>JAMAJT010000006.1:0-322756 GCA_023628915.1 Trichomonascaceae sp. Y4102 | reverse complement strand
AAGTTGAAGTTGAAGTTGAAGTTGAAGTTGAAGTTGAAGTTGAAGTTGAAGTTGAAGTTGAAGTTGAAGTTGAAGTTGCAGTTGCAGTTGCTTTTGCTTTTGCTTTTTCTTTTTCTTTTTCTTTTGCTTTTGTTTTTGCTTTTCGTTTCACGATTGATACGAGTTTAAGGACAGCCAAACGACGAGAGACGAGCGGCTCTAGTGCGCCTGTAAATTGCGTTGGTATATCTCTTTTGCATTCGAGTATCGGCAATTCCGAAGTAAAGAAAGACGCGTCAAGTCCTTCGAGGGCAAGCGTCTCGAGCCTTTGCCGCACGTCTCCAAATACAATCTTGCGCAGGTTGTGCAACTTAGGGGACATTATCCTCAGACCCTTCAGGCCGAGCTGCTTGATCGCTACATCGGCTATAAAGTCGTACATGTCGTCAATCGGCCGATTGTCCCGTTGCGAGCTGCTCAGGTCGTGAGTACTCAGCACCGGTAGTCGCCGCCAAATACACGCTGGTGCTTTCCTCCAGCTACTCATAGACCTTATGTCCACCCCGCACATATACATCCCGTTATAAAACAAGTTCCAGTCCTTGCCTGCCACCCAGTCTGACCAGAACCGGTACTCGCTGTCTACTATAGCCTGCCACCTTTTGCATACGCTGCGCAGTCGCATTACCGGGCGGATCGGTTTTAACGAATCCGAAGGAGTCGGCGGCGCTGCATATAGCAAGATCTTGTAGAGCAGCTCGTAGGGGACGGTGTTGATTGCCCCGGTGGCATTGTTGCCCAGCTGGAGGGTTTTCAGGGATATTGCTTGCTTTGATTTTTTCATTGGACGTTGTCTATGTTGCCGTAGACGGCGGCGGCCAGCGGCAGTCTGCCGACTTGGACAAGTCTGCCGACTTGGACAGGGATAGTCAAACATCACTTGGTGTCAATCGCTCAATTCTTGGTCTACAAGGATAGGTGCAACCATGGTAGCTAAGCTTTAGGGTGACCATAGCGCGTGCTATATTACCTCCCACTTTAATCAAATCTAGTACTACAACTTTCTATATCTGTCCAATTCTAGAATGCGTCGCGAGTTCCACTCGAAAGTGCAAGTCACCGTTAGCAGTGTTCTTAATTGCATCGTCCAGCTTGACCTATCAGCTAGCTCGGTGAAGAGGATTTGTGGGTTTTGACTTGACTTGACTTGAATATCATTTATTATAGTCTCATGTATCGTATTTCATACCAAGAGAGACCATGGGGGTCTATATATGCCTGATTCAGGCTCTTCTCTCCTGGTTCAGCTCTTCACTCAAAAAAACAACCAACAGCCGTCATAGTGAAGTAAGCAAGAAACTTACGATGGAGCGAATCATAGCTCTACGGGCAGCTGTATAACTCCAAAGTATAAATTTTGCAATTGTGAGCATGTGTCGGCACTTTTCAGGACTTATTTTGTCTCCAGTTAGAGAAACCTTTTTTCGACTCACATCAGACACTATAGTATGACATTTTGTCAATGGAAGTATAACAATTATCCGATATAGTGTAACGGCTAGCACGGTTCGCTTTCACCGAGCAGTTCCGGGTTCGATTCCCGGTATCGGAGTCTTTTTATTTTTGCTCCTTCAAAGTTCCAAATGGGAGCTGTGCTCCATATTTAGCTATGAATTCGATTGTCTGTCTGAGTCCGTCCCACTGAAGTGTCTCATGCAACGCATCGTTTGTCAGTGTCTCATGCAACGCATCGTTTGTTGGCCGTAGTGTAAATATAGAGTTGAGTGGAGCACCATCACAAAAGTATGCCATGAGCAATTCGAGAGGTACAGTTGAACAAGCCGGCCAACACAATGAGGTTTCCCTATCTAACCAGAAGAGCATTCTTGGCAACAACCAAAATGTTGACCAGAAACGAATGGACCGTCAAGAGCGGTTACGTTTGTGGAAGCTGAAACAGAAGAAACAGCAAGACGTTGGTTTCAAGTCCATCAATTTTTCGCCAACCCCAAACATAGAGCCGACCGAGAGAGCCAAGGTCAACCGCAGCCCGGGTTTATTTATTGCTCATACCGAAAGAAAGGATTCTGCTGATGAGACGCCCAAATCAGCAGTGAACATCTCAAGGCCGCCAATGCGTAGAAGCGACCATACGAATGACCATGACCAGGAAAAGGAAGATGCTGATCCCTTTGATGATTTTTTGAGTACCATTAACAAACCTAGGACCCTTCCTTTAGATGATACATCCGGTGAGGCAACTGAAGTGGGGACTATCCTCGATGATGAGGGCCAACAGGCAGATAGTTCGGAGACTCTTGGTGTCCAAATCTCAACTAATATTACCCGGAAGGAGGTCCCTGATGTTGATCATGCGAGCATTGATTATGAACCGTTCACCAAAGCCCTTTATAGCGAAGTCGAGGAGATTGCCAAATTAGACGAGATGGATGTTGAGGATCTGAGGATCGACTTGGGTGGAATTACCGTCAAGGGAGATCATGTACCCAAACCAATTTTCAAATGGACTCATTCCGGGCTTCATTTCAACGTTATCGAAGTTATTCAGGCTCTTGGATTGGAGAAACCCACTCCCATACAGGCTCAGGCACTACCTTGCCTTTTGTCCGGACGAGATGTGGTGGGTGTGGCTAAAACCGGTAGCGGAAAGACGCTGGCCTTCGTGTTACCCATGTTGCGCCACATTAAGGATCAAAGACCATTGGCAGCGAGAGAGGGCCCTATAGCCTTAATACTGTCACCGACACGAGAGCTTGCCATGCAAATCTACCGCGAGTCAAGGACTTTTGCGAAGCCCTTGAACCTTCGAGTGGCGCTTGCATATGGCGGCATGCCTATTAAGGACCAAATTAGCGAGATAAAGCGCGGCGTGGAGATACTGGTTTGCACTCCAGGGAGGTTAATCGATCTACTCACCTCGAATGGAGGCAAGGTTCTAAGTCTGAAACGTGTCACCTACGTTGTTCTGGATGAAGCGGATCGGATGTTTGATATGGGCTTCGAGCCACAAGTCATGAAGGTGATGAGAAACATACGCCCTGATAGGCAGTCTGTGCTTTTCTCTGCAACCTTCCCAAAGTACATGGAGAAGCTTGTCAAGAATGTATTGCACGACCCAATTGAAATTGTGGTTGGGTCACGGAGCGTTGTAGCCGAAGAAATTGAACAGCATGTCGCAATAGTACCCGAAAATGAGAAGTTCAACAAATTGCTGAGCATCCTGGGGCAACATTCGCTCGATGGTCAAGACGACCGTGCTATCGTTTTTGTTGAGCGCCAGGAAGACGTCGATACTCTTTTTCAGAAACTCGTTGCCAAAGGTTATTCCACCTTAGCGATTCACGGCGGAAAAGATCAGTTTGACAGAGATGCCGCGATCCACGATTTCAAGACTGGTAAAGTATCCTTGCTGGTTGCCACATCTGTCGCTGCGCGTGGCCTGGATGTGAAGGAGCTGCGTCTCGTTGTCAACTATGACGCGCCCAGTCACATGGAGGATTACGTGCACCGTGTTGGAAGAACTGGGCGCGCTGGCCATGTTGGCTCGGCTTGGACGTTCATTTCACCCAATCAAAGTAGAGCGGCGTATGATGTTTCCAAGGCGCTGAGACTAAGTAAACGGCCAGTTCCGTCCGAAGTAGCAGAACTGGCGGAGAGTTTCTGGAAAAAAATGAAAAGTGGCAAAGCTACAAGAAGCGCCGGTTATGGTGGAAAGGGACTTGACCAGCTAGAAAAGGAGCGCAAAGAAAACAAGAGAGCGGTAGAGGCACTTGGCGAAGGCGATGAGGCTGTTTTCAGCGATGCTGACGAGGAAGCTGACACGGTGACCAAGCGACCCAAGACTCATGAGAATGACTCGGAGGAGGCCCAGTCATTGGCGCAAAAAAGTTCTGAGGAGGTTCTCAATCCAATCATCGAAGTGGATCGGGTCAGAAGACAGAGAACTTTTAGCACAAAGCTGTTTATTAACGACTATCCTTCCGCAGCCAGACAAGCAGTTGTCCAAGGAGCGACTATAGATCGCGTGGCCTCAGAAACGGGTGCAAGAATCTACGTCAGAGGACAGTATTATCCGCCTGGCAGCACAGAGAGCCCATCGGAGAAGAAGCCAAAATTGTTTATTCTACTCGAAGCAGAGACAAGTGGCCAGGTGGAAGCGGGTTACTATGCATTGGCCGCCATCCTGGCCGAGAAGGCAACCTTAGCTGGAGAGGCAAAGCCTTCTGGTGGATCCAATCGGTATACTGTTGTGTAGATTATAATGAAATGTGTTAGTCGTAGATTAGTGGCTCAGCTGGTTTATTATTGCTCTGAGCCAGCAAATTTGTCCGGTTCTGTTTGCGTTCTTGAGCCAGTTTGCTGGAGATTTTGCCCGAGCCTTGATTATTCTTCTGTTCCCTCTGCTGCGCAGCAGCGAACGCCGCTTGTTGAGGACTCATTGATTGCTGCCCCTGACCAGGTTCTCCGAGAGACCTTCCCAGACCATTGCTAGCAATTGTCTGCTGCTGAGCTTTATTTGGTTGCCTAGGATGAGACATTTCAATGTCACTTCGTGTATTGCCGGCTGCACCCAGCCGGTGACCTTTGTTGTCTGGTGTCGAACAACAACTCCCCATACCTACGCTGTGTGGGGCCGTGATGCAAGATAAGATTAGTTAGGAGTCCACCTATTTGAACATTCCCGCGGGTGTTCCCTAGGGCACTGTATCTTCAATTCTTCCAGGAAACGAGCAAAGGATGCAAGTAGCGATACGTCTACAGTTTCTTCGACGATTGAGATTGTGTGATAAAGTCAACTCGCAATGGGCTGTAGCCTGTATATATCTATCTAGAACATTCAGATTGACATAAAATCAACCGAGCATTGTCTCGACGATTTTCTTAAAGGTAGATTCGGATTTGTCAACCATGACTGATACGTGGACTCCGTCCTTCTCGATCAAAGTCTCCAGACCAGCAATTTTGGCGAATCTAGCACAATCCGATGCCATGATCTCCTTGTCTCCCCAAAAGCAGAGAGTCGATGACTTAGGGAAGACGTCGGCCCAAAATTCGGGAGATCCAGCAACGGGGCTAACCCAAACATCCGATTTGCGCTCAGATGCGCTGGGACAATAAAACGCGGCGGACTCTTCAATTAGCTCTCGAGCCAGGTAATCGTACTTGGCATTCTTCTTGTAGCTCTCAGCGTCAGAGTCATAGTCGGGACTCAAATTGTTCCAGGGTGACAGGAGAATCACGGCTGATGGTTTGCGTCCGCTCGTGATAATAGGAACATGATAGTAGCGCTTAACGGCCGATTTCGACACGGCGTTGAAATTGTGATGAATATGAGCCATCAGAGTACTAGCAAGATTGCCTCCAGCACTGTCACCGACAAGCATCACGTCCTCAACTCCTTCAACATCAACCAACTGGTGGTACAATGCAGCGGCTTGTGCCAAGGGTACAGGAAAGTGAGACTCGGGTGCCAAATCATAGTCCAAGAACAATGCCGAGGTTCTGGGCTTCTTTTCGCGAACTCTTCGAAGGAGCTCATCAATGTAGTCTTTTTGGATAACATTGGCCTGGTAAGTAAAAGCCCCGCCATGAGTATACAAAATGACTGGGTCTTGAGCGGTCCGGTTCTCAACCTCGTCAAGCCAAACGGCGTGGAATCCCGCTCCTGTATAGAAATTTTTGGAGTCTAGCAACTCCGCGCATGTGACTTGCTTGTTCAAATACCTCTGCATTTTCAGTCTTGTACGTTTCTCTTTGTGACGCTCGTAGGCGAAAAGCGCCTTTATGAGAACCGGACGATCTTGGTCAGATCTGACAGCTTGGATCAAAAACCACACAATGAAGAGAGCTGGTGAGTTTTCAGGCTCGAGACACAGAAACAAGGGTCAAAAAACTTACGCATGGACAGATAGTACAAATACCTGTAAAACAAGTCCAGCCAACTAGGCGCATCGAGTTTGTTCTTGTGAACTCTGTCTTTTTTCACTTCACCAGAGGGCATGTCTGTCATGTTGTCGTGTGTCATTGAGATTTCGAACGGCTCGATGCCGTTCGCCCCTATTGAATATATTGCGGGGTTGAGAGCCCAGTGCGGCTACAGGGGCAGCACGTAAACCTACGCCAGCTGAGAGAATATATACATTTATTGGCACTAGACAGATTACATGGCGTTCGCGTCCTTGAGCGCCTGAACCAGTAGAAGACAATCATTCGTGGGAATCTCAAAATACCTCAAATACTCCTTTTGAAGGCTCGCCGGCAGATTGACACTCTCCACGTACGATTTCCACTGGTCTACAAAGTAGCCAGCTCTGCCTTCGTGAGAAGTAGCCTTGCCCAAAGCCCAGAAGTCGTACTTCTGCAACGGGAAGTGCTCAGCCTGCTCTAAGCGCTCATTCCAGAAAGCCTCGACCAGCTTGAGGTCAACGTCGATGCCTTGGAAAGCGTTGAGAATGATACGAAGCGTGTCTGTCTTCTTTGGTAATTGGTAAAGATCGTAGCCGTCAATAATTTGCAGAATGACGGCCTTGTCGCGCCAATGTTTGGCAGCCACAGACAATAGCGAGTTGAGGAACAGAACTCCCATTTGGCCCATCTTATCATTGTATGTGGCAATAATTGACTTGAGCTGCTCGTGGGCGGCCTCTGTGCAATCCGGGTTTTTCTCAAAGAAGAACTCGAACATTCTGTAGTTGAGCGCGTTAGTGTTTGCCTCGCTGAAGCTTCGCGATTTGGTGAGGTAGGAAGCCCAAATGTCAATAATCTCGTCGACATCGTGGTTCTTTTCCCAGCACCTGTTCATGAACCGGCGAATAGACGACGGATGCAGTGTCACATTGTAAGGAGTCTGACCATTAATAGCCTGGTCGAAGTATGTCTTGGCCATATCAACATCGCTGCAGTCTCCTACAAAAGTGTCGTGCACGCGAGAAAAGTAAGGCTCGCTCTGCGCGGTGAACTCGTGAACTTTAAGCATGTTTGAAAAAAGCTTGAGAGCACTGGCTAGATCGCCATTTATAATATAGGCGCGTACCATATTGTGATCTGAGTTGACGCTTGCTTCTCCCCGCTCTCTTTCGGCCATGTATACACTTTCAATCTGAGGCAGAGTAGCGCCAGCCTCCATCATCATGTTCATGACGGCACCGGTAACTCTGTAGTGGAGCACGGTTTGTATAAGGTCTTTATTGGCGGACTCCAGAAATCGCTTATAGATGTCGACACCCTTTTGAGCCTTGCCGATAGTAGCGTAGGCAGTGAATAGATGCATGAGACCATAAGATCCAACTAGAACGGTTCCGCTTAGGAAGTCCTTTGCGAGGATGTCTAAATAATCGCTGATCTGCTCTTGTTGTCTAAGAATGGCGAGCTTGCGTTGCCGAGAAATCACACGAGCCATTGTGCGCACGGCCATACGACCAGAGTTGTGAAGAGCCTGTACAATGTTGTTCAAGTCGACCCGGTTAAGCGCTCCTGTTTCTCGAAGCTGATAGTACAGATTCATGGCTGCATGGATGTCGACTAGCCGGACATTGCCTTCTTCTGTTCTCTGGTTGGTCAAATTTAGGCTCTGATAGAGATCCGAAAACTCGCCCTCATATTTCTGTCGAAGACTGTTTGTTTCTTTCTTGGGATACCGGATGAACTTTCCCTGAGATCGTGCGATCTTTTGTTGTGACTCGTCCGATGAAGGTCGGCTGGTGCTCAGGAAGCGCGAAGTAGTCGAAGTATTCGGGCTGTTGACACTAGACACAACACTGCGACGAATCGCTTGTGTGATCTGTGTTCGCGCAACTGCTAAACGGAACGACATGTTGATGCAAGTGGCGTGGCGTGGCGTAAAATTCTTGCGTTGGGCTTATGTAATATTTCAACACGCCGCACATCGGAACCTTGCGAGAAGGTCGACGGCTCCATTCTCCGCTAAACGGTGAATCGCTCGCTATTTATTCGTTTTCCGTGGTTGATTTCTTTTCGTCCTGGGCATGGAAAGCCGCATTTTCTTTGAAAAAATTGAATGTAACTTGAATGATGAATGTCATGTCTAAAACCATCTGACTCCCATGACTTGACTTGACTTGACTTGAATATCATTTATTATAGTCTCATGTATCGTATGTCATACCTAGAGAGACTGTGGAGGTCTATATGTGCCTGATTCAGGCTCTTCTCTTAATCTGACTCCCATGGTCACGTGAGTTTATCTCTCACGTTTGCCAGGGTAGCCGCATAACGTGCGGCTTATATAACTATATGTGCGATCAAGTTCGCAAACTGGTTGTCCTTCGGGACATATGGTCAATTTGAAACAATACAGAGAAGATTAGCATGGCCCCTGCATAAGGATGACACGCTTTACAAAGAGTTTACAAATTTTTTTTCTAGAGCTTGCAAAAGCTTTGCTTCTTATAGAGCGAATGCTTCTCGACCTAAATGCGGTCTCTTCGTCTCTTCATCTCCTGAACTTCTTCTGGTGGCCACAAGGTTGGTTGCCGCTTGACCAAAGTTCGAAACACGGGGTCTGCATATCGAACAATTTCGAATTTTTACAAATATAGTCGTCAATCATCTCATGTTTGAAGACAGAACAGTTTTGAGATGTATACAGCCACATTGGCATCTTCTGTATCATTTTTCGTACTGAAAGGAAGCCGTATGTTCGCGTTCTGATTTTAGGTTGACATCATTCAATACGCCATTAACTTCGCCAAACATGTCGACAGCCAAGCCCTCGCAGACGCTGTGGTCGCCCACGGACACGTTCAAAGATGCTGCGGAAGCTCTGGGAATAAGCAATCTTCCGGAAGAAGTGTCTAGGACACTAGCGATGGACGTTGAGTACCGACTGCATGAAGTAATCGAGCAAGCCATGAAATTTATGAAGCACAGCAAACGATCGACACTAACTACATCCGACGTCTCGCATGCACTACGAGTTCTCAACATAGAACCGCTTTATGGCTATGAGACATCAAGACCCCTCAATTATAGAGAAGCCGTCGTTGGTCCAGGGCAGACTTTGTACTACGTTGAGGACGAAGATGAGGTAGATTTTGAGCAAGTCATCAATCAGCCACTACCAAAGGTACCCCGCGAGGTTAGTTTCACAGCACACTGGCTCGCTGTCGACGGCGTGCAGCCTGCCATTCCTCAGAACCCTCAAAGCTCAGAGATCCGAGCCATTCCTGCTCAACTACGAGGATCTCAGGTCAGCAATAGCGTCGTCGCAATGGCTAACGAGGCTGAAATCAAACCTCTTGTGCGACATGTTATATCAAAAGAGCTCCAGCTCTATTTCGATACTGTTGTTGCAGCCATTATGCCTCCTTCCGGCGACAGTAGCCCAGAAAACGATCAAGCCCAGGTGAAAAGAGAAGCCGCTCTGCAGAGTCTGAGATCTGATCCAGGACTGCATCAACTAACGCCATATTTTGTGCAATTTGCGCAAGAAAAAATCACTCAGACCCTCAAGTCCAACCTCCATGTTGTTTCAATAATGCTCGAAATGATCGACGCGTTGATACATAACCCCACCATATTTATCGAGCCTTATATCCATCAGCTCATGCCTGCCATACTCACGCCCCTTTTGGCAAAGCAGATTGGCCCCCAGGTCACCACAAATCAGACATACTCGATTCGAGAATTCGCAGCCTCCCTGCTGGAATATCTTTGCAACAACTATGGCGAGATTTTCCGAACACTCAAACCTCGGGCTGCACGTACACTTCTCAAGAGTTTCCTCGACCTTACTCGCCCTATTGCAGCCATGTATGGGGCACTATCTGGTATAGCTGCACTAGGACCAGAGGTTGTCCGCGTTGTTGTCGTGGGCAATCTAAAGATATGGTATGATGGTGTGACATCCAATCAAACATCCGCTGAAGAGCAAACGAAGCTTAATTCACGTCTTCTTCAAACATTGCGAGTACTGGTGCGCCAAGTTCCTTCTACTCCATCCGACCTCACTAAAGTTGATCGTGATGTGTTCGCAGAGAGAGTTGGCAGCGATCTTGCGAAAGTGATCTTTGATGCACCGGACGGTGAATTGATCGCGTTTGCAATCTCTCTCGACAACATGGTTGATAGCGTTTAATTTAATCAGGTTGTTAGTATTACTTACTTGGCGTCTCGGGGACAAATGAACGGCTAGGGCTTTCAAAAACCAGTGGTCGAGGAGTTTTTGTGGGTGTCTCAGCTATGAAATTAAGCCGTTGCCGTTTAGGAGTGGTAGGGCTGGTTTGCGTCATTCGAGGCGGCTGCAAAGTGCGTTTTCTCGCAGGTGTAGCCTGAACCTGCACTGAATAATCATTCGTAGAGCGCTGATTCCACCCAGACTTCTTGGTTTGTGGTTTTAGAAGATGGCTGTCCTCGCGACCCATAGCGGACGCTCTATTTGGTTTGGCAACATTCCGTATGGCCTTTGCTAAGTCGTCGGAGAGATCTTTCTTTGGTCGTTTGGAGAATGAAACTTGCCTCTTTTGCTGGTCTTTACCAGTGACAGAGATCCCTCCTCGAAGAGACTCCTTGCGGCCTGCTACCTCGGTTGAGGAAGTCAGTGTCGATGTCCTCTCCGCTGGACGCGGAGAGCCAATCGTCGAGTTCGAATCAGTTCTCTTCAGAGGCTGTGGTGTGCTACTCGACGGTCCCCGTGCCTTGGCAACCAATTCCCTAGATTTCTGAGGAAGCTTTGACGAGTAAAACGGTAGAACGATTTCAAAACAAAAATGTCGAACAAGGTCCACGGGTTTCTTCTGGTCTGATTCTGATGACCCTGTGGTCAGTACGGCGTTATGTATACAGAGCCTATCGAACAGGACATCGAGAGCAACTACTGAAGATAGCTCTGTCCTAGGTTCCTGGGCGGTTCTTGGCGATTTTGGTGTCGACTTCTTTTTTCGTACGAGGCGAGCTCTAGGCTTTGCCGGGGTTTTTGCCTGTTCTACAGGTTCCGCTGGCGATACTGGCGTGTTTGCTAGGATTTCCAGTAGAATGGTCACCTGCAGCTCTGTTTCGCGTATTTTTAATTGCTCAACGCGAGCTGTTGAAAGATCTTCGTCAGAAGATAGATTGGTTTCCAGCCATTGCTGCCACGCCCGCTCATCTTCTGGTCCACGACATACTACTTGCGGGTCGGCCATTGAGAGCTGAGAGTATTTACAGTCAAGCGTGCTAATCGGAAGAAGCAGCCCTTGTAGTGCATTGAGAAACAGTTCATTCGACCCGTTGAACAATACTTTTGCCTTTGGAAGAGTTGACTTGGCAAAGTATACTAATGGTGTTCTTTCGGAATAAAGCGTCTCGAAATACCGATCCTGTAAAAGAGTGAGGGGATTCTCATCTGAGTTGAAAGGGATATCCGTTAGGCTGATATCAATGTTCGCAGTATCCTTTGCCCAGTCGATTGGTTCTGGGCCTAGAAGATCCAATGGCTCTTCAACGTTCTCCATTGACGTGAAGCAAGGCTCGTTCTTCTGCGCTTCAATTGAGGCGCTTGATAATATTCTTAACTCTTTAGACCTGACATTCCGGTCAAGCTTCATAAGAATGGCGGAGTACTCAGAATTTGGTTCCATCACTGCCAGATACTGCGACGGAGTAGTTTTGTTTGGACGGATCTCGGAAACTTTGACAAACGAGGCACTGGGGCTGCTGATACCATCGATGACTCTCCACGGCTTTTCTCCATTGCTGCCCCATAGTGTATCATGTGGCAACAGTCGAGAGGATATAAAGTCTCTCGAAGCTCTACCGATCTCAGAGATGGTGACGTTCTCGACTTGCATGGCCATCCATGTGGTTGTTAGAGTTGCGATTACGCGTTTCGCGTTGGCCCTAGTTACGTTGTTCGCGACCAAACCCACGCAGACATATTGAGTAACCAAACAAGAAAAATACGGCAGTAGACATTTTTCTAGATATCTACATGAGGGCTACCAGGCAACATACATGGTTTTGGAGCCATATTTCTGTCCCTTACGCAAATAAACCCAAGGCTTCCAGTTCTTCGTGTTGGCTGCATTGGTCGGTCTAGCCGGCTCCACCGCGATACCCGACCGCGGACCAAATGCGCGCTTCTCTCCATCCAGCAGAGGAACGTCAGTTCCATCACCAGTGTATACTTGGAACGTAGGCTCTGTTGAGAAGACCTGGACGTTTGTTCCGGTCTTGGGATGGCGCATGTGGACTAGAAGCGATAGGTCACGGTCCGCAGTGTTGATAACGCCGTTATCGATTTCGAGAGGATCGACTACAAAGCAGTTATCCATTTGGGGCGCATCTTTACCCAGGGTAAAAAACCCTCTTCCTTCAGGCACAGCGGGAAAGTCGTCAATCTCGCCAGTAGGGACATTTGTTGAGGGATCGTGCACCAGATATTTCTCAGTGCAGAGCCTGATCTCGGTTCCGTTGCAGTTGGTACTCTCGTCGCCAGACACATTGAAATAAGAGTGGTTGGTCAAGGAAATCACAGTCTCCTCAACCGGTGAGCTGTCGTCGAGGTACGCTTCAAACTCAATTTCTACAATTGACTTGTCATCGTGAGTATACGGAGTGTACTTCACTTGAGCATGTACTTTTCCGGGAAATCCCTGATCCAAGTGCTCGGATACATGTGAATAGATGTAGCTTGTGCGCTTGATGTCAGCGGCCCGAGACTCAACAACCTTGGGCCCAGTCCACGAAGACTTGTCCCAGCCGATGACGCCTCCATGAAGAGTCGCATTGTTGTCTTTGTCGTTGATTTCCAAAGGGAAAGACTGACCATCAGCGATAACGGAGCCTCCGTAGACACGGTTGGCAACTCGCCCAACACAGACTCCAAAGTACGGAGCATTGTCATTTTTGTAATGAGCAGGGTTGGTGAAGCCTAGGACGACATTCTGATGTTTCAGAGTGCGGAAGGACACGAGCGCTGCGCTCTGGTTGTCGAATGTGCAAGACATTATGGTGATGGGGTGATGTGATCCGGACTTTTTGGTGCTAGCTTAGGTTCCGTGCGTGGGGCAATATTTTGGTTTCTATGTACAGAAGAAATGTCAGTGGAGGTGGTGGTCATTCATTTTCCGGCAGTTATCGCAAAATATCTCCGTAAACCGAATCTTCTTGCTTGGCCGCTTGCATCAGTTCGTACAACTTGTTAGTTCTGGTGGAAATAGTTCCAACGGCTGGCTGACATACCTGGATTATCTGGTCATCCGACAAGGATGAGATCTTATTCATGTCGAGTTTTTCATGTCGCCACTTATCACCCTTGAGGCACTCCAAGTAATGCTGCCATGACGTTAGAAAAGCAATGATCTGAGCGGGGTTGTCAATAGACTTGTGGAGATGAAATTCTGCCTTGACATATTCATTACCCAGAACCCGTTGCTCGGCAGGCAGCGCTTGGTGTGCTCTTAAAATTTGGCGGTACAGCCGGACCGGAGGCAAAATAAAAACATTCTGCGGAGATGGGACGTTGCGACGAGTGGCCCGGAGAATGATGCTTGGTCTCATGTTGGTCGGATCTAGAATACGATACGGGTTGCCGCGCGAGGTTAGTGTTGCTTAGTCACACGCACACCTGCTTGAGCTGACCTAGCCAGGATTGTGGTGTGGTCTAGTGGTGTGGTTACCAGTGGATTATTGGCAAAGCTACGCGGCTACTTGGTTTGTGCTGAAATTCTCCACATTGGCTCGCAAAGAAAGAGGCTCGGCGGTCGGAGATGACATTGCTTGGGTCGAGTTTAGGGTAGGCTCTCTCTCCACACGCCAGGCCATCACAAATCTCGCGGACAATTTTGACTCTCAGGAAAAGCACGCCGCGTGGGAGAGCATGGCCGCAGCAGTATAGTGGGGTAAGTGAGACCAAAAACATGGGGTTTTGCTTTTTCAGCGTCCCACCTCGGTCCATTCCTGCAACAATATATCACAGGTCCACAACTAACCTCTCAACAACAACAACTATGGAAGCTCTCTCGCGACCGTTCCAGAATGGATGGAACTACCTCCTCGACAACTACACACAACCCCAGGTGGATTTCATGACCATGAGCGCCATGCAGTTCTTCTGCTTCTGGGTCCCCTGTTATATTTATTACTGCATCGAGCACTACATGCCCAAGTTCTCTCTGCGCCACAGAATCCAGCCTGATGTTCGCACGACCTGGGAAGACATCAAACAGGGTCTCAGGGTGGTTGCTCGCAACCAGGGAATCAACACTGGTCTGCAGTTGTTGGCACTTTGGGCCGCGTCCAAGAGTGACAACCCTCCTCCTCTCAGTTTCTCCAGAGAACTGCCGTCTTTCCAGGTCATTCTGGCCCAGGTTATTGCGTGCCACATGATCCGTGAGGCTCTGTTCTACTACTCTCACAGATTTCTTCACAGACCCAAGCTATACCCCAAGATCCACAAAATCCACCATAAGTTCACTGCTCCTGTAGCCCTGGCGGCCCAGTATGCCCACCCCATTGAGCACCTGGTGTCCAACATCATTCCCACCAGTCTTCCTCCCATGCTGCTGCACACTCACGCTGTGACCAACCTCATTTTCCAGGGAAGCGTCCTTCTTGAGACTACGCTTGTGCACAGCGGATTTGATTTCTTTGGAAACTATGCCAAGAAGCACGACCTGCACCACGAGAAGTTCATTATTTACTTTGGTGTCTTTGGTCTCCTTGACAGGTTCCATGGAACCGACGAGTCCCGTCTTCAGCGCAACAAGAAGACTCAATAAACGATTGTAGGTGTCAATGGTTTAATGGATAGCA
This sequence comes from Trichomonascaceae sp. Y4102, assembly GCA_023628915.1. Taxonomy (NCBI): domain Eukaryota; kingdom Fungi; phylum Ascomycota; class Dipodascomycetes; order Dipodascales; family Trichomonascaceae; species Trichomonascaceae sp. Y4102. The sequence continues at coordinate 308,005 of JAMAJT010000006.1, read as the reverse complement.
CATTTTACAGGGAAGTCGTTACTATTACACAAAAGCCTCTATCTGGTGATCCAGCCATCGCCATAAGCGGTCGCCTGCTGGTCCGCGCATGGACGTATCAATATCTTGCCGAGGAAATCCTTTGTACCCAAAAGGTACAATGTAGCTGCCATTGACTTTGTCTCCATCATTAAGCTCTGGGCTCAACAAGGAATAGCATTCTGTCAGGGCCCCAAAGCTCGGCGCGTATGTAACCGACCGGTAGAACATGGATTGGAGATATGAAAGGTGTCGTTGCAACTCGCTAAATACATTTCCTGGGTGACAGCTGACACTAATTACGCCCGAATCTGGATGCATTTTGGACCACATATACGCCTGGTAGATATTGATTGCTTTGGACTGTCCGTACACTGTCCACCCACCGTACTCGTCTCGACCAGATTTTTTCTCTGTTTGTTCATCGAGGGTGCGCTCATGGTTAATGTCGTCCCAGTAGATGCCACCATCGATCGGCGCGACCAATTGAGCAGATGATGATACCCATACAATACGACACGATCCTGGATCGCTCTTCTTTGCAGTCCCTATGAGCAACGGGTCCACCAACCTCTGAATGAGAAAGGGGGCGATGTCATTCACGCCCAATTGCAATTCGAATCCCTGTTTCGTCTTCGAGCCCTTTGGAGGATGCATTACGCCGGCATTATGTACAATTCCGTCCAAACGGGTTTCACTCTCCAAAAACTTTTGTAACGCGAGCTTGATTTGTTCCAAGTCGGTAAAATCCATCAATATGTAGTCCAGCTGGCAATCCGGTATAGCCTCTCGTAGTTCTTGCATGGCCGTCTCAATCTTGGCTTGATTGCGCGCTATCATCCACACCTTGGCATGTTTCTCCAAGAGGTTGTGCGTCGTACCGCGCCCAATGCCCGTGCAACCTCCAGTTACAATGTAAACTTTTCCCGTTAGATCCGGATAATGATCTGGAGTAAAAGTTGGGCGTGGCGGCACTATATGTCGGATAAATTGAAAGATGTCGGATGAATTCATGTCGCGGTAATGGTGCAGAGAAATAGTGTCTATCTCTCGCTATAGCTTGGTAATTAGCGCAGGGTTGGACCCTGACGGGGTCTGGCTTACGGCTACAGGTGGTGGGGTAAAAAGCAACGAAGAAATGCCCATCGTGAGTCTAGACATTGTTATGATGCGGCTCTTGAGGGAATAAAAACAATAATTACGCGAGGTTCCTATTTTCACTTCGATCGAAGTGCTCCACGCCTCACAAAAACTCGCTCCAAAGCACATTGGAGAGCACCGTCCAGACCTAGAGCAGTCGAACCACTACACACAAGCCAGCTCTAGAGATTATCTGAAGCTCTGAGGAAATCATAATGTTTTACGAAATCGCGCAGCTCACGCGCGATACCGTCTTGTTCTCACATCCCAAGTTTACTGAGAAGCAATACCCCGATCTTTCTGGCAAAGTTTACATCGTGACCGGTGCATCGAGCGGGATTGGAGCCGTGGTGGCAAAGTATCTCTGCGCTCAGAATGCCAAGGTATACATGTTTGGCCGTACCCAGTCTCGATTGGATAAGACAATTGAGGATATCAAGGCAGAATTTCCCAATGCTCAGGTTGTGGGGATTATTGTGGATTTCGCCGATCTCGCCCAAGTACGTCCTGCCGCCGCCAAATTCTTAAATGCCGAGACTAGGCTCGATGGCATTGTGCACAATGCGGGGATAAGCTTTACGAACCCGTCTGTTTCAGCTCAGGGCATCGACATGATCCTTGCCGTCAACTGCGTGGGGCCATGGCTGTTCCAGAAGATCCTCGACGATATTCTCATTGCTACTGCGAAAAAGAGCGATCCAAACAGTGTCCGTATTGTGTGGACTTCATCCTCTGCCCACTTTCTTGCACCATCGAACGGTGGCATTTACTGGAAGGATATTGGAAATCCTCCCGCTGGGATCACGAATTTTGGCAGATATGGGCAATCTAAAGCCATTTCCATGTACCAGTCAATTCTCTGGGCTCTCAAGCACCCTGACTCTCAGGTAGTCAGCGTATGCGTTCATCCTGGCTTGATCAAGTCTGATATAATGCGTGATCTTTCGGCGATGAAAATTAAAATTTTCCAGGCCGTGTTTAAGCAAACCAAGTATGGCGCTTACACAGAGCTATATCCGTTGCTCAGCCCTGACGTGACTACAGCAGACAATGGCAGCTATTATGTGCCGTATGGCCACAAGACACCTGGCCGTTCGGATATTGTCCAAGCAGCGAAGGGGGAAGGTGGCGAGAAGCTTTACAATTGGCTCGAGGAGCAGGTGCGGGATTTCTGATCTTACAATAGTGATGCAATTGAATGAATTCTATGGGTTAAATAAAAAATATCAGATCTCTGGCTCTTCGTCCATATCCATGTCTTTTTGCTGACCTCCCAAGCGATATCCCGCGAGGGTCTGTGCAGTGACCTGCTTCTTGACCTTGGACTCCATTTTGGAAATTTCATCCTCAGCATCACCAGATTCATCCTCAGCGTACTCCATAACCAGTTTACGACCGAGCAAATGTGTTCCCTGTAGAGCTTTGAGAGCGTTTGCAGCCTCCTTGGCACTAACAAACTCTGCAAATGCAAAACCACGTGCGCTCTTGTTGAATTTCTTGGGCAAACGAACCGATCTGAGCTGGCCAAATGAGCTGAGAAGCTTGTGAATGTCCTTGCGGGTAGCCTCGAAAGGTATGTTACGGATGAGAATCTTTGTTTTATCGCCTGCCTTTGTGGTAGCAATTGAGGACCCGTCGGCCGAGTCTTGCCCTCTAGTCGAAATCTTGATCTGTAGTCGATGATCGTGCAGAACATATCCGTTCATAGCTTTAACTGCCTTGTTTGCATGATCGTTACTGTCAAATTCGACGAAACCGAAACCCATGCTCAAATATTGGCCAGGCTTCTTGGGATCGGGCTTCATCTTAACTTGGGCAACGACATAGCCTTCCAGCGACTTGAACAGATTCTGCAGATCGATTGTCGTGGTCTTGAAGTTGAGGTTCTTGACAAAGATGGAAGTAGTCGGCAACGACGTATCCACAGCCTGTGTTGCTTCATCGTCGTCCACATCTGCTCCAAGGATTTCGGCAGCAGATACTTTGGCATCCTTGACATTAGAGCGGGACACGACTGGCTGCTCCTGACCATCTGTGGCTTTGTCGAGATCGTTTTCAAATAGTCCCTTTGGAGCTTTCTCCAAGTAAAGAATGGATGACTTGAAACGACGATAGGCGAGTCTCGTGAAAGCAGCTCTAGCCTGAGGTGCAGTCTTGAACACAATAAGAGCAATGCCCCCAACCGGTGGCATAAGGACCCGACGAAGTTCGCCATACTCCCCAAAGAGATCTGTGAGATCTGATACTGAAGTGTCGAACGGGAGATTTTTGACGAGAATCACGTGGTCGCTTTTCTCTTTTATTTGGCCAAACGTCGTAAGATCGACGCCGTTCTCCTCAAAATATTGTCTGACGGTATTCAAGACCGACGTTTCGGCCAAAGCTTGCTGCACAGCGGCATCCGAGGATTCAGGGTTGAGCAAATCTGACTTTTTAACGCCAAGCTTCTTTGCCACAGTCTCCATGACAGCGTCGCTGTTGAGGTAAAGAGAGTTCCAAGCAAAGTTTTGCTGGGAGGCAGCAAACTTACGCTTCAACTCGTTCTGACGCTTTAGGGGCATGTTCTTGAGATCATATTCATCCAGACGTTTGACAGAACTCTTTTTTGGTTCTCCAGGAACAATGTGGAGGATGCGGCCCTGGAAAAACTGACGATTAAACTGTTCATACGCAGAGACAGCGTCATTTGGATCCTCAAACATGACGTACACAAGACCTTTGGACTCGCCTGTTTTCGGGTTGACAGGTATGTGTACTTCCTCCAGGGGCCCAACCTTGGAGAAGAGGCTCCTAAAGTCGTCCTCTGTTGAGCTAAAGAGCACATTACGAACGAATAGCCGTCCTGTTTCCTGAATTTTGTTGCGAGCAATCTCGTTCTCGTCCGGCTTTGGGGGTCTTTGAGACAGTTCGGGAGCAGGCCGGTAGTGTAGGTCAGTTCTATTATGCTTTCGGTTAGTGGTATTGTTGAGCGTATTGTTTTCAAGTTGCTCTTGCTCCTCTTGTTGCTCTTTCATTCTGAGTCTGCGCATCTGTAGCCAGTCCATATCAGACACACTTTGATCTCTAGCAAGACCATCATCTGCATCAGTATTCAGAGGCATCATGACCTCAACGTCGTTGTCCCCAACATGATCTTTGGACTCTGCTATCTCTTCGTGGGCTGTCAAGCTCATCATGGGTTCATCGTCAGAGACTTCTTCATTGTCCTCTGCACCATTGATGACGTTGACGTACTCGTCGTCACTCTCCGCATCTTTGGCTGCTGCAGCCTTGGCCGCCTCTGCCTCGTTCTCCATGGTCACAGTGTCCACATCTTGATTCTCCCAGGTGCGCTTTTTATTCTTGTTTTTCGTGTTTTCAAACGCGTCGACAAACTGTGCGAACTTGGGATCATTCTGAACATCAGCAGGCAATATATCTGGCCGTGCACGCTTGTATTGTTGTTGTTGTTGTCGCTGCTGTTCTTCAATTTCCAATCTGCGTTTCTCTCTGACTTTTCTGTCATGTCGCGAAAACAGAGTAGGATCATCCAAGGTCTTTGCGAGCTCTACAACTAGTCTTGACGTATCGAAAAACGAGTCGTTGAAGTAGGCAACCGCGGCCTGGGCTTCTTCCTCAGTCTTGTAACCCACGAAGCCAAATCGTCGTGAGCGGCCATCGCGAGTCTTCTTCAGTTTAACATCTGTGACCGTTCCTTTCTGACTGAAATGACTTTTGAGCTTGTCATCAGTCAAATATGCTGGCAAATTCTTCACAATCACTCGTGACGACATCTTGAAGAAAAAAAATTAAAGTTGAAGCCCTGCGTCTTTCTACCCTCCACTCAAGATGCGGTGGCCATGGAGTACATCAGCGAATAGCGTCGAGGAGAGCAAGCCACAGCAAACTAACACAGACGCCTTGTCTGGATTGGAGTCGGATTTGCAAAGGTTTTATTATGAGGCTAAACCCCCAACGCCCTCCTCTTTGCTAGAGTCGTCGGCGCCCTACAATGAGACTGCTGCTCCTTCTCACGCTGAGCACGATCAGGTTGCGACACAGATTCCCAATGAGCTCTCCGACCGAAAGATCATGCAAACAGTCATCCAGGACGTTCCTCAAGCACCACAAATATACAGTAGAGGTGAAAGTGAGAAACGGATATCATTGCAACAAGCCGCTCGCGACAACTGTGTCGAGTTCGAGATAGCGCTCTCAAAGTGCATTGTACAGGGTACGCTCTGGAGCCGATTCCTCTCCTGCTATTCTGAAAAAATGAGCCAATCGAAATGTAATGACCTTCAGGAGTTTGCATTGACTGCGCTTGGATATAATCCCAATCTTGATGAAGGATTGCGGAAGCGGATCGTTGGCATTGCAGACAATGTTATGATCCAAACCATACCGACAACACACATTTCACCTGAAAATGCCGAGCAGTTCAAGGCAAAGATCCAAGAAGTAAAGCATGAAGCCGAGAAAGAAGGCTCAATCTATCGAAGCTACTAATTTAATCAATGCATGTGTAAATACTCTGTCGTGGGCTGGCAACCTAATATTTGACATGGATCTGAACCGTGCCAATCTGCTAACGGCTCTGGAGCTAGCGTCATCACAGCGTGATGCTAGCTCGCGAGAACGAGGCGAACAGCAATTGCAACAGTGGCGGCCGCAAGCCAACCTGTATTTGCTACTCCAAGACATCTACCTCGACCAAAGTCTTCCACTCACTGCAAGATGGCTGGCCGTGATCTTTCTCAAAAACAGGATCAAGGAAATATGGCGCAGCTCGGCCGTAAGTACTAGGAATGCTATTATCTCTGACGAGCAAAAGCAGGCCATACGACAAAGCTTTTTCACGGCAATCAATGAGCCCAACAAACGACTTCAAGCTCAGAACGCAGATCTCATTGCGCGAATCGCACGTATGGATTTCCCACACAACTGGCCGGGGTTGTTCGATGCGCTGGCAGAGGCTATCCAGATGTCGTACGAGAGTCGCAATTCAGTGTCGCTATACAACACACTATCCGTTCTTAAACATGTACTCAAGGAACTTGTCAGCATCAAAGTCGGCCGAGCCAAGATTCAGCTCCATGAATACGCTCCAAAGCTCATCGCCCTTACGTCAACTGTGTACACTGATTACACATCTCAATGGACGTGTTCTCAATCACCGGAACTAGGTGACATCGAGGTGGGTTACCTCGCACTGAAAGTGTCTTGTCGGCTATTGTATGATTACATATCACAACCTAGCCGACATAACGAAAGCAGAAGCTTTTTTCAATTAATTGTAGAACATCTGCAACTATTTTTACGAGCAATCGACTCTCCAGACGCTCAGCCCTTGGTTGCCAAGCATGTACTTTGTCTTGCAAAGTGCTTCAATCGACTAGTCGAACGGCAAGGCGATGCTCTAATGCTTATGCCACAGGTGGAGGTACTATTGAAATCTTATTTTGAAGAATTGCAGAGCAGGGCCGCATTGTTTGCCTCTGATAATGATTCCCCAGATGAAGACGCAATGGAAACCTACAGCAAATTCATTCATCTTGTGCTTGGGCTATTCAAACTGGTCATGGAGATACCGATGGGCAAAGGCCGCCGAATCAGCAGGTCGGAAGAGGACAGAGAAGATCGTCAGGTTGCCAAGGACAAGGTCGCGTTCTTCTTCAGCAAAGATCGCCTTGAACAGCTCGTCAACACAATTCTAGTCGGATATTTTCCAATCACTAAAGCCGATCTTGAGCAATGGTGTTCAGAGCCCGAGGAGTTTTTCGTCGAGCAAGAGAATCAGGCATCAGCGTCGGACGTATTTCTCCAACCCTGTGCAGCAGCAGTTTTCTCCGATATCCTCAAGTTTCACGGCGAAACCATAGCACCCTATACACTTCATATTGTGCAGACAGCTCTGTCTGATGTCGCTTCATCTCCCGATCCTCTGAGCAGAGGGCAGGCAATTACAATAGATTGTGTGCTCCAAGCTTTGCAGAATGGGTATGCGGTTTTATTTGAGCACATGGATTTTAACGCTGTTCTTCCAGGGATTGTAGAACTGAGCGCCAGACAATATACAGATGCCACGAGCCAGTCTATTGTGATACGGCGCATACTGTTGCTAATAGCGACTTGGGTCTCGGCTGAGAACCTGCACAACAACACACGAAAGCTGATTTTCGATCTGGTGCTATCCCAGTACCATTCTAACGATTGGGTGATTAGGCTCACCGCTGCCACCACCCTGCGCTATGCGGTGGACATTTATGATTTCGAATCCAGTAAGGAGGTTTTTCTCCCGTACCTTGACCGTGCAACTGTGGGTGCGTTTGAAATGCTAAGAGCTGTTTCCATCATTGACTGTAAACTGCGCCTTTTGCAGCTGGTATCCGTCATTGTTGAGCAGCTGGGCAGTTCTATTTTGCCATATATACCCTCCATCCTGCAACTGCTACCACCACTATGGCAAAGTGCAGAAGAGGAAGAGAACCGCATGATGCAAGGAGCTGTGCTGAATACTCTGACACATGTGGTTCAAGCTTTAGCTTGGGCCGAAGCTAGTCAAGATGCAATCACCCAGTGCTGCGAACTAGGGCTGCCCGTGCTGCGCACGATCGTTGATCCATCAAGCAGTGTGCATGCGTATCTGTATGAGGACTCACTGTCTTTGTGGCACGCGTTTCTCGAGTACGGAGAACGTAACTCAGTGACAGAGCAGCTACTATCCTTGGGCGATCAGCTTTTAGCATCTCTCAAGAATTCTTCTGAAACGTTGGCCGAAGAGATGTCATTGTTAGAGCTGTACATGGCTTTTGCATGTGATTACTTTGCCCAGCCTGACCGCACTGCACATATGTTTCAGACTGTGGCGAATTTCGTGCCTGCAGTGCCCGACGACACTCTGGCGTCGATCGCGCGCACTATCGAGGTATACGTGATGATGAGACCACTGGATACGTATGTGGAGACTCTCTTCAGCTCTGGTCTCTGTGATGCTCTCATGAGATATGTTCAAGGCACAAACGCATCTGTCGCCAATAAGAACCGCATATTTACAATCTTTGCTCGTTTGGCCGTTTCAAACCAGACTGTTCTCGGCCAACTCTTAGACCACACCCAGATACCCAAACACCAGTTCGTGGAAACATGGGTCAAGCAGTTTCAGAACATGGGTCATCCAAAGGATCGCAAGCTTGCCGGACTGGCTTTTGCAGCAATGCTTCAAACAGGTGATGCGGCGTGGACTTCGCAACTGTCACAATTGCTCGATGCATGGTGTGAACTCTTAGATGAAGTCAACGAGGAGTCGGGTGACGCCGAGATTTACCATTCGAAGGACTCGGATGGTTCCACGGCTCATCAGAAGCGCATGGCGCAAATCCGCAGGGAAGTCGACCCTGCACATGGAATTTCACTGCGAGACGCAGTCAAGCATAGCTTGGAACCATTGACGCCACATATACAAGGCGCTGGTCTGTCCGAGTCCGGCATGCATGTTTTTAACGAACTTAGGTAATTGTAGTGCACCATGAATAAACCGTTACCCCACTGACGTTTGGCTGCTGCAGGGTCCTCGTCTCCAGAGGGCAAGGGACACTTTCCGCATTGTTGACTGGCCAATGATCACTATCAGCACGGTTCAGACAGATTCATGCTTGTCTTTTGAAAAGGTGGTTCCCTGTCTAGATGCTGCTTTCACGCAGAATGCTGAGGTGCCTGCTCGCCATGTGCATAACATCGAGTGCGGGTCTGACAAAGGCACCTCGCTAATTATGCCTGCTTGGAATTCCGACGGCTACTATGGTGTCAAAATCATCAACATTTTTCCAGAAAACTCCAAAAAGAGTATCCCTGGGCTTCATGCTACGTACAGTTTGTACAGTGCGCACACCGGCGTTCCTTTGGCAGCCGTCGACGGTGATGTCATCACTGCCTATCGCACAGCTGGAGCTGCTGCATTGGGTGCCTCATATCTTTCGCGTGAGGATTCAAGCACACTTCTGGTTCTAGGAACCGGCCGCGTGGCGAGTCTTATTCCTGCAGCAATGGCCAGTGTTCGACCAATTAAGAAGGTGTTTGTCTGGAACTATCGCACAGAGAGCGCCGAGAGGCTCGTCAGCTCGCTCAAGTCGCAAGGACTCGATGCTGAGCTCGTTCCTGTTGAATGTCTGAGGAATGCATGTAAAAAAGCCGATATCATTAGCTGTTCCACACTCTCGACAAAGCCACTTGTCCATGGAGAATGGCTGCGGCCGGGAACACACCTTGATCTTATTGGAAGTTTTCGTCCTGACATGATGGAGACTACACCGGATTGTTTCTCACAGTCTTCGGTTTTTGTGGACACGAATGAAGCCCCAACAAAGTCAGGAGACTTGTTGGAAGCATTCAAAGCAGGTGTCATATCGACAGACGACATCAAAGGCACACTTTTTGACCTTGCGAAGGGAGCATGTCCTGCGCGTTCAAGTAATGACGAGATCACCGTGTTCAAAGCAGTGGGCACAGCTCTCGAAGATCTTGCCATGGCAGCCCTAGTTTACGAGCAGTGTAAAAACCAGCAGTAGCTAACTAAATGCAATTAAAGATAAATAGAATGATAAATAGCAAACGACCTGAGCAGTCATTTGTTGAGTACACACCACAATGCGGTTGCCTCGTAGCACATAGCATACTGTCTCATACTTTGCACCATTGACAGTCGCTGACACCGGAACTCGTTAACAGTGTCGTAAATAACATCCTCCTCGCAACAGTATGCGTCCTGCGCAAGCGACTTGCAAGACATAATGTCAATGACACTGTCAATCGTACAAAATGTACCAGTGCGGCCACATCCCGCCGAACAGTGAATAATGCTAATAGGTTCGCGGTCATTTCCACATTCGGTGCTAAAGTTCTGTGAGCGTTTCCAGTCAGCAATAAACTTGTCCTTGAGCGTGCAAAGAGCCAAAAGATCAAACGCACTCACCGGAGTTCCAAGATCGGGCCACTCAGTGTAGTGTATCTGCGCCACGCGCTGTGTACGTCCCGAACGAGAATGAGTGAGGATAAACCTACGAATAGTGACCTTTGATTGTGTTTGAGGACACAAGTCGAGTTCTTCGTCCTCAACCTCACGGCTTAGCTGGAACTTTCCATAATGACCGGGCTCCCAGTAGTTATGCGACTTCATAAACCCACCCTCGGCAACCGCGGTCAGCATCATTATCACAGGGCAATCCTCATCCCACACCACTTTCCAGAAATCCTTGAATGTCTCTGGGATCGGCGCCTGTGTTGCAATGTATCGCTTGTGAGAATGAGTGGCAGAGATATAACTGGCATTGATATAGTCACATGCAGGACTGATAGGAGATGGAGGCACATCGTCGCCCTTGGGCTTATTGAGCACGACGCGAGCGTGGTCGTAGGGCCAAATATTATTGTATCTGTTCTTGTGACCAAACTCCACTGCTTTGGAGATGCTGAATCGGTTCGGATCCTCACCCTTAGTAAACATACCCTCAAGCCTTGCCTTTTCTGCTTGTTGAATGTCCTTGAACTTGCGAGCCAGGATGCGTGATCCATCGGATTCCAGAATAGGACGCATCCACAGGGGGAACTTGTCCTGGTTGTGAGAGTTCATCTCAGGCATAGAAAGCTGCACTCCGTCGTAGTCATAGTCATAATTGACATTGGACAAGGATTTTGCACTAATGCTTGGCTTCATCTCGCTGATGCTAAGAGAGGGCAACGAGAATCCACAAAGAACAGGCGACGTTGAGGTTGCTGCAGTACTTCCAGTCATGTCACTGGTCATACTCGCCGTACTATCGTGCGAGATATTGTGCTGGTGCTTCGATGATGATGTCGAGGATGTCGAGGATGTCGAGGATGACAACGAAGGCGGCTGAAGTAGCCCATCGAGCGAGAGTGTATGTCGGTGGCCATGGGTTGCGAGTGACAAATTACAGTGCGATTGCTTCTGATTCCCCTGGTCTGGACTCAATGCTGCTGTGCTGATAACTTCCGGAAAGTCTCGCTGCATTTTGTTGAAACCACCTTGCAGAAAGTACAGCTTGTGCTCAAGCTCCGGTGCCTTGGCAAATTTGACTAGAGTGTACGCTAATGGCGTGGGGTGGCTTCCTCTCACCTCTTCGGAGTCATCGTCGTATATAATAACATGCGAGTAATGCGAGAAATTAGAGAGCTTATGGCGGTGTTCATGCGCCATGCACTCAGCAAACCGGGACAGCAAGTGATTCGGACGCTTGAGAAGGGTTGAAGGAATGCAAATGTTGATGGCAGAGTTGATGCGAGAGGTACTGTAATGCTTGAACGGGCGAATGTCCACGACAAACACCTCCGGCTTGCCCACGAGAGTCGCTGTCTCTTCAGTTGATATGGGTTTGATGAAAGAGGGCAAGTCTACTGGAGTCGCTGGCTGAGTGACGTTGAGTGGTAGGGATGGGGATCTGAACCGCGGGTTGGCAGAGGTTGCTGACAGCGATCCAGAGGCGGGGCCATTCGCAATGATTCTGCGGTGCGAGTCCTCCTCCTCTTCTAGGTTCAGTAGCGGGATCGATTTGGGTACACTAGCACTGCTGGGCATGCGGATCGCCTGGATCCCCGGGCGCGAAGTCGAGTTCGCGGCCGGTAGTTCCAAGTTTGGGGGTCGGTGTTTTCTTTGAACAGTGGATTTGTGATTCGGGTCGAGTTTGGTGCCGTTGCCAAAGTATGATGGCGATCGCGCCTCGTTGACGGCGTGCGACCCGCACTCGGCCGGCATGGGCGTGGTGACGCTCATTGTTGGATTGTCTGATGCCGTGGATGTGGGGTGAAGAAGGATTTGTCGTGTGATTTGTGGCTGATAAAGGAAGCAAGGCAGTCGGCAAAGCCACGCAAGTAAACAGCAATCGCTAGCAAACAAGGCCCAACCTCACCGAAAAACCACAGTTTCAAAGTTTACAAGGTGTTGTTTTGGCAAGGCAAGTTTGGCTTTGGTCGTCAAACTTAATGCGGTTGCCGTCGAACTTAGTACAATCTCTCGGCTGTATAGTGTGGTGGTGTGGTGGTGTGGGTGTGTGACGTCATGGTTTTGGTTTGGATTTCCGGCCCTTGAGGCTGCATCTCAGACTTACCTATACTTGGACGCTGGGCTGTGCTACCTGCCAGGGTGAGCCAAACACTATTTGCCACTATGCGGCCGTTGAAAATTGTACACCATCCAGTACTATTACGTAGCAAGTAGCCGGTTTCGGGTTAGCTCGAACATTCCACGCATGGGGCGGCCGGCCGTTCGCTTCACGCACCAGTCCCAATTCTATTTCTAAGCTCTGACAAACATACATACAATGGTGAAGTCAGGTGGCTGTGTGAGGTGAGCCGCACACGGTAGCCGGATAAGGTCACGGGCTTTTTCCCGGCACATCATCCCGACAATGACTGCTTGGACCCTGCGTGGAAGCTTTCGGTGACCTGTCCACCCATTCAATTGCAACAAGTAAGCGAGTATAACACATGCAAGCTGCAGTTGACCAGAGGCAGGTCTGCACATGACAAAGCTATGTTATTTTTCATGGATCATGCAGTTAGTGGCATAAGTGTACATAGTGTTAGTCGTAAAGAGAACCTGACACATTGGAGCCGAATTGCTTTGAGCCGTGCTGCCTATCCTTGAAACGAAGCCTGCTAAGGGTTTGTCTTAATCTGGCGCGTTGCGTTGAACGGGCTTCTAGCCGCCATCCAAACCGAATGGCGGCAATCACAGCCAACACGGCCCCTTTCAAAGTAATTGTATGGCTCCTGGTAGATTGTATGCTTGCAAGTCGCTGGACCAGTTGTGTATCTGGCGACGGATGGCTCCGCACAAGCGACTCGCAAAGCGCTTGATACTCAGCTAATTGGAAATCTTTGTACTCGATAATGAACCTCAAGTCATTGCGCTGAGCTTTGAGGCCAGACGTATAGGCCCGCCTTATTATGGCTTCTTGGTGCAATTGGTCGACTGGAGGGTAGCCCGACTCAAACTGCAATTTGAGCAGGTCAAACTGACGCTGTAGGCTTTGGTAGCGCTCCTCCAACAGAGCTAGTTCCTGGTGCCTATAGCGAGGCATCGCAGAACTATTGAGTCGGGCAGTCCCATGTCGAAGATGTTCTTGCGTTACGGTTCGCAACCGATGGCCGTAGTTGTTGCCGACTCGGTATGATTGATATGGATTGCCCGTGTGCGACCAATCTCGTTTTAAGTCGTCACCAGGTTGCATGCCGTCTTCTCCAATTTGGATCGCATGGCTTTGTGCCGAGATTCCTGGGGTCGTCACACACTGAAATCTGTTCTCGGCATCGGAACTAGGCGCCTGTTCTATCCCGTTCCTGAGTCCCCTTCCACCAGCTCGGTCCTTCATCAAGATAGGACCTGCAGGGTACTCCTCGTCAGATACCACCGACTCTGGGAATGGATCTGCTAGCGACTCTTGAGCTATTTTACCGTCTAGGTTCACAGCCGCTACTGCATTGGGGTCCTGAGCTGGCTCTGTATGACTTTCTGGTCGCTCTTTCACATTTTCCATCACAATTTGTTTGGCTGCTGGAACATGGTCCGGGACGAATTCCTCAACAAGCTCTGTGACGGCTTCCTCACGAGGTAACTCAACAGATTCTAGTTCTTCCTCCACTTCCTCTATGGTTTCATCCCGTTCCACGCCAGTTCCATCGAGTCTATCACAAGATTGCTCAACAGGTCCGTCGATAGATCCTTTGAAATATTCACCGAGACCGAGTTGGCCAGCAGAGTCCTCTATAAGTTCTTCGATGGGTTCCTCCACCGGTTCCTCCACATGGTCCTCCACAAGTTCTTCTAGAAGTTCTTCCACAGGTTCCTTTAGAGGTTCTTCTATCGGTTCCTCCACAGGCTCCACGATAGGTTGCTCGGCCGATGACTCCTCAAAGCGAGCCTGAGGAAATTCATGGACAGCCGTTTGAACGGGATCCGTGACCAGTTTGCTAGTTTGCTCCTCAGCTGGGTCTTTAAATGGCTCCTCAACTAGCTTTGATACCAATCCCCCGTCTTGTGCCTTTTCCGATTGATCAGAGGCTCCTTCGTTGGTTACCGGCACTGATTCTCTGACAACTGTTATTCCACCAACTAGCAGTTCCGATACATTTTTAGACGTGTCCGATACTGCTCCGTCAGTGGGTGATTTGCTCTCCTCTTCAAAAATTGAATCTGAATGCCTACTAGAAGTGTTAGGAGAAGGTGTCCTGTCGAAGAATGGGTGATAGATTCTGTGCGTGGGTTCTCGCTTTCCAATCACTTTTGTTCTTGGTAAGTCATCCAGATCAAGTGCTTCGTACCATCTTGGATAGTTGTCCTGTGACGAAGACATGCGAGTGCCTCTTTGGCTTGTTTTCAATAAAATCTCGGGGTTGCTCCTGGCGCGTTTCAGGGTCAACGAACAATTGAAATTGAGCTCTGCGAGAGCTCGCCGACAATTGGAAAACTGTTGCCTATTCGTCCTCAGATGCTCGAGTTCTATTTTGGTTGTAGATCCCCGGCTTGCCCAGAACTTGTCGAGGTATCGGCGAGACCGAGATAGTTGCTCCTGGAGTTGTTCTACTTGGAAACGCGCGTATTCAGTTGACTCTACAGACTGGCTGTCATGTCTATCCGCTAGTTTTTGGTGAGAAAGCTCACTTTCCAATTCGCAAAGAGTCAAAGCAGTGCTGAAGGTCTGTAAATCAACGGTATCTAGTAGCTCCTTGTCTGGGGGAAGCAGCATTACGCGATGGGCTACGCGGGTAGGGGTTTGTACCAACCAAATATAGTAATGTATTTCTTCATACAACTTCGATAATGAGGGTGATCTGGCCCGAGCTGCCCGGCGAGACGGATTCTCGGCCAGTGCCATACGGAATCGCTGCAGCAGACCAGGTGCTCTGGCCATTATAGTTGAGGTATCCATCGTAGTCCACAGTAAACTCAGATGCGGTAGTGCCGGAGCTGCACACCAAATTGTCACCCACGATTCCACAAGGACCCTTCGAACTGGTCATGGTCACAGTGTCACCAGATCCAGCAGTCATAGTGAAAGTAGCACAGGTGCCGGTAGTGTACCAAGTACCATCCGAAATGATGCATCCCTTGAGGGAGCCAGTGCTGGAGGTTGACATGACCTTGAGGGTATGCTTGCCGGTGTCTCCACCACCTCCACCGCCACCACCTCCTCCTCCACCACCACTGCTTCCCTTGGGCATCCACTTCATGCCATCCTTGCAGGTCGAAGACGTGGGGTTGTCCGTGGGGGTGAACGTCCCTGCAGCCACGGACCCTTGCAGGTAGAAGGCATACCAAACCTCTTGGAGGTTGTTGGAGCTATCGCAACCCAAGTGGACATAAGTACCGTTGACTTGGGCAGAGAGAATGGACTCGATATCGGCAACATTGTAGGTCGTGGACGTAGACGGAGATAGACCGGCGGCCGTGAGCCACTTGTAGGTGGGAAGCTGCTCGAACATATCGACAGCCGTGGTGAAGAAGTCACCCACATTCTGATTGGCAGGAGCAGAAGAGCTGTAGCATGACGGGTTTACAGTAGCCATGCATGTTCCATGCTTGTTGAATTCATGGGTCCATAGATCATCGGCGCTGCCAGCGTTATTGAGCCACACCGAACTCATGGTGTCCAGCAACGAGGTGTAGCCAAGCTGCTGGAGCGTAGACTGGGCTGAATCAATCTGCCAGTTATTGCAGTAGGTATTGTACGATCCAGAGCATGTATCAGACCATAAGCCATGGAGAGTAAACAAATCATCCGGGCCTGTGGCAGGGTTGTAGTCCCAAAATTGAGTCGATAGGAATAGTCCATTGCTGACTTCATGGCAGCAGCTATCTGCACATGAACTCAAAGACGTCGATCCACCGCAGCTGCATGACAGAGGACCATCGGCCGGGCAGACATCATGGTACGGTGCGGATCGCTGAGGAGAGGTGAACGCAGGAGGATTGGAAGAAAGCTGAGCGGTGCAGGTGGACGAAGGCGCAGCCAGCACTTGCTGGGCTACAAGAACAGCACCAGCAGCGTGTCTAAGAGCCAGAGACCAGGCCATGGCAGTGGCTATTGGGTGATTGTGGCGCATATTTATAGTAGGCAATGTTGTAAGCAAGTTTGGGGTCCAAAAGACAGTGCGGGATTTGAGTTCGTGCCGTTCGATGCAAAATCAAGCACAAGCAACTCCACCCGAATGTATGTAAACAGACAGGTGCAGATCAATGTGGGGGCCAGGGGACCATTGTGTGAGAGATAGGCCATCACGTGGGAGATAAGCGGCCCGAACCCACGTTTCACGGCAACATACAATTGACTTGATTTGGGACCTGGGCCAGACGATGCTGTGCCAAAGATGCAGGCTACCGCTGCACGCTCATGAATCTCTGGCGGATTTGACACCTACGCAGCGTGGCTTTCTTACCGCGGATCAGCGTGCGGAAAAAAGACCAACGTTTGTGCCGAACAACTACGGCAATGGCACGAAGCAGCAGAGCCCCACCGACTCGTTTGTGTATCTAACTGAGAGCCTGATGGCCGGGCAGTCTACGGTATTTCCCGACGCCTCTCAAACGCCAACACAAAGCAACAGCAATCCCGGCCAGCGAGACAATCGCAACAACCGGATACAGACAGTTGAGAACCTGTTTGACAATGTGTCTGGTAACTCTGACCTGGACTACCCCATTTGCGTGGAATGTGCAGACCTGGTACTGGAAGGACTCAAACCAAGGTACGATGAGGCATGCAAGGAGCGCGATCTATACGTGGCATTTCTGAACAAAATCCGCGACACGCCCAGTGCAGGATCCGACGAGGTCAAGGACTTGGAGACAACCATCTCAAAGCTCGAAGGCGACAATGAGCGTGCCCTACAGGAGTTGGAAGCAGCCGAAGAAGAGCTGCGGCTTGCCCAGGAAGAATTGGACAGTCTAAATGCAGAAGCCAAGCAGATTGACACCCAGGAACAAGCCTTCTTCAGGCGATACAATTCTACCGTGGGCGAGCTGGAGCAGCTGCGGCTCGAAAAGGATGCACTGGAAATGCAGGAGGCGGCGCTCAAGGCGCAGATCCAGCGACTCGAGCGCGTCAACGTGTTCAACGACACGTTTTTTATTGGGTCCGACTCCCACTTTGGCACCATCAATGGACTCCGTCTTGGTCGGCTACGGGACAAGCGGGTGGAGTGGTCTGAGATCAATGCCGCCTGGGGCCAGCTATTGTTGTTACTGTCAACGCTGATTGCCCGACTCGGTATCAAAATACAGGGATATCGGCTTCGCCCCTTGGGCAGCACGTCCCGGATTGAGCAAACGTCCGGTCCTACCCCAGTCACACTGGAGCTCTACTCGTCTGGAGACTACACTTTTGAGCGTATTCTCAACCACAAGCGTATCGATGCCGCCATGGTGGCGTTCCTTGACATCTTGAATCAGGTTTGTCAGGTCATTTCAACCTCGAATCCGCCGCCGGCACAGCCTATGCCCTACGCCATCGACAAGGACAAAATTGGAGGTCACAGTATCCGGTTGTCACTCAATTCAACAAACGAGTCCTGGACAATGGCATGCAAACATGTGCTAGGCACTGCCAAGTGGGCTCTAGCCCAGACGGCCCGACTGGCAAAATGATGGTGCGGCTGATAAAATTAGGGAGACCCACCGGCAGCCGCGTCAAACCTACCGACCCACCTCGACATGACAATATGATAGATCTCGTCAACTCCAGCGGCCGGACGGAAGCCTTCAACAGAGATGTTTTCCGAAAGTTTTTAGAAGGATTACTGAAAGAAATGGGTCCTGTATCGCCCAGGCTCAGCCATGTCGATATCTCATCTCTGATGGACCGGATCGAGCGGGGATTGATCAGTGGCGTCACGACCCGCCAACTGTTTGACCTCTGCGCAGAAACTTGCGCAGCTATGACAACCATCCACCCCGACTACTCGCATTTAGCATCTCGAGTGACGATGTCAGCGCTACACAAAGAAACCACCAGCAGCATCCAAGAAGTGGCCGATAAGCTGTTCTATTTCTATCAGAAGACAACCGGGCGGCATATGCCTCTTATTTCGCCAGACACACATAAAGTCATGACAGAACATTCCGAAACGCTTCAAGCAGCCATCGACTACTCGCGCGACTTTTCATTCACTTACTTTGGTCTCAAGACCCTGACCAAGGCGTACCTATTAGGCGACGGGGAGGGACGCATTTTCGAACGACCACAACACATGCTTATGCGGGTAGCTGTTGGAATCCACGGAAAAAATATCGACCGAGTTCTTGAGACTTATGATCTCATGTCATCGAAACAATTCATTCACGGGACACCAACGCTCTTCAACGCTGGCACCATGTCAGCTCAAATGTCGTCATGTTTTCTTGTGTGTCTAAAGGAAGACTCTATTGAGGGCATCTTCAGGACATTGCAAGACTGTGCGGTAATATCCAAGTCAGCTGGTGGCATCGGACTCAACATACACAATGTGCGCGCCACAGGAGCATATATCGCTGGAAGCAATGGCACCTCAAATGGAATTGTGCCGATGCTGCGTGTGTACAATAACATGGTAAGGTACGTTGACCAGGGCGGCAACAAGCGACCCGGTGCACTCGCGGTCTACCTTGAACCATGGCATGCAGATATTTTCAGGTTCCTAGACCTTCGGAAGAATCATGGCAAGGACGAATTGCGTGCACGAGATCTGTTTTATGCGTTATGGATCCCCGATTTGTTCATGGAGCAGGTCCGGGCGGACGGCGAGTGGTACCTTTTCTCGCCAGACATTGCTCTTGGGTTGCACGATGTGTATGGGGCAGAGTTCAAGAAGCTGTACATGAAGTATGTGTCGGAAAGTCGCTATGATTGCAAGGTTCCTGCAAGAGACCTGTGGAAAGCTATTATAACTGCACAGGTGGAAACAGGGACGCCGTTTATGCTATACAAGGACGCTTGCAACGAAAAGTCGAATCAAAAGAATCTGGGCACCATTAAGGGCTCGAATCTGTGCACTGAGATTGTTCAGTACACTTCCCCAACCGAGGTTGCTGTGTGCAACCTGGCGTCGTTGGCGCTTCCTATGTTTGTGGACTCTGGTCGATTCGACCTGGACAGGTTGTCTTCTGTTACTAAAGTGGTTGTTCATAACCTCAATCGCATCATTGACATCAATTACTATCCTCTCAAAGCAGCAGAAGCTTCCAATTCTCGTCATAGACCCATCGCTATTGGTGTTCAAGGGCTTGCCGATGCATTTTTCAAACTCAGACTGTCGGCGTTCGACTGCCCGGAAGCAAGAAAGCTCAACAGTGACATTTTTGAGACAATCTACTATGCAGCACTGGAGGCGTCCATTGAGCTTGCCGAGAAAGATGGGCCATACGAGACGTACGAAGGATCGCCTGCCAGTCAAGGTTTGTTACAATTCGATCTGTGGGATTCCAAGTTTGAGTCCAGCCTTTACGATTGGAGTGCATTGAAAGCCAAGATGGCCAAGCATGGCCTCCGCAACTCACTTTTAGTCGGACCAATGCCCACGGCATCCACGTCACAAATTCTCGGATTCAGCGAATCCTTTGAGCCATACACCAGCAATATGTATGTCCGGCGAGTGCTCTCTGGCGAGTTCCAAATTGTCAACGAGCATCTAGTTGAAGAGCTAGTGGAGCTTGGCTTGTGGAATGAAGAGCTAAAAAATGAGATGGTCAAACGAGGCGGCTCGGTTCAAGGTATTAGCAGCATACCTGACGATGTACAGTATCGGTACCGGACTGTCTGGGAAATCAAGCAGAAGCATCTCATTGATATGGCTGCTGATCGTGGTCGGTTTATCGATCAGTCGCAGAGCCTAAACATCTACTTTGAACAGCCAACAGCATCCAAGCTCAACTCGATGCATTTCTACGCATGGGAGAAGGGCCTCAAGACGGGCATGTATTATCTGCGGACACAGGCAGCGGCGCAACCGCAGCAGGTGACTGTGAATGCCAACGGATTCATCAAAAAGCGGGTCCCGTCTCTGAAACGGGAGCGGTCGGAGGAAGATCATATAGAATCCTCGTCGCTGAAGCGCGTTCAATCGGAGGGACATATTGAAATACCGTTGGCAGCAGCAAAAAAGGGCCGCCGACTGAGCACAACTACGCGCACGCGAGGGTGCACTACAGACGCTTGCGATATGTGTTCAGGCTAGGTAACTGTGTAAATAAACTTAACCCTACTCCACGCTTAACGTTGCATATTAACGGCTTTGCCGATAGGTACCATTATTTGACTCTCTCAGGATGCAACGAGATGAGGAGAGAGGACTTTTGCCATACCATGATGACAGCACAAGCCAGATACACCTATCCGACAGCTCACGGTTTTCTTCACCGTGCCCTGACGAGAATCTGGATGTGCCGGCATTTGTACTTCCAGAACACAAGGGCTGGAAATTAATATTGCGGGGTCCGAACCCCCCACGACGACCTCGAGTAACACCGGTGTTCCCAAAGCTACAGACATTGCCAGACAGGTTTCGCGAACAGTGCCATCCGACGCTATTCTGGGCTGGAGTCACTGGATTTTTGTTTCTTTGGGCAGTGGTCACGGCGTTGCTGGCTAGGGCGTCACTACTAGCGATGCCAAAGGTCGGGGACTCCAGTGCAACCCCACTTCATTGCGATATCTCCTACCCTATATGGCTAGGGAAAAACAATATATGTGGTCTGGACGGTCAACGATGTGGAGCCACGATATACGAGGGCCAGGAGTTTACGTTCCGATGTCTAGCTGACTGCAAGAAAGAATCTTGGTCATATTCAGAGGTACCTGTTGGCAACAATTACTCAATGTACAGACCACATGTGGTTGGAGGACTAAACGGAATCTATCGAGCCGATAGCTTTGTGTGTGGTGCTGCCGTCCATAGCGGCATCATCTCTGACCATACCGGTGGATGCGGCCGGATCCGCCTTACTGGTCCAAAATCGGGATTTGCGCAAACACCGAGTGCGGATGGATCTTTCAATAGTATTGGCTTTGACTCTGAGTTCCCGGCAAGCTTTGAGTTTGTGTCCATCAAGGATGAGAGAGTACACGGATGCACCGATCTTCGCTTCACCATCCTCGCGGTCAATGTGATTTTCTCCATTATTTTTGCATACATGTACCCTGTTTCGAGCAGCCGCGGCGGTGTCGGGGTGTTCACGGCCGTTCTCGGTCTCGCCGGTTTCTTCACCGTCATTTTAGGAACAAATCCCTACTCTACTGGAGGGAGTGAGAGCGCCAACGGTGAGTTGGTCTCCATTGCATTCCGTCGCTTATATCCTGGTGCTATGGCAACATATGTCATGTACAGGTTCGCCATCAAGCCCCAGCTGGACGGTATGGATGCCCATCTCTCTCGCGCTCTCTTATGGGTTCCTGCCTACTGGATTGGCATTACCGAGAACTATTCGTTTGGTCACCTTCCTCTTGATAGATTGACGAAACACGATCTCGACAGTCAGCCTGGAGCATGGTTGGCGTTGAGTGTCATCATTGGGTCCATTTCGGCAATTGCGGTGGGCCAGGCATACATTGTTTGGCGAGCAGGCAAACTCGTCCCATTTCTCTTGTACTTTTTCTGCGTTGGACTTGTCCTATGGTTCTTGTCTATGCTGCCCTATCAAACACTTCGCTTACATCATTATATCTGGACAATGATTCTTCTACCGGGCACGGGATTCCCTACCACTCCTGGTCTGGCGTATCAGGGATTGTTGGTGGGACTATTCGTGGCAGGCATTGCCCGATGGGACTTCGACTCAATTGTCCAAACTTACAACCAGCTACGGAGAGGTGCGCCCAGCTTACTGGACGCCATTCCTTCGTTTGTGGCGCCGTTAGTGGACAGTTCCAGCGTCATAATCCAGTGGGACCATTCAAAGCCCCTTAGTCCCAAGTTTGATGGATACAGTCTGATTATCAATGATGTCGAGCGCTATCGAGGGCACGCGCCGCAGTTCAATCTGACCCAACGGATTGCAACCACTGCGGCCAATTTGACCTCACAGCCAGAACCATTCAAGTATTACCTCCGCCTGGCATATGCTAGAGTTGTGGGTGACTACACAGGCGACTATACTCGCGCCGCAATATTTAACTCACAGTCTGCTAACTGGACATTTCCTCAGCCTGGAGCTGTCTAACCATCATCATGTATATTTATAGAGTACAAATGCAACTAACCCAGCCGCTCTTTTTCCAGAGGAAGGGCGGTTTCTCGTTCATGCAAAATCCATTTCGTGGGATTGGCAATGTCCAGCAGTATGTTGCCCCGACGCCGGACCCGCACGTTCGGCAGAGCATAGATTTCAACTTTGGACTCTGAATCTGCCAGCTTGCCATGCACACGGAAAAACACCGATCCTATGCCGCGAATGGCTATAGACGCACCCTCGTCGCCCATACTAAAGCTATCGACAAGTTGCAGCTTGGTGTCTGCAATCTCCGGGCGCACAACTTTCCAACGTTTGTGAGCTTTTGACGATGACTGGTTGATGGCAGTGACCTTGTCGAGCGAAGAAAGAGGAATCACCCGGTGATCATTGTCAGGGATAGAGGCGTATGCGACCAATGGGCGATCGGTACTCTGCTTGATGGCGACCAGGCCACCAATAGAAATGACGCTTTGGTTTCGCTTACAAGTTTTGCTACGCGCGTTGTAATTTGCAGGAGTTGCCAACACTCTGATGCCTGCTACTATGCTAGTCATATCCTTTGGTGTCATAAGCGCAAGTGGGCCAATGATAGCTGGTGGGTAACTGGGCAACGAGTCCTTGATGGAATGGTCGTATGCAGCCAGCTCTTCTTCTGGTCCGCTAAAATCCGCTTCAGGGATGCTGGGCATATCGGTCACAAACTTGGGCCCTTTGAGATGAAGCGTTGTGCGTTGCTGCGTTGCGTATGGTACAGGCCACGTCGCTACTCCTTGTCCGTATGAAGTTTTCTTTTGTTCGTAAAGCTCAGCGAGCTTGTGAGCTAGAGTTGATTTGCCCGTGTTCGTGTAGCCTACCAGGTAGTTGTCTTTACCCAGTGCCTCATATAGTTGGTCGAGATTCCATGGGGACCGTTTTGCTTTGATGCAGAATACGTCCTTCTTGTCGATTTGCTTTTTGAGTCCCCGAGAAAGCTCCGTGACTGCGTACCTTGTTACTCGTTGTTCCGCCCTCTCTGCGTCAGAAACCAGTAGATCGCACTTGTTTACGACCCAAAGCACACGGCACATATTGGTCTTAGCCCAGTCCAGAAGGTCAAAATCCACGGATATAGGAAAGTCCATTGCGTCTGACACATGAACAATGGTGGAACCTGGCGGTATTTGTGCGAGCACGGCTGCTCTGGTTTTTGCGGGCGGTCGAATATAGACCTTCCGGCTGCTAATGCCATCGCGACACCAGTCGCAGTACATTTCAGCAGCCCGGCTCCTTTTCTTTATTTTCACCTCTTTGGCTATCAAGGCGGATCTTGTGTTGGTTAGTGCGTCTCGTGAACCGGGTACACTGTTAAGGTATGCCTGTTGGTCCGGGCCAAGATTTTGCTCGAGCTCGTTCACTTTGGCATCTTTAATGGCTTTAATGGACTCCTTTTGTTTCGACAGAGTCCCCTGGCTCACGTTGTACCCTGGTTGCTCTGCATGCGCAGTTTGGAAGGGAGTCCCACATCCAAGACACTTTTTGCCAAAGCTGACCGGATCATGTCCTGGATTCACCAAACTGTTGCGCTGGATAGGAGCCGTTATTATGCGCCTATAAGGTGTGAAAGCAAATGATCGTGTTGATATTCGTCCGACCAATGGTGGAAATCCCCGACCAGCCAAGGTCAGTGCCCCCAGCGTTGGACGCATCTGTTTTTAGCTGCACGGTTCGACCCACACGAGTTTATTACAAGACCTAAAATTCAGCACGAACACCGAACATTGACCACCAAATCAATAGTCCAGCGAATACCATATATTCAAGCTGATTCATTCTATGCATAGCTAGGAGACCCTGAAACCTGTTGGCTTGGCTTCGCTCTGCACTTGCTTCTGTAATGCACTACTTACTATGGGCCAGGTTCCCATGAATGTTGTTAGCTTCAGGTCGCGCGAGCAGACACGAGAACTTTGGACCCTATAGTCTTCTTTCTTGCGAACTTCATGACAAAGTTCTCCAATTTAACGGATTTGTTCCAGATCTGCTCGATAAACGGCACCATGTCGGTGAGCTCCCACTCAGGCTTGACGCTGAACAATTGCTTGAATCTGCCTCGAGGATCACTCTTGAGATTGTCAGGACTGAGATACCGCACGGTATCTGGGTAACCTTTGACGCATTTGCCGCGTAGAAGGTCAATGTCTAGATCCCAGTCACCCGAGACAGGAATAGACTCCGCCCATATGCGCTTAAAATCCTGGGTCATCATAGGACGATAACAGGCGTGTTTCTCGAGAGCATGGAACCCATAAAATTGGATTACTTGGTCAATCTTGATGGTCACGGATTCATCATCCGTGCTGTTCTCGGTGAACTTGTCGACAACGCTGCGTACTACGTCTGCTGGCTCGGATGTGCCCATCTTGTCGGCGTCAAAGACGGATTTCTCGACGGTATCAGATATTTGATGGCCCATTGATCGTACCTGTAGAAGGACATCCCCTAAAACAGACGCAATGACGTCTTTTGAAAGAATGCATGCAGTCCCTTGGACTTCAGCACCGCAGTGGACCCGCCATGCGTGCTGAAATTCTGTGTCACTTAGAGGCATGTGATCTATTAGTTGTTTGGTCGAGTATGGTTGGTAGTCTTTGATATGCCGGCTGGCTCGTGCATCTTCAAAGGTTCCTTCACCAGTATAAGTGGGCACCAGATCTAACGTTAGCACGGGTTCTGTTATAAGCAATGCCTCTAGAATAGTAGGCACCATTGTAAAAGAGACAAGAGCATCGAAGGAGTCGTCGATTGTGCTGACCAGACACGAGTTGGAGTTGTTAGTTTGTCTCAGCTTCCATGTTGTTGTCGGGCCACAGAGCATGACATGTGCTGGATCATGGTTTGAGCGGACCACCAAGTCGCCTGCTTCAAGCAGTTCCATCATTTCCGGCGTCAGCTCTAGCAGCCGGTAAGAGCTGTTGTGATCCATATCGGCTTCGAACTTCATGTTGGATGGTTGACAGCGGTCGTGTCGCGTAAGGTTGGTTGTCCCAAACGGGCAATGATATAACAATTTCACCAACAAGAGCTTCAAAAGATAATTAGTCAGTATCTACATTCAGTTCAGCCCAAAAGTGGGCTGGATTCGGTGCGCACTAGCTCACTTGGAAACAAACTAGCGTCCGGCCGCTCAAACAGTTCACCTTCTTCGTCGTCGTCGAGTAATGGGCGGTGATGGTTCCGCCGTTGGTATAGAGCCGAGTCCAGTTCCTGGACAATTTCGTGGTAGTCGTATGCGATTTCGTCATGCTCACTTGCATCTAGTCCAATGAGCTCCTTGTCCCGAGACACGCGTGGTTTCAGCACCCTTGTTCGCCGTAGAATAAATAGTATTATGCAAGTCATCACAAATGAGTAGAGAGCCGTAGCTGAGGCAAACACAATCTGGTAAAGTAGTAGCCATGGGTTCCCGTAGAGGAGCCCAATAGCCGTTCCAGTGCGGATGGAAGAATTCAGTTCCTGGTTAAAGTGGGCGAAAATGCCCGTCAGCACCATGCCAACAAAACCGCCAACGCCGTGAACGGCAAAAATGTCGAGCGCATCGTCGACATGCATGTAAAATTTGAGCTTTGTTGCAAAATTACTGGCTGCGCCGCCGATAAGTCCAAAGAGAAACGCAGCCCATATAGGAATGAGGCCCGCTCCGGAAGCAACACAAACAAGGCCACTAATGACTCCAGAGCAGAATCCAACAACGGACCATGTCCGATCCAGTCGGAAATCTAGGTGTGCCCATGTCAGCCCGCCGACCGACGCCGACACTTGCGACGCCAACAGGGCTAGCAGTGCAGTGCTTGAGGCGGCGTGAGCAGATCCAGCATTGAACCCAAACCATCCAACCCACATGAAAAATGTTCCAATAACAACTAGGATCGAATTGTGGGGGCGAGCCTCCGACGCCTCGAGTCGGGGACCCAACATGAAAGAGTATGCCAGTGCAGAGAAGCCGGAAGTGATGTGCACAACCGCTCCACCTGCGTAGTCAACCGAGCCAAGCGAGTTTGCCCAGCCATTTGTGTTCCAGGTCCAGAAAGCAACCGGATCGTATACTAAAGTCACCCAAATCACCAAAAACACCAGGGCGGCATTGACTGATCCTCGAGCAGAAGTAGCTCCAAGTACAATGGCACAGGCCACACTGGGGTACATTCCGCCAAATAAGCTGTTGGCAATCTTGGGTACGCCATTGAACTTTGATATGGGAAGATGAGTGTTGTTTCCGTCCGTGGGCAAGATCTTGTTGAGAAGTGCATTCGAGAGGCCACCACAAAACCACGACCGTGATTTGTCGTATACCAAAGAGTAGCCAATGGCTACCCATTGGATGGTCACTATCGCCGTGGCCACCAGAGAGTAGACTACCTGAACGAGGGCCGACTTGCGTCGAGATAAGCCACAGTAGAACAAGCCAGCGCCTTGGATCATGAAAAAGATCACAAAAGTGCTAAAGATCATAAACATCGTGTTGCTGGGGTCGAATTCATGGCTGTCATTGTTGCTGTCATTGCTTCCTGCTGTACGCAATATTTTACTCATGAAGCGTACAGATTGGAATGGGCTGCGATAACACAGCCGCAGACGTAATCAGCGGGCCCGAGTCACCACTGGTGCACAAGGTTTGCTAACCTACAGCGCATACATATATATACATGGAGGTTAGGCCTGCAAGGGTTGCTGCATGGCTCAGCCAGATGCACAAGTACGAGCCTTTTTAAGCCAAGTTCTTGGTGAATGTATTGGCTTATTGACGATCCAAAGCGAATCAGGACTTTTGTTTTGACCACCACCACTTGGATTAATGCGTTGCTATAGTCGGGTCGGTCAGCCCCAGCCCAGGTCTCAGTTTAGAATGAGGTACGGCGTGAACATAGGCTTTTTCAACTTAAAATCCCAATCTCTGTCTAGCGCAGCCAACGGTTCCCCTCCTCCCCCCTGGCCAGACCGCAAGATATATTAATGATCAAGGTGAGTACCATTTGCCTCTGGCGCGATTTCCCATGTATCCAAAAGCTAACAAGGGACTACGGCGATCTCTGAAAGGAGAGAAACGGGCGTCCACCGTCACCAGCCCAGGAAGCGGCCATCATGTGTCGCTGGCACCTAAGTCCAAACTGGCAACGGCAGCCCCCAAAAAAATCATCCGTGCCATCAGGAGCTATACGGCGATCGATGCGGAGCACCTTAGTTTCTCCAAAGGAGAGTTCCTATACGTGATCGAGGATAGCGATCAGTCGTCTGCTGAGGAGTACGAGGCGTGTGACCCATCACGCAATCTGCAGGGGAAGGTCCCAACCCGCTACTTTGAGGTTGTTTCGCGCCCAGAGTCCATTATAACTGTTCCTCTGCACGCGCTATCCATTCAAGACGACAATACTAACAATAATTATGATGACGAGGCTCCGTCCCCTCTACCGCAACACCATAGCGCGTCGCCACGCCAGCAACAGCAGCGACAAAGTTCGATGCGAAGCACGGCATCGTCTTCACGGCTAAGCGTTCAAGACAAAAAGCCACAGCCCCTTTACGGAGTGGTGTTGTATGATTTCCAGGCAGAGCGTCCTGATGAGCTTCAAGCATCTGCCGGTGAGTCCATCATAATCATAGCCCAGAGCAATGATGAATGGTTTGTTGCCAAGCCTATTGGAAGGTTGGGCGGACCTGGACTTATTCCCGTGTCATTTATTCAGATTAGAGATATGGGATCGGATCGGCCCGTTCCCGAGAATTTGCTGGCGCAGAAACTGGCAGCCGTTCCTCGAGTCGAGGAGTGGAAACGCATGACGGCAGAGTATAAGGCCAGCAGTATTCCCTTGAGCCGATACGGATCTGACCAGGCCCTCAGCTCGATCCGAGATAGTGGTGTTAGCAGTAACTCGTCCCGGCAGTCAAATAGACAACCACAGCAACAGTTTCACCAGCAACCGCCCCAGCAGCAACAGCAACAACAACAACTACACCAGCATCAGCAGCAGCATCATGGCCAGCATCACCATCCACAGCACTCGGCCCAGGTGCATGTTGTCAGCGCTGCTGTTGAGAGGTATGCGTTTGATGGCGGTAGATACTGGTACCTTGTTGTATGTGAGTTGAACAATGGACGCTTCCGTAATCTGTGCCGCTACTACCAAGACTTTTACGACTTTCAGATTCGGCTGCTGGATGAGTTTCCTGATGAAGCTGGACGGACTGGTCGGCAGCAGCGTACTCTTCCATTTATGCCAGGTCCCCTGACATACGTCAATGATTCCATCTCGAGCCAGAGACGTGCCAATCTGGACGAGTATGTGCAGAAGCTGCTTTATCTCCCCACGTACATTTCCCGTAGTGCGACGGTACAGCAGCTGTTTGAGCTCCGTGAGGGAGACATTGAAACCCACGCCAGATCAGACGATATGCCCATGGTGCCGTCATGGGACGGAGATGGAGATGACGACGAGGACGAGGACGAAGACGAGGAGGAGGCTGAGGACGATGGCCGCAATAGCCAAGAACATGGCGAAAACCAGGGAGCAGCGCACGAGCAGCAGCCTCAAGAGCAGTCCTACGATGGAGAGATGTCACATACGCACGAGCACAGTCCCGAGGCAAATCAACATGTGAACCATGCTGAGGAGCAATCTTTTGATAATCAGGAGAATACTCCTACAGATTCCGCCATAAACAAAGAAAACTCAAGCACCGAGACTCCATCCAATAAGGAGGAGCCGGCAATCAAGCCTGCGGCCAATTCTGCCAGCACGTCAACCATACCTGATACTGTCGCCCCCGTGCGCCAATTTATCAAGATCAAGGTTTTTTACAAGGACGATCTCATTGCCATCCGTGTGCCGTCGGATGTGCCTCTAGAGGAGTTGACTCAACTCATTGGTGAGCGCTTGCAGACTGACAAGACGCTCGCACTCAAGTTCAAGAACGAAGTGTCTGGTGAACTCGCACTAATTGGAAGCTCTTCTGAGTTCAAGCAGCTTTTGGCGGGCCGCGAGAAAATTGTGCTTTACGCAGACTAACTGCTATATACTTACGAAGATACGAGCTATGATGTGGTTTGGAGATCTGTTTAGTGAATGGTTATAGTTTTGCATAAAGTTGTGCATTGTTGTATAAATTATGATGCCATAGTGTTGGGTATATTAGTAGTAGTTCCGCTTTACTGCTCTATAGGTGCGTAAGCGGTAGAGTGCAATGAGTTCTTGCTTCATGTACTCGCCAAAATCAAGTGCATCCTCGATATCCTTGGGTTGGTTGAGATCAGA
Organism: Trichomonascaceae sp. Y4102; assembly: GCA_023628915.1. Taxonomy (NCBI): domain Eukaryota; kingdom Fungi; phylum Ascomycota; class Dipodascomycetes; order Dipodascales; family Trichomonascaceae; species Trichomonascaceae sp. Y4102. Next base: position 278,365 of record JAMAJT010000006.1, on the reverse strand, counting down.
CTTCTTACGAAACGCTCCATGAAGTTTCCGCCTGAAAATGTCGTATCCATCCGGGTAGTCTTTACCCATGTACAACAGCTCTTTGTAGAGGTAGAGTACTCGTCTCCTGAAGATTGACATTGATTTTTTCCAGCCAGAAGAGAGGCAACTAGCTAGTTATATATTCTAGCGGACCAGAGTGATGCGGTTGGAGACTTTTAGCTTGTGGTGTGGAGTGAGCCGATCCCGACGGAAGTGGTCAAAAGTGTGGGGTAGAGTTAGCGTTGTATTTCAAGACGTGTGTGTACCACGCTGTACTGTATGTGGTGAGCAATAAGCAATTGCTCTCTCAAGCAACAACAACAACAAAAACAACATAGAATGCCCGAGATTGCGGACCTACTTCGGAATGAGGACGATCTTTCCAAGGTCGGCGACTTCCGACTGAAGACACAGAGAGAGAAAATTGCAGTCGATGGTCAGCTCAAGGCCGGTGTCCAAGCTCAGGTTAATACACTTGTGGAAGGATTGCGGCAGCTAGGAGAAGCAAAGAGCCGCCTGGAGCATGTTCGTGGCAATATGAAGAAGATCCACGCGCTCAAGACAGAAATACAGGCCAGTGTCGTCAACTTTGCCAAGATAAACGAGGTGAGTCTGGTATTGCAGCGGTTCGAGGCGACCCAGCGTTTCCTGGACAACTTTGAGACTATGGCGGACGAGTTGGATCTGGTACGCGCATTACAGAATGAAGACGGAGAGTTTATAGAGGACACACAACAAATGTCCAATTTGATTGAGATCCACTACCGATTGAGCCAACTGCGCGATGTGAAGGACGATGCCATCTACCTCGCCGAACAAAGTCGGAGCCAGGACGTGAAGCGGACCATCACGAAGCACTTTGCTCCTTTGGACGAAGCTGTGGCTAGGTTCGACGACACTCTATTTGACATAGCAGGCTCTCTTTTAGAGATTCTGCGTAATGGAGGACCGTCGCTGGTTGTCAGAATCGCTCACTTGATTGAGTACGAGGAGAAGCGAGACCTCATGGCTGAGGCGGCAGCAGAGCTGCAGAAAAGTCAAGAAAACCAGAATCAGACCCAGAGTCATAATAGCCGTCGCCCTAGTAAAGCTGTCACCTCGCCACCAGCGACTCCCCAGTTGGGACAGGACCTTAGCACATACTACTTTCGCAAGTTCCCGCGCGAGTACCCGAAGCGGTTCTTCAAAGCGGTCCAAGAGTCCATTGCCAGGACCTACGAAGCATGTGCGTCTGCATTCCCCGACAATCTTGAGGATCTGCTAGAAAATCTCGGTTGGATTTATAATGACCTTTTACTTGTGCGACTCGAGATGGTCAGGTGTGTTCCGAGCAGATGGGGCATTTTTGAGCGATATGTAGGCTTCTACCACCAGGAGCTCTACAAGCTGCTCAACAAAGAGCTAGCCAAGGACCCCAGTGCGGCAGATATTCTGCTGATACTGCAGTATGTACGAGAATACTACGGCACCATGGAAGAGCAGTTTCAGGTGCCGAAAAAGAAGCTGGTGCCTCCTCTGCTTGACGGCAAGGAGAACAACCTCTATGACGATTACCTGCAGCTGATTGTGACTAAACTGCGCGAATGGTACGGAAACTTTGCCAAGACAGAGAAGGAGCCGTTCATTATGCGAACCGCGTCTCCGGACTACAGCGAGCATACGTACTTTGGCATGAAGGGTGAAAACGATCTCTTCCGACTCATCTACCAGCAGATTGATGTAGCCGCCAACTCTGGTCAGGGACGTGTGTTGGCCGGTTGTATTGAAGAGTGTGCCAAGATCCTCAGAGAACGCCAACAAGATTGGATTCACGTTATGCGAAGCGAAATCCGCAAGGACATCAACGAGGTAGTCGGGACCAACCAGCAGTCCACGGTTCCTCCAGGACTTTTTGACTACCTGATTGCACTGGCAAACGATCAGATCAAGGCTGCTGGGCTGACTGAAGCCATTGCGACGAAACGCACACCAACGCTTTCCAAAAAGTACGCGGCCCGTGTATCCCAGCAGCTCGACAATGTACTAGATGGGTATGCGGTGGCGGCAAAAGCCACTATTTCAGGGATGATTGATCTGATTCTCCACGACGTCGAGCCCCCGTTCAAGGAGCTTTTTGTGTCAAGCTCGTGGACTAAGGGCAAACCCATGCACCTCATTGTGAGCACGCTGAGCGACTATATTGCCGACTCACAAAAGACGCAGAATCCCACGGTCTTTGAACAGTTTATTGGCGATCTTCTGGACGCTACTATTTTGCGGTATCTTTCTGCCTTGCGCAACGGATCTCACATGCTCAAGGGTGAAAAGGAGACAGATAAGGCTGTTGTACGGATCAAAGAAGACGTTGGACTTATGTACAAGCTGTTCTCTGAGCTTGAAGTTCTTGAGGACGAAGATGTTCGTCGCCAAACGGATGTCCTCTCATTCCTTTTGGCCGTTCTGGAAGCTCCAGTGCCCCAAATCCCTGTCCAATTCCAGGCATTACGTGAGAGTTACTGGGATGCACCTCTTGACTTGTTTGAGTTAATGGTTAGGTCTCGCAAAGGGCTTGACTCAAAAGATGTCAAGGAGATCATGGTGCGTGCCCGCGGTGAGGCGCTCCGGGAATCGCAGCCGGCAGAGGACATGGCGCCTACTATCCTGTCGAAGTTCAAATAAGCGGTGCACAGCTATATTAATATTTATTGCATGATGATAAATTAGTGATTTGGTTGGTTAGTTAGTGCGAAGGAGTACCGATGTGGGAGTCGTCCACAGCGTCTACTAGGAAGTCAGTCTCACGCCTCATCTTCTTACGCAAAGAGGGAAGAGCGTAGCTTACCACGGTAGACCGACGAGATCGACGACGCTGCATCTGCTCGACGGGGCAAACATTTTCCTTTGCCGTGTCAATGGGAGTCTGACTAATTTCAGTGTGATCTTGCTCATTCGCGGCCAGTTTTTCTGTCACTGGCACTTTATCCTTGGCTGAAACACGCTCTTTAGCAGGTGGCTTTTGGGGCGACACGATATTGACTTGCTTTTTCTGAAGCGCACGGGGCTTGGACTTGCCCCTAGGTTTGGCAGCACTTTTGGACGGTTGTTGTTCTGGCTCGTCTTCCAAAACCTGGACCTTCTTGCGTGGTCTCTTGGAGACTTTTGATACAGTTGTTTTGGGAGGCAGTACCTCTGGTTGAGATGAAGAAGGAGACGTTGTTTTTGCTTTTGCTTTAGAGCTGCCACTAGTCGACATATTCTCGCTAGCTGGCGTGTCTTTCCCATCTGAAACTTTCTCCGGAGCAGCTTCGTCAACGGCAGGCAAATCCATGAGAGCCTCTTCCTGATCTGAACTGTTGATTTCCACAGCAAAGTCCTCATCGGGCTGTGCTACAATCTTGTGACTAGCATCATCAGTTTGAACGATAACTGGTGCAGAGTCCCCTGCCTCATCATTCACAGTCGTGACCGTCCGGCGACCTTCAGTACGATGGGAAGAAACAGATGAAATGGCGGCGATTGAGTACCTCGCCCCCTGATGGTAATAAGGAGCCAGTTTGTTATCAAATGGGTTCTCCACGATTGTCCCAAGAGAGAACTTCCGACTGGCAGCTGTGAACAATGACCGCCGTCCGTAGGCTGTCTGCTCAGCGACAAGGTCATTGTCATTGGCGGGAGAATCAACATCGGCAGAAGCACCATCTTGACCATTAGCATTGCCTTCTGCAGCAGTTATTGCTTGGGCGATCTCACCCAGCTTGACCTTAACGAAATTGTTGATCTGTGACAACTTCGTCTGCAGCTCAGCGTAGCGTTTCTGCGAATGTTGAAGACTCTGACGAAGCATCAGAGAGTCTTGGCGTTCAATGTGTAATTGACGCTCGAGATTGGAGGCTTTTTGCTTGAGCAGAGAGTACGACTTGGCCATTTCGCGATTTTGTGCTTCTAGTTTGCGTCGCTGTTCGTCTATTTTCGACGAGGATTCCGCAGGACTGGACAACACCTGAGTGTGGTCCTCCATGACGTCTGATATGTTTGGCCGTACCCCAGCAAGGTCTGTCAGCTGCTTGGTTCGATCTGCTGCTATCAGATTTTCGTTGTTTTGCCCTGATTCCGATTTAGCTAGATCTGGTTCGATTGGATCTGCTTCAATTAGATCCAATGCGAATGGATCTTCCTCGATTGGATCTGCCTCTGCCTCAACACACTCTTCTTGAGGCAACTCAGTGGCCGTTGATAATTGTGTGGGCGCGACTTTAAGTACGACAATCTTGGACTCAGCAGGCTCAGAGTTCGAATGTGGCGTTTCTAAGATGGGCGGCAAAATGGGAACTTTGCTCTCTGGCTGTGGTGTGGGCCCCGCAAACGACAGAGACGGTCTGGATCTTGCTGAAGTACTAGCAGTAGTGGTGGTAGAAATGATATCTGCAATAAAATCTGAAGCAGCGCCCGGTGTTCTGAGCGGTGTGACGCGACGTCTCCTAGTAGAGCGTGCCGGCTTGATGGTCGCCTTACTGTCGACTTTTTTGCTGGTGCTGCTGCTGGATCTATCCGTCTCTTTTAGAGGGCTGTATTTCGTCGCTTTTGCGACTTTGCTTTTAGTAATGCAATGTGAGACACCAATTATAGATTCAGACGGTTTACGCGGTGGTGATGGTGGCAACGAAGCTTCTTGCTCTAGCTTCGTAGGCGGAGACTGCTCAAGCACTTGCTGCAGCTTTTGATGTGCCTCCTCGAGATGTGTTAGTGGTGGTTGTGGTGGGACCACTTCGGCAGAGACTAGAGCTCTGGGAGTGTTGTCAGTGGTTGACTGAGAAGACGCGTTTGCCACGACAGTCGAGCTATTGGCGAAAAAGTTATTGGGGCGCGGTGGCATCGCCCGGTGTCGGTTTCGAGTAGCACGCCCAGCCGCTACTCGATTTGTACTAGCGTTGGCGGCGGTGAGGTTAGCGGAAGCAGTTACATTAGCGACCGTCGTCATGGTCGTGTTGCCTGGAATATTGGTTGTCACATTGGATGTTGTATCTCCAGGATGTGGTCCTGCTGCTGCTGCTGTTACTCCAGTTGCCGTTGCTACTGGTGTGCTTGGAGTAGTATCAAGAACCGACAGCGACATGCGCAATGGTCGCGACGCTGATGGGTTGAGACGAGCCATTTTGCTTTCGAAAACACTCTTGTCTGCAGCCTGCTGTTCTGTCGTCACCCTCACTAGCCTTATGCTCCTGCTTTCCTCTTAGTATTGCAGCTACAGGCAGTAACAGCACTCTAATGGATGGGCGACGTACTGTGCAGAGCTGAGGTCACCGTTGTCTGGGTTTGTGCACGCACGGGTTAGGGGCCCACCAGCAGTGTAAACAAACGAAGCAAGGCCCGAATCTCAACTAAAGTTGGCGACTATTTCGTGTGCACCCCATAGCGGCGTGGGAGTTTTGACGACGCCAAATGACTCCACTGGAACAACTGGCAGCGAAGAAACAGGAGCTTGCATCGCTCCAGCAACTGCAGAGTCATAGCCATGGATTGGTCAAAGAACTGGAGACCCTCGCTGGCCGAATGAAAGACATGGCATCCGGAGCAGAGGCCGTCTCCGACGTCATGATGTCCTGGAAGCGTATCCTCAATGCACTCAGTATATCGCAGGAGTCTCTAGCAGTGTACCTCGCAGGCGAGGAACCAGACATCAAGAAGAGCGATCTTACAGGACTCGACGAGGATGCCCGAGAACCTCTTCCCCAGCAGCTTGTCCGGCTGCCAACGACAACTAACCACTAACAACAGCCACCCACGATTTTATGACCCTATTTTTGCAACATACACGTTAAATTACATATCTTCATTATTACACTCCATAGTCATGCTCAAACTGAGCAAACACCTGCTTCACACCCTGCACGCAGTCCGGGTCCGACACACGCTCTGCTTCCGCCGTGAGATCTTGCGATATGCGGCTAAGAAGAGCGTCGTCCACAGATGCAAATGGGTACCGTCGGCGAAGCATCGATTCCTCGGTCTCTTCCTCCACCACTAGCACTTGGCTAAGAATAAGCGGGTTACGTAACAGAGCCACGCTCTCCTGATCCAAAGAGTCGCGGTGAGAGTAAAATTCTCGAAGCGTGTTGTACAGAATGGTACGCTGGCATGTGTTTTTTTTGTCATTAGACGTCGACCCTCCTTCTTGGGAGTTTACGGCCGCCAGAGGCGAAACCTTCATGAGATACGCCCAGTCATCCTGCAGAATCAACCTTCTCCAAATGGTCCGAAGTCTGCGACGACTGTTATGCAGGTAGGCCAGTTTGAGTGCACGGTAGCAATTCAACCGCGCATCGCGCCTGTTTGAAACACTGAGCAGCGTCAGTACATCAATCATCTCATCCACGCCCAAAGGTTGCTGGCGTTGGATTTTCTTGATAAGCTGTCGGCCGACGTGAGCCAGTCCTGCGCCAGCCTTTTCGTCTATGATGGAACTGCCTTCATTGTCATCATCAATTTCACTGATCTGCCGCTCGATGCTTGCCTGGAACTGGAGCATAGTGAGCTTGGCATCAATCTTTCGCGACAGTTTGGCAACCTCCGGGTTTTGCGGCGGAACTGACGACGGAGACGATGGGGTCGATGGAGGCGACACAGAAGTAGACGCCAGTGCAGCCAGCTTGGCTACGCTGAGCTCAAACTGACGCTTTTTGGGATTAGATACTCCACGGTTTGCGGATTTTTGGTTCGCGCTGACTTCACTGGCCTCCAGCAGGCTATGGCAAGCCTTGAGGTACTGTTGGTTCTCGACTTGCCGCATCCATATCAGACGGTACAGCTTGTGCTCAGCCAGAAACCGGTCGAGGTACCCTTGGTGTTCGAGGAACTGCGTCATGAGCACGCGAACCTCGTTTTGGTCGACAAGGTACTGGAAGAAAGCTTCGGCAAACGGGTACTCGAAACGCTTCATGTTCTGGCCGATGCGGAGCTCGTACCGTGCAAGATCCACCTCGTTGTTGGAATTGGCAACTCGCCATTTGTCAACAAGAATCTCCGCGATGCACCGGAAGAGGCGATGGTCCTCGGCGATACGAAGGGCATCCTCCGTGTTGCCACAGTCAACAATCACACGCATCCAGCGGCCCCGCTGGTCCGCATAATTGGTTTCCACAGCCCTTGCCACGTCCCCGTGGCCAGTGGCTCGCAGCCACGCTATCCGCATTGTGTACAGCCCACACAGCAGATTGACCATGTGGACCAAATTTGTCGTGATTTTCGGTTGGCCACCTCCTACCAGCTGCTTGTGCAGCTGGTCATACATCTTTTCACATGCTCCTATAAGATTCAGAGAGCAGCACCATGGGTCAACGACGGGAGACGCGTCGACGGCCCCGGCGATCCGACCGGACACGTCCAAGCCATAATTCTTACGACCCTTCTCCACCATGCCTAGAGCCCCGTACAGCAGGGATTGAATAAAACAGCTGGCGTCGCCGGTAACCTTGACTGCTCGGAGAATGTGGTTTTCAATATCAGTCGGTGTTTCCCGCAGCAGCTGCTCAAGAGTGTCGACTAAGTTCATGGTCTCCTCGTTTCCCGTGCGCTGTCCTAGCTCTTTCCAGAGCCCTCCTGCAGCGGCGGCGCGTTGCATGTCGGAGATGAGCTCCCACTTTGTGTCACGGGTTAGCTGGGTGTCGAAATTGTCGTGGGCGTATTCGGCAAGTTTGATGAGAAAATTCACCTTTTGTGAAAGAAGGTCACTCGTCGAAGGTAGACTAGCCGACAACCACGGCGACGTGGTCTTGAGGATCTCTTTGGAGATGGTCAAGCAGCACTGATTGATTTGCGCGGCAGAGAAGCGTGGTTTGAGCTCGGGACGCTGGTCAAATACAAGACTGCTGCTCGATCCAGTGCGTTCCCCAAAAAACACAGCCTGTTCGACAAGAGACCGCAGCAGGTTGGCCTCGTCTTCCTCGGTGTCGACTGATGATCCCGTTGCGTACTGATTGAGAAACCGCTCAACGTGCACAACGCCGAAATTGCGCACCATCGCCATGAGTCCGTACGACCGTGAGTGCTCGGCAGCCGCTCCAATGATATCCAGCCCTCGCTTGAATGTGACTGGAGCTTCCCATCGTCTTCCTACATGGCCCGTGCTGTCGATAGGGCCATCCAGTCCGGTTGCGTCCACCATGACGACGGCGTCCTGAAACACGGCAAACAATGTAACGCTGTTTGGGGGTTCCTCGTCTTTGCTGTTTCTACTGTTTGCTTCGCTGCGGTAAAGCCGACATTGGTACTCGGAGAACGGCTCACCATAAGTGAGTAAACGATAGGTCGACAAGAGCTGGGGGTCCTCCGAGAAGTTCGTGCCAATGCTGAATGTATATATAATGTATGCCACTGATTTCTTCCCCGTGTTATTGGTTTCAACAGACGCCAGAATAAACAGTTTGTCGTTGGTGATCTGCGCGTCGTGCAAGAAAAGCGTTTCATCCGCTGCACGGTAGACCCCGGCAATCTCATTGACCATCATGGGTCCAAGGTCTGCACTAGCGATGCACCGGCTGTGTCCCGATCGGCTACACTCGTAGACGCTCATAGATCCCTTGCTTCCTAGAAACAGCACTAGGCGCTCAGTCCGTCCGGTCTGCGGTCCACTCACCAAGGACACAAGATCCTTGGTGTAGTGTCCTCCGCCACTGAGTAGGCTGATGCTGGATGAGACTCCACCACCAATGATTCCTTTTACTGCGGAGAATAGTCCACCCGATTGGCTGTTTCCTGGCTGAGAAGTATTGGTGGTGGTCGTGCTGCTGCTAGGCAACCCAGCGTAGCTGCTCAGATTGTGCACCACTAGTCCCACACGACCTTGCATGTCCCGCAGAGTCACCAGAATCTGCTTGCCTGACGCCAATCCCACCGCCACTCCTGCAGGTTCCACCACAGACCCCACAGTGATCTTGTCCTTTGAGGCGACCTTGATATTTGCTGTGTGGCGCTTGCGGTGGTTTAGCAGATCATTTGCTCCTGCTCGTCCTACATCCTCCCAGTATGTGACGACTCCTGTGTTTTGGTCCACAGTCACGAGTCCAGGGTACCGTGAGCCAGGTGCAGGCGATACCAAGAATGAGAGTGCTTCGCACTGTACCTCGTACTCTTGGTCCATGTCCATGTCTTCGTCGTCCTCGTCCTCGTCCATCTGGCTATCGTGTGCATTCATGTCTATATCCATCTCCGAGTCAAAGGATTCCAACGCGCGCTTTTCTCCTAGGCTGAAAGTATAGCAGTCTGGTGTTTGCGACGAGTCTCTGTACTGCCACACATAAATTGTCGAGCCAGTCTGGGCTAGTGCGTAGCCTGTACTTTCATCGAATTGACCACACACCACGCGGTCTGTATTTGTCGCCCGACCATGTAGCGATTGGGGCAGTGGATACCTTGAACGTTTGAGGGCTGCTGGCGCAGCAGCCAACTTGATGACGGCGTATTTACTGCATACTGTCAGTTCTGCATACTCAGCCAATGACGAGGGTTCTAGAACCTGCTCTGCTCCAGCGCTTGGATTCGCGTCTGTTAGCTTTATACCGGGGCTGGCGCTGGGATCCTGAAGAAGTATCGATGGGTCTTCATTTGGAGGCTGATCGGTAATCACTGCTGATCCTGACCGGCTGCCGGTTGTGCGAAATGACGACAGCCGGATGTCCTTGAGCGACATGGAGGTGGTGGGTTGGGTGTTTTTGTTTGGCAAACTGAAGATCTCACCCAGATCAACTCTACAAGGTTATAACAACAACAAGGACAAAATTTCACCACGATATAAATTAGTCTAATGCAACTGGGTATTTTCAATGCCTGGCTTTCTTGGACGGCTTGCCGGCGTCGGCGTTGTCCTCCTCTTCGTCCTCAGCCTGCACCTGGTCGTACTTCTTCTTGAGACCCTTCATCTTACGGGTTTGCAGGTTGCCAAGATCCTGCTTGCCAACGTGCACGCGGCCAATCTGGTCTCCGAGAACATCCGTCTCAACGTTCTTCTTGGTCTTGGGCTCGAGCTGCTTGGGTTTCTTAAGGGCCTCCTTCATCATGTCAGGATCAGCAGACTGGACACGACCAATTCTAAAGTCGAACCGCGGTCCAATCTCCTCCAGCTCAACTCTGGGTTTCTTGGGTGTATTGCTGTGGAAAGTTTTGAGAAGGTAAACCCGGAAATGCACCAGAGGCAGGCTCTTGCTGTTGAGGTCGCCGTCCTCCGCCAACCCATCGGGAAGCTCTCCCGCACTGATGGAGATGACGTGCTGCAGACCGGCTACATCCAGGAGATCGGTTGTCTCTCCACGAAAGAAATCAAGAAACAGGCTCTTGATATGCATGTATGTGGGGTGGGTGTCGAACAGCGGTCCGTTAAACGTAAACATGGGCTTCATGCCCACCATGAACGTCTGTTTTCTAAAGTCCTTGAGGAACTTGAAATGTGTGTCGAGACGCAGCTCGATCATATCCAGAATACGGTAGTCGAACGTCCGGACAAATGTCAGGTTGTTGGGACGCTTCTTGTTGTGGCTACCCAGAACTATCAGCGAGGTGTCGTTCTTGTCAGAGAAAAACTCGAGGCTCTCCGCGTTTTCAAACGGTCTGATATCGTTTTTGTGTGAAAACCGCTTCATATCGGGCTTTTTAAGAGCACCCAGGTCCACCAGGGCCTCATGGATCACCTTGTTGCTGTTGGCTCCAGGAAGGAACAGCGCCTGCTTGACATTCTCCACTAGCTTGGGCTCTCGGTCCTCCAGCTCTCTCTTTGACCTAGCATTCTTAGGCGCGCTTGTTAGTCTCTTTCGTCGTTGGCGGTCATCTCAAGTAGTTCACTTACATTGACTTCAACATGATGGTTGTTAGTTTCACACAACAATAAAAAAAAATATATTCGATAAGCAGCAGCCCGTGGGCACGCTTATCGGCGCCGCACTGAAATTTCACTTTTGACTTCTTACTCATACACTAGAGAGTCGTCCTAGAGCAATGAGCCACCCCACGTGCAGTAAGTGGTTGTTTGGATCTCACCAATTGCCCAGCAACTAACAAGAAACTGTCCTGGCCAGTAGCATAGCCAAGCCATTTGTCGAGGAGATCAAGCAGGATCTCGAGAAACTCAACCGCAAGCCCAAGCTTGTTGGGTTTCTGGCCAACTCGGATCCCGCTGCAAAGATGTACGCAGAGTGGACCAAGAAGACCAGTGAGGAGATTGGATTTGAATACGAGCTTCGTCAGATGGACAAGGAAGCGCTCGAGGAAGCAGTCATGGAGGCCAACGAGGACAAGAAGGTCGATGGCATCATGATCTACTTCCCAGTGTTTGGCAACCGCCAGGATCAGTACTTGCAGCAAGTCCTCAACAAGGATAAGGACGTGGAGGGTCTCAGCCATGTGTATATCCAGAACATGTACCAGAATGTCCGATACCTCGATGCTGCCAAAGAGCAGAAGAGTATCTTGCCGTGCACTCCTTTGGCCATTGTTAAGATTCTGGAGCACCTGGGAGTCTACAATCGCCTGATCCCCTATGGAAACAGACTATACGGTAAAGTGATCACCGTGGTCAACCGTAGCGAGATTGTGGGGCGACCACTGGCGGCCCTTCTTGCCAATGATGGAGCCACCGTCTACTCTGTGGACATTACTGGAATACAAAAGTTTACCAGAGGTGAGGGAATCACCCACGTCAAGCACCATGTTGTCGATATCGAGGAATCATCTGGGTTTGGACTCAAGGAAGCCGTGGCGCAATCAGACGTTGTCATCACTGGTGTGCCGTCTCCTAACTACAAGTTTCCTGTTGAGTACCTCAAGTATGGAGCTGTCTGCATCAACTTTAGCAGTGACAAGAACTTTGATCCCAACGTAAAGGATAGAGCCTCGCTCTATGTGCCTAGCATTGGTAAGGTGACCATCGCCATGCTACTGCGCAATCTGTTGCGTCTCATCAATAACCAGCAGGTGCGGGACTCTGCTCATTCATAATATATCCATGTACAGTAACAGATTATGTTTTTTGTTTGTTTGGTAGTTTTTTGTGCTCGCCCAACCTCTCACCACTCCCAGCAATAAGGGTCTACTCAACATGAAACCTAAACCCCCACCTCCAGCCTCTCACCCCAGAAGAGCCACAACGTGCTGAACGAACGGCGGGACGACACGGCGACCGCGGGGACATAATTGAAACCGCTGTGCAGTTGGTTTGGGATCTTCGCGACAGACTTGTGACGTCAGCAATCTATTAGATTGTGTCTTTTGACATTGAGCAACACACTTTATCTACTCCAGTCATTGACGCCCTCTTCGGTACAAAACAGCATCTACTAATATTCTACCAAATAATCACGCCATGCCGCAGCAGAATCGGCCACCAGAGATGCTCCAGCTGGATCGCAACAATAATAATGAATTTATATTCGACGAAGCAGGCGGGAGAGGCACGCCCGTGGGATCATTCTTCCGACGTCTCGGCAAGAGTCAGGCCCATCAGGGCTACGGTGGCAGCAAATCTCACGGTCGAGAGGATCCAGACCCTTTTAGTCGCGGAGGCATAGGGATGGGTCTGCAGCCTCGGTCACGAACCAGTGGAGATGGATACAGCAAAAAGGGATCATCATCAGATATAGGGCGCGATGTTGGCGGGGTTGACAACCGCATAATAGGAGCATCGTTCTCTCATGTTGACGGGATGCGGCAACAACAGAGCTCTCCACAGCCAGGAACCTCGAGACAGCGAGCCCGGGAATTTCTAGATCTCGACGAAGACTGGGACGCCGACATTGACCGGAATTTAGCATACGAAGGAAATGCTTCCTCTGGCGACGCAAGGAGGCAGTTTATGAGAACCAGAGGGGCTGATCTCTACAATGATGTTTACAATGCGAGCGGTGCTGGAGGCAGCCAACACCCCTTCCTAAAGGCAAACGTCGAAGAGATTCTTCGAGACCCGGCCAATGCTATTTATTATGGTCCCTTTACAGACTCTAACAGTACACCTGATCTTGGCAGCAACATGGGCAGCAGACTGGCGCTACATCGTACCGATTCAGGGTCCTCGATGGAGTCGCTGTCTCGAAATAACACTAACAACAGCAGCGCTATGATGAGCGACCTCAGTCCTCAGGTGAGCCACGGCACGACATTTGAAAAACGAGAACAACATATGAGCCAGCTAGCACGGTTTGCAAAGTTCAAAAAAGTGCTGGAGGCCGAAACCATTGATATCGAGCTGCTGCAGAAGCTTGCGTGGCACGGAGTCCCCGATTCATTACGGCCCGTGGTCTGGCAAGTGCTCACGGGATACTTACCCACGAATTCACGTCGGCGGGTAGAAACGCTTCAGACAAAGCGCCAGCTGTTTGAAGACGACCTGGACCAGGTGTTCAACAAGTCTCCCATCAAGCAGGCAATATGGCATCAGATCAGCATTGATGTGCCGCGGACTAACCCTCGCATCCCTCTGTACAGCTGCGCTGCCACGCAACGTAGCCTCGAGCACATTTTGTACCTCTGGGCTATACGGAACGCTTCGTCCGGGTATGTTCAGGGCATCAATGATTTGCTGACGCCCTTCTTCCAGACATTTCTGTCTGCCTATGTGTCGGGCGATCCCGAGACATTTGACCCCGCAGAGCTTGAGGACCCATCGTTGCAAAAGGACAACAGCGATGCACTCGACCAGGGAACTGGTCCGTCAACTACTACTCAGACTGCCACCGGCAAACCCCCCAAAAGAGACCTCACTGGTAGCCGTATTCTACGGGCCATTGAAGCAGACTCATACTGGTGTCTCACAAAGCTCATGAGTGGTATTCTGAACAACTACGTTGAGGGCCAACCCGGCATTCAGGAGCAGGTAGCCAAGCTGCGTCTCATCATGCACCGCATCAAAAAGGACCTTGTTGAGCATATGGAGCGCGAGCATTTAGGCTTCATGCAGTTCAGTTTCCGCTGGATGAACTGTCTACTGATGCGCGAGGTCCCGCTGTCTCTAACCATTCGCATGTGGGACTCGTACATGGCGATGGGAATGGGTTCGGCCGGCTTTAGCGACTTTCACGTCTATGTCTGTGCCGCATTCCTAGCCAAGTGGGAGAAGCAGCTCATGGACATGGATTTCCAGGAAATGATGATGTTTTTGCAGTCACCTCCGACAAAGGACTGGACTGAGCGCGACATTGAGATGATTCTTAGCGAGGCATTCATGTACCACAGCATGTTCCAAAACGCCGAGGCGCATTTCAACTAGGTCCAACACATATAGTTACGACTTAATGTGACAATAAGAATGCATCTCAAAGAAGGGTTGTTAGTATATAGCTATCTATGCGTAAGTGAGCGGCCATGGGTGGGCGTGATTGAGGGTTGGATGCAACATTCAGCTCGTATGGATCCACAAAATGGAGATGATCGCCTCGATCTTGCCGCCGTCCCACTTGAACTTCCAGATCCCGTCTCGGTCGGCGTTCCAGTACGTTCCCATGGAAGTGTGCATGGCCCCGGAGGCATTGACCCTGCCAATGGTGCACTGGACCAAGTACTTGAAGTTGGGACTCTCTGCCCGTAGTTCGTTGAGGATTTTGTGCTTGTTAGTCTCTGCTTTGATTGCTGTCTCTAGTAAAGATACTTACAATTACAGTCTCGGTCCACGACTCGGCTTTGGCGCTCTCGTACTCAGAGCCAGACAGATCCTTACATGCGCGAGCACAGATTTCGCGGAGAGTGTTTTCGCTGAAGGGCTGGTTAGTTGGGAGGCACTTAGGTCGACAGTTCGGCAGATACTTACGCTGGAAGAGGCCCATTGGACTGGATTCTCATGCAAACGCATTTTGTTGGACGTTGCCAATTGTCACGGTCGATATTGACGGCGACTTTTGTACTCCGGCTTCCGCTTATCAATCAACCACGACGGGGTTAGTTCAAGGTTAGCAGGTGGGCCACCTTCGTAGTATAGTTGGTGTGTGTGTGTAAATACGGGGGAACGGCGCGGGAGTTTTGATGCCGAGACACGAGTGGGCGGGAGATTGTATAGGCGTGGAGTAGTGACCTTTTTGATTTGTAAGATATACTGGGCTGGCATATTTGCCAATTATTTAGATACATCCAATCAACGTGCAGCACCCAGGATGATCGCTGGTAAGAGATCAATGATGGAAGGGCCCAGATTTGCCTCGATTCTGTTGTTGAATAGAGCGGGAACCAGTGAGCTTCGTGTCTTCCCAACCCACGTGCTGAGATCAACCAGGGGAAGAACGGGACCGACCCCTTGCCCATCGCTTAATGGTACTTCCAATGCTGGATATGACGTCTAGGAACGTCTTTGTCAAACTTTGCTATTATCATTGACCTGGACGATCGATTGGAAGCGCGACAACCTCTAATGGTCCCTGTGGTGGCGTTGGTGTCATTGCAGACAATCCAGTCAATTGACATCTATATGTTAATCTCTATCTGTTGAGCTAGAGCATAGGCTGACTGATGGTAGCTCATTTTAAGCGCTTCCTCAACAGGTATCGACACTAGGCCAAAACTGGCTTCAAGTCGAAACCCGTCTCGGGATGCCTCTCCACAACCGCCTTTTCTGTCACAATAGCGTCGATTAGCTCGCTAGGAGTAACATCGAAGCTCGGGTTCCAAACTTCAATTCCTAGAGCAGCCACCTGCACATTGATAGTCTCCTTAGAAGCAGAGCCCGCGAGAACACCCTTGACCTGCGACAACTCGCTGGCAGGACGCTCCTCAATTTCGATTTCGGCGCCTGACTTCATGCTAAAGTCAATGGACGTTGTGGGAGCTGCCACAATCACTTTGAGTCCATGATGTTTGGCCAGTACCGCGAGTTGGTATGTTCCGATTTTGTTGGCCGTATCGCCATTGTTAGCTATTCTGTCGGCTCCGACGATGATGGCCTTGATGTTGGGTTGTGACCTAAACAGAGAGGCAGCCATCGAGTCTGTAATAAGAGTTGCAGGGATTTTGTCGTGAACAAGCTCGAATGCAGTGAGACGAGCTCCTTGGTTGTAGGGCCGTGTTTCCAAGCAGAATGCTCTCTCTAGGGTTCCGTTTGCATGTAGCGATCGAATGATGCCCAGAGCGGTTCCGTAGCCGGCGGTGGCTAAGGATCCTGTGTTGCAGATGGTAGTAACACTTATAGGCTGGCTGGCTCCTACTCTGCTGGCCAGCCACGACGCACCCAGGTCGCCTATGTTTTTGTTTGCGGCGACATCTTCCGTCATCATATCTGCTGCGAGCTGAACCAACTCTCTGGCGATATCCTTGTCGCTGTTCGCTATTGTAGCGTTGAGCTTAGACTGGAACTCGCGGGACATATTGCCTACATTGACAGCAGTCGGGCGGGCACTGACGACTAAGTCGAGTTTCTCCTTCGCCATTTGTACCACCTCGGGCACAGTCATCGGGCTCTTGCTATTGCTAACGGTATGGTGCACATCAACTGCAACACTGAGTGCACCCACAATGGCAATGGCTGGTGCTCCACGAACAACCATATCTTTGATGGCATCATATCCATCCTGAGCAGTTGCAACGTCCAGGAATTTTTCAGAAAATGGAAGCACTCGCTGGTCCAGTACCTGCAGCGAGACCTTTTTTTGATCAAACCTGATTGCCTCGAGCGTCATCTCTGGGCAAACAAAACCTAGGGTTGTCCCAACCCCGCTTAAATCCTTACAAGCACAAAAAACTACTTTTCGTTGTTAATACATTCAGTTGGTCGTATTAGGCACTAGACTCCTCCTCTGTGGTGGCGCGTTTGCTCTGGCTCTGGCTTCGGCTTTGAAGGTACAAATCGAGTGTGTCGGATCTGAGAGCCAGACGCGCATTGTGAAACTCTGTGCCTTTGATTGCAAGTCTTAGAAGCGGAACGGAGATTCCATGCACAATCACGGACGTCAGGATGGAAAAGTACGTGACCGGGCGGATGACTTGCAAGAGCCAGTGAGACTTGTCGAGGCCGTACGACGTAAGCTCGTCAACAGCCACTTCCAGATAGAAAAGGGCTCCCACGCCCATGGGACCGAAATAGCCCATGAAAAGAGCTTCTCTGATGTTGCGGACCTCGGGAATGATGCGGTAGAGTGCCACGAGTACTGGAAGTCGGCGGAATAGCAGTAGACAGATTCCCATGACAACCAGGTGCCATACGGCAAAATCAGAGTTGAAGTCGACCCATGGGAACGTGGCGCCAATCCACACAAACACAACCAAGTTGAGAGCCAGGTCCATGACCGGCTGCACCGTGTCGTCCTTTGTTTTGAGACGGAACTCGTCACTCCACGTGAACGTATTGCCTGCGATGAAACATGCCAGCAGGTCGTCGGTTCCAATGAGCCCTGCCGTTCCAATGATGAAAACAGCAAGGCCGAAAATCGAGAGTTGCAGACTCACGCCATCGACGAGTTTCTTTGTGTGGCACCACGAAAGTAGCTCCTGCGCCACAAAGCCGACTACGGCTCCGTACGCTGCGCCCATTAGAACTTCGTAGAGGATAGTATGGACGATCCAGTTTTTGGCAATCTCAGTGCCGTTGTAGCGGTAGATGTACAGTGCCAGGAACAGAAACGGGTATCCGAATCCATCGTTAGCGCCGGACTCGGCTACAATAATGTTGCGCAGGTGTCTAGCGACAAACTTCTCGGCAAACGGCCCGTTCACAAGTGAGTCGCTGAGAACAGGGTCTGTGGGTGTAACACACGCTGCGATAATGAGACCCTCGAGAAATGAAATCTTGGGGATGCACAGCCAAATAATCAACGTCGATACAATCCACATTGCCGACATGACGAGCACTAGAAGCAGGCTAAGGCTCAGCCATGCTTGTTTCAGGTACTTGGCTGGGAGGTGCACGCCTACTAGGAGTAGCTGGATACCCAGCACAAAGCGGGACAGGTTCCGAGAGATGGATCCAATCTGGTCTTCAATTGGGACCAACCATTTGCTTTCGCGAAATACCACGCCGAAAAGAACGGCCGGCAGGGGTTCCGAGACATAGAAGCCAGACTTGAGGAGAAGAGATATGAGGCAGAAGAACACCGTGAAGCCGCCCACGCACGCCATGGTGACATTGAAGTGTGAGAGTTCGACCAACTGCATTACGTGATCATGAGATGTTGTTAATCTGTACTTCTAGATGGAAGGCAAAAGAGATCTGGCAATGAACCGGGATGTAATTTTTTGGTGGGGATCAAGAAGATAGCCCGTGTGGGCAAGGGTACCTATCCGCCCCCTGCCAAGTCAGTCACTGGTACACCCAGTAAGTAGTGAGGTTGATGAAGAAGATATTTTAGTGTGACTGGTGCAATAAGTCGCATCAATCGGTATGATCAAACTCTGTTTCTCGGTAGTTTTAACACCATTTTTCACTGTAAATTCAATATATACCCAGGCCCACGATAACGCCTAAGGTCTGATGACTAAAAGCCCAAGCCCATGTCAGGGACACCCCTCGCACACCCCCTTGGACAGTCACTCTCCCATTCAGTAAGCCCTGCACACACACACATGCCACCCTAAACAATAGAGTATACTATCACCACTGAAAAAGTCCCCACCCTCGACACTCTAATCGACAAATGCCGACCAGAACTTCCAAGACCAGAAAGCTAAGAGGACACGTCTCTGCCGGACACGGTCGTATCGGTAAGCACCGCAAGAGTCCTGGAGGACGCGGTATGGCTGGAGGTCTCCACCACCACCGAACCAACCTCGACAAGTACCACCCCGGTTACTTTGGAAAGGTTGGTATGCGCCACTTCCACTACACCAAGAACATGCACTGGAAGCCTTCTATCAACCTCGAGAAGCTCTGGGCTCTGATCCCCGTCGAGAAGCGTGAGCAGTACGCCAAGAGCGCTTCTGAGAGCCGTGCCCCCGTTATCGACACTCTTGCTGCCGGTTACGGAAAGGTTCTTGGAAAGGGAGAGCTCCCCCAGGTTCCCGTGATTGTGCGTGCCAGATTTGTCTCCAAGATTGCCGAGGAGAAGATCAAGGCTGCCGGTGGAGTTGTTGAGTTGATTGCTTAAGTCATTCGGACTCCTACCTTACTACGGTGCAAATAACACTACAACAATTCTACAACAACACTCCATCTCAACGACAGTAACCTGACTACCGCAACCATCGTCTGATTGAGTGTATAAAAAGCATGACTAATGGTTGATGAAAATGATTCTATTTACTAGTTTTTGTTTTTGGCTTGATTGTAGCATGTCTGTGATATGAATGGTACTTGAACTTGCACTGGAGAGTGCAAGTAATTGGTGAAATATCACACTGCGTCCCATAGGATGCAGCTTGACATTCTATTTAGTATACACAGAACTGATCTGCCGTGAAATGTAGAGAATCACAGGTCGCACAGTAAATACAAGTTGTGTCCGGACATCATCTGCAGAACGAATCACAGTCACAGAAAGACCGAAGAATAATTCACCTTTGCAAGTGATCCACAATTTACCTTGACATGTGAATACATTCAAATGTACTTCCCAATTAAGTTGTCACCAAACAAACATGGACCGCGACAGTTATCACCAGTGCCCAAAGGTGCATATGGCTGACTGGACGCCTGAAAAGGCGCTGTCTCCTGAGCTGCAAGAGTATATTCGCACTAGAGTGAGCGATGGGAATCCTCAGAAACTCATGCTGGTGTTTGTGCATATCTTGGCGGAGCTCAAGACCACTAAACGCACAGGATGGATCGACTTTGGCATTGATCGTCCAGAGTCCATCGCCGACCACATGTACCGTATGAGCATAATTTCGATGTTGCCTCTGGCAGGAACAACGAATCAGCTCGATACAGCAAAGTGCACGCAGATAGCCGTGGTGCACGACATTGCAGAGGCCCTAGTTGGGGACATTACTCCCATGGACGAGATCCCCAAAGCTGAAAAACACAGACGGGAGCTCGCAGCCATAAGCTACTTGACGAATCTGATACGTCCCTACAACGAAGCCGCCGCCGACCATATTCTGAGACTGTGGAATGAGTACGAGAATCTCCTCACTCCCGAAGCCCGGTTCGTTAAGGATGTCGACAAGTACGAGCTCCTAGTACAGACCCTCGAGTACGAGAAACAACATAAAGGTTCTAAAGACCTGAGTGAGTTCACTTCGGTTTATAATAGCATCAAGACCGACGAGGTCAGAGCCTGGGCAGATTTGGTTCTGGACGAGCGGCGAGCGTTCTGGAATGGTCTGAAAGAAAGCAAGTAGCATAGCATCGAGAGCATCAAATAGTACATTTACTCTATCTAATTATTTACATGTGTTAGTTTCTCCAAGACCAGATGCCCTCAAAGCTGAAGTTGTCCCGGCCAAACAACAGAGCTGCCATACTATGCCTGATGGCGACACCCGCAAGGCCCATCAAGAATTGGGTCAGTAGCAGAACCATTGTGAGGTAGTCTTCTCTCATGGGGCCCAAACGGACCAGCACGAGGTTGATGAGGGTCATGTTGGAGACTTGCCATGAGCCGTCCTGTTGCTCCCAAAGACCAATGAGGCCCAATTTAGAGAGCGTCACAAGCATGAATCGAACCAGTTTAGCCTTCATGGCCGAGCTTCTAACTTGGGAAACGGGGATAGTGGCTCGCGACGGTTCCAGCAAACCAGTATTCTCGTTGAACCGTGGAAGTCGGTGCCGAGGACAATCGATTATATGGGCCAGCTGGGGAACGGAGTAAATGAAGTTGAAGATCTGCGGCACGAAGAAGAGCAGCAGAGTCTTGGAAAAGTGACCCAGAATACCAACAACGGCAAACACCATGCCAGCAAAGTAGCAGTACGTGTCCCCGACAAATACCTTTGCTGGAAACCAGTTGTGGCGTAAAAGCCCCAGCGACACGCCAAGCAGAGGGATTAGCAAGTACGCAGACAGCAGATGGGTCTCAACGGCTGGTCCTTGGGCCCCAAAGATGTAGAGCAGGTCGTTGATGAGAATGCAGGCTGCGATGACCACACACTGCCCCACCTCTAGTCCGTTGACACCAGCGTAAATGTTTACTGCGTTAGGACAGAAGATGGCAACGGCACTCATGTAAACATAATACAGCCCACCTAGGTCGACATAGGAAAAGTCGTAGGACAGTATTCGCTGGACTATTGGCGGGACCAAGACCCGTGTCACGCCAAAGTCCACATAGTATACAATGAGAAGCGGCACGGCGGCGACGGCAGGCAAAAGCACCTTGTTTCGCCAGCGAATGTCAAAAAGGTCATCGGCCATGCCCAGGATTAGCATACTTTGCAGGCACAGCAGTGCACTGAGGTACTCAGTCAGCTTTTGGTGAGGAAAAAGATGCAAGTTTTCATGTCCGCGCATGTTCGCACCACTGACGGGTCCACTGAGGTTGAGAGACAGTTGTTCGCCGTCCCCTCCACTGGTATGGCGGAACCCAAATCCGAACCCGTGGCTTTGGCTGTACATGTTTGTGCTTTGGGTTTCTTCAAGCCCAAAGTCTCGAGCTCCTCCTCCTGAAGTGTTGGTCACAAAGTACTTGTAGAACACAAATGGCACAAACAGCAGCAAACAGAAAAGGTATATCAGGCATGCCACGGCCCCCAGGCTTTCAGGTAGTAACGGACGCCCGCGTTTAGATATGTCGTTCCCTTTGAGGCCTATCCGGATAAACTGTGGCGCCAGTATAGGGGTGAGTATGCTCGTTAGAGCGTAGCTTATGAGGGAGAGCCCAATGTTGCACGACAGAGGGCTTGATCGAGCAAACACCAATGCAGCGCCCCCTATAAGGGTGCCCGAGTCAAGTAGGGATATCATGTTAGTAGTAGGTTAGTAATTGGTTGTGAATTCTGTCGCTTGTCTATCCTTCTTTTTTTTTTCTGGCGCGTTTCTTGTGGCTGTAACGACGGCCGTCTTTCTAAGTTGGCGGGTGCAATTAAGCACAATGGATCCCAAGGCACTAACACTCGAGGTGGCAGACCAAGGTGTTCCCAAACACGGACCTCCAAATAAGCCAAGTTTATGGCAGCCGTGCGCCAGGCGCGGCTCCTCGTCACGTGCTTCACCAATCGAGAAATCAATACAATAAGAAGGAAAAATGCATTACACTTTATATTCGCGCAAAATCACAGGCACACTGGACGCCGGCAGGCTGCCGACTTCTGTGATGACCTTGGAGATGGCGCTCTGGGGTGTGAGGTCGTAGAGCACGTTGAGAGTTATGACCTTGTTGTTGTTGTTATTATTGTTCGAGACGGACGCTCTGATGTCGGACTTCATAGGTCCCAGTTCGTTATAGGTGACAGCGTCAAGTTGTACCTTTGGCGAGAACTTGATTGTTTCACATAAAACTGTCACGGGCAGGCTCCTGGAAGAGGCGGCCGTGGCGACTGCGGCTGTGCCGACGCGAGAAAACAATCTTCCGTTGGAGAGCATGGCGTGAGCTCCCACAAACACCTGAGTCACATCATGTAGAACAAAAGATAGGGCTGACAGTGGCACATATGTGCAGTCAATGCCGGCGTCCACCAGCTTTGAGAGGGTCTTTCTCCCTTCAAACAGCGGCTGAGAATCCACCACAATGACTCTGAGTTTCTTTCGACCGCCATTCTTGGACTTGGTGTGTGCGTAGATGAGCGCCTCGGAGACAACCTCCGAATGGCCGTAGGTGAGAATAACCTCGTCGTCGCCCAGCACCTCGTACAGATTCATGCAGATCACGTTGACGGCAACGTCGATGCGTTCCTTGATAAACCGGACGATATCTGCGTCCAATGATTCTTTGGCCTGCTCGTCAGTCAGGTCGATTGGGAGGGTGGTGATGGCCTGCTTGAGCCATCGGATGCAGTTGCCCATCGACACTCCAAGCGGCCGAGCCTTGGTGAGAAAATCAATCTGTGTGCTCAAAAGCATCGACAGGTGTCGGCTAAGTGTTACACCCTGAGGCGTTCCGTTGTAGTCGGCGATAAACTGGCGGAACGCATGCATCATTTCTCTGGCACGAGATGTACTGCCTATGACCCTGTGAGACGCAATCTGAGTCGCGAGCTGAAGGACGTTTGGGTGTATTTCTCGCAGATCGGCGTTCATCACCACACTCTCAAATTGCGGCACCTCGAGGTGCGCAAAAAGATGCAGACCTTTCTCTTTACTGATTGCGACGCTTTGCTTTCTATCGGCCGCAGCAGCAGCTGCTGCCGCTGCTGGGTGTATGTTGTTTGATGATGGTCCAGATGCGTTTGCTGGACTGCTTCCGCCTGCCTGTCCACCCTGATTACTACCGGCGGGACCTCCAGCCACTGCTGATCCTCCTGGAGCGTCTCCTCTCTCTGCAGCGCGCTTTGCCCTTTTCTCTGCTTTCTTCTTTTCCTTGAGCTCTTTAGCTGTCAAGCCAGTAGCTGCATCTTTCTTGGGTCCGGTTGCTGCTGGAGCAGTAGCACCAGCACTTGGAGGAGCTGCTGAAGACATTCTGTGCGGGTAATTATGATTGCACCTGTGTATCAGTAGTTGTACCCCTACCGAATCGAATGTCAGTCTCTTGTGGAAACCAATCTACCGACGTTTATGGCGTGCAATACTGCTTCACTCACACTGGTGATATATTTCAGCTGGGTCGGCAACCCTGGCCCCACCAACTTTAGGTGCGTGAAGCGCACCACTCATCGGCTTTGACGACACAACATGGGACTGTATCAGGATCTAGCAGGGTGGACCACATTTGGTAAGTCTTCTTTCAGGCACCTTTGCTGTTGCTATCTAATAGACTGCATCGACGTGGATAAACAACCGAACAAACTAACCAGGTGTCTGCGTCCAGGCTTTGGCTCAGGGCATCCGACAAAAGCCTCTGGCACACAAGCCTCTTGGCTATTTGTATTCCGGACTCGTTTTCCTCGGAGTCGGTCTTGTTGCCGACTCAGTGCGTCACAAGCAGGCCGAGTTCCTCGACCGCCGGCTAGCTCTGCTTGTTCAGCAGCGCAAAGAGCGAGGCATTGAATTCCAACGCAGCAGCGTTTGATTTGTCTATCTATCTATATATATATATATATAATGCACAATATGATATGACCAACGTAATAGTGCATCAATCATGATGTAGGTGCATGAATCCAGCCAGGAACGAGCAACGCACAATGACCAGCGAACAAGTGGGCCAAAACACACTTTTTACCCTCGACCAATAGAGACTCGTATTAAAGATTGAATCTACATTATTAGCTATTGCAGCAAACCTCTGACAAAAACCATAAACCCCTGCGTCTGTGCATCAGCCAGGCAGCCTCTTAGTCCCCAAAAAACCCACACAGAGTTAGGTCGGTCGTGGGACTGTGTGTGCGGCCAGACAAAGCCACCAAACACGTACTCCCACACAACTAGGGGTATGCCTATGTAAGCCGAAAGTTACAGCTTGACAACACTAACACACACGACTATTCAGGGGGATGATAGCGTCATCCTATGATCCCGGAACGTAAGTGCATTTTAAGCAGCTGAGATCATAAGTGACCAAACTGTCTTTAGACGGCAAAGGTCAACCCAGGTTACACCAATACAAGTGACTAACAAGCCGATGCTGGGTCCAGGACGACACTGAAGGATGGGTAGGAGCCGAGGTCGAGCGAAAAAATGTTGATGGCGATAAGGTCGTACTGGAGCTCAAGCTAGAATCAGGAGATTCCAGGACCATTGAGACCACCACGACTGCGCTAGAGCAAAATGCCGACTCACTGCCCCCACTGCGAAACCCACCAGTTTTAGAAACCACCGAGGACCTTACGACTCTGTCGTACCTGAACGAGCCGTCAGTTCTGCATGCGATCCGCATGCGGTACGCACAGCTGAACATTTACACGTACTCGGGAATAGTGCTGATTGCCACGAACCCATTCCAGCGGGTGGACAATTTGTACACGCCGGACATTATCCAACTGTACAGTGGCAAGACACGCGGAGAGCTGGATCCCCACTTGTTTGCGATTGCCGAAGACGCGTACAGGTGCATGCTACGCGACAACAAGAACCAGACGATTGTGGTGAGTGGTGAGTCGGGAGCAGGCAAGACGGTCAGCGCCAAGTACATTATGCGATACTTTGCTACTGTCGAGGACCCAGAACATCCAAGGAAACACCACTCGTTGAGCCATAGCACCAGCAATAAACCCAACGCACCATCCCAAAAGAACGCAGACGCCCTCAGCGCCACCGAGGAGCAGATCCTGGCGACCAACCCCATCATGGAGGCGTTTGGTAACGCCAAGACCACGCGGAACGACAATTCGTCGCGATTCGGCAAGTATCTCGAGATTCAATTTGACAAGCAGATTGAGATTATCGGCGCCAAGATCCGAACGTACTTGCTGGAGCGGTCACGTCTGGTGTTCCAGCCCCACACTGAGCGCAACTACCATATATTTTACCAGCTATGTGCGGGTGCTACGCAAGAGGAGCGCGATGAGTTCAAACTGCTCCCGACGATGGAATATTTTTACCTGAGCCAGGGTGGTGACCCCAAGATTGCCAATGTTGACGACAAGCAGGAATTTGCTGCCACGAGAGCGGCGCTCAAGACAATTGGAATTGGTGAAGATGTGCAGCACGATGTGTTCAAGGTTCTATCGGGACTATTGCACATTGGAAACATTCAGATCCAGGCGACACGAACACAGGCGGTACTCAACAGCGACGAGCCGTCGCTGTTGACGGTGTGTGAGCTGCTGGGGCTGGATTCGGCCACGTTTGCCAAGTGGCTTGTGCGTAAGCAGATTACGACGCGGTCCGAGAAGATTGTGTCGAACCTGGACCACAAGCAGAGTATTGTTGTGCGCGACTCGGTGGCCAAGTACATTTACTCGAGTCTGTTTGACTGGCTCGTGGACCTGATCAACTCTGACTTGGTTGCCGACGAGAGCGCGGGCGAGCAGGTGAACTCGTTTATTGGAGTGCTGGATATCTATGGATTCGAGCACTTTGAGAAGAACTCGTTTGAGCAGTTCTGTATCAACTACGCCAACGAGAAGCTGCAGCAGGAGTTCAACCAGCACGTGTTCAAGCTGGAGCAGGATGAGTACGTCAAGGAGGAGATTGAATGGACGTTTATCGACTTTAGCGATAACCAGCCGTGCATCAACCTTATTGAGGCCAAGCTGGGAATCCTGGGGTTGCTTGATGAGGAATCGCGCATGCCGGGAGGCAGTGACGATGGTTGGATCAACAAGCTGTACCAGTCATTTGACAAGCCGGACAATCGGTTTTTCAAGAAGCCCAGGTTTGGCAACACATCGTTTATTGTTAGCCACTATGCCATGGACGTGTCGTACGAGGCCGAGGGCTTCATTGAGAAGAACCGTGATACTGTTCCCGATGAGATCATCGAGCTGCTGCAGGCGACCACGAACCCGTTCCTCAAGAAGGTGCTTGACCGAGCAAGCGAGACGGCCGAGGCGGCAGCACAACAGACGCAGCAGCAACAACAGGCCGCATCAAATCGAACAGTCAAGACGATCAAGAAAAAGCCCACGCTGGGTAGCATTTTCAAGGGTTCACTGATTGAGCTGATGGCGACGATCAACTCGACCAACGTGCACTACATTCGGTGCATCAAGCCCAATGAGGAGAAGGCGGCGTGGAAGTTCCATGGCCCCATGGTTCTGTCACAGCTGCGAGCGTGTGGAGTACTTGAGACGATTCGTATTTCGTGTGCCGGATTCCCGACGCGCTGGACATACGAGGAGTTTGCGTCACGTTACTACATGCTGGTACGGTCGGACCAGTGGACCTCGGACGTGCAGAACCTGTGTAATCTTATTCTGCAAAAGACAATCTCGGCCGAGGACAAGTACCAGCTGGGTAAGACAAAAATCTTTTTCAGGGCCGGTATGCTGGCGTACCTCGAGAAGCTGCGAGGCGACAGGCTCAACGAAGCTGCGGTGATCATCCAGAAGAACCTGCGCATGGTGTACTACCGTCGGGTGTACCTGCAAATCCGCGAGTCTATTGTTAAGCTACAGAGCGTGGTGCGAGGATACAATGCGCGAGTGCGGTATGAGAACTCGCGTCGCAGCCGTGCGGCGACGGTCATCCAGACCCGGTGGCGCGGCTACAGCGCGAGACAGAGCTACGCCAAGACGCGCCAGAATGTGGTTACCATCCAGGCGCACATGCGTGGACACCTGCTGAGAAAGCGGATTCTTGCCGAGCGCTACGACCATGCGGCCAATACGATCCAGCGTGCGTGGAGAGGATATTCTGCGCGCAAGCAGTACGTGCAGCACCTGCGCAAGATTGTACTTGTACAGTCGCTGGTGAGACGCCGTCTTGCCATGAAGGAGCTCAAGGCACTCAAGGCCGAGGCCAAGTCGCTGAACAAGATCAAGGAGGTGCAGTACAAGCTTGAGAACAAGGTTATGCAGCTGACGCAGGCGCTTGCCACACGGCAGGCAGAGAACAAGAAGCTTGAGCAGACTGTCGACCAGCTCCAGAACCAGATCACTCAGTGGAGGAAACGTCATGGAGAGATTGAGGAGCAGCTGAAGGAGACAGAAGCAGAAGCCGACGAGACCAAGTCTCAGCTGGAGCAGGAGCTTGCGTCCATCAAGCACGACCTTGCTGCGGCGCAGCAGGAGCATGCAACTCTAAGTGTACAACTGGAAAAGGAGCACGAGGAAAACAAGGCTCTCCGCGACGCAATTGCCGACAAGGATGCCAGGATCCTGGAGGCATCCAACCACCTCAAATCGTACGAGGAGAACAATGCCAGCCTAACCAGCACCATTGCGCAGTTGAGAGCCGACCTCGAGGGCGCGAACGAGCGCATTGCGCGCAACAATGTCGTTACGTCGATCCCCGCCATGAGCGGCCAGTATGGTCAGTACGCGGCGGGAGCGGCAATTGGAGCCGGAGCTGCAGGAGCGTACAATAGCCAAATGTCGCCCAAGAAGCGTAGCGCGCAGCGCCATAGTCTTGTTCCCTCTGGCAGCAAGGCGTTTATCGAGGAGGGAGCCGGATACTCACCACGTCCAGCGTCGGTCATGGTGCCCAATACCAGCAGCGGCCAGCTGCATGGACGGCGTCTCTCGACGGCCACAGACATGTCTGTGGGCTCGCTAGGATTCAACATGGAGATTGAGCGGCTGCTTGAGGACGAAAAGACCCTGTACACAGAGGTGATCCAGGGACTCATCCACAATCTCAAGATCCCGGCTCCATCGTCCAACGAGAAGATCACGCCCAAGGAGGTGCTGTTCCCTGCCAACATTATCAATCTCATCACCTCGGAGATGTGGCGGTTGGGCTACCTCAAGGAGAGCGCCAATTTTTTGGCCCAGGTCATGGACTCTATCCAGAACCTTGTGCTGAAGAAGAGCGGCGAGGACGTGATTGTTCCCGGTGCATTCTG
Organism: Trichomonascaceae sp. Y4102; assembly: GCA_023628915.1. Classification (NCBI taxonomy): domain Eukaryota; kingdom Fungi; phylum Ascomycota; class Dipodascomycetes; order Dipodascales; family Trichomonascaceae; species Trichomonascaceae sp. Y4102. Next base: position 249,995 of record JAMAJT010000006.1, on the reverse strand, counting down.
GCTATCCAACGTGCACGAGATGTTTTCGTTTATCTGTCTTGCTGAGGCCAATATCAAACGCAACCAGGTGGTTATGGACGAGATGACCAAGGAGGAGTACAAGGAGTATGAGCGGTTGGTGGAGGTGGTCAAGACGGATCTTGAATCGCTCGAGTTCAATGTGTACCACGCCTGGGTGAAAGAGCTCAAGAAGCTGCTGGATCGCATGATTGTGCCGGCCATTGTTCAGTCGCAGGCTCTCCCTGGGTTTGTCACCCCCGATACCCGATTCACTTTTACAAAGATGTTTTCGCCCAGCAGCAACCAACAGGCGTCAATGGACGACTTGTTGAGTCTGTTCAACAAGATCTACAAGGCAATGGAGGCGTACTACCTGGAGCCGGCGTTCCGCAAGCAGCCGATTCTTGAGCTGCTCAAGTTGGTGGGTACCAAGTCGTTCAACGATTTCATTGTACGTCGCGGCTTCTTGTCGTGGAAGCGAGGACTGCAGATCAACTACAACATTACGCGGGTCGAGGAGTGGTGCAAGTCACATGACCTGTCCGAGGGCACGATCAAGCTTGAGCACATGATGCAGTCGACTAAGCTGCTGCAGCTCAAAAAGTCCACAATTGACGATATCGAGATTATCTACGACATTTGCTGGACCCTTACTCCCGTCCAGATCCAGAAGCTCGTGACGCAGTACTCTGTGGCAGACTACGAGGACCCCATTTCTAACGAGATTCTGCGCGCCGTCGCGGACAAGGTCAAGGAGACAAACTCGAGCGAGAACACCTTGTTGCTGGAGCAGGTTGCTCTGGATGACTCGGGCCCGTTTGAGATTGCCGAGCCTAGAGTTCTCAAGCGCATTGAGTCGTACATTCCCGGATGGGTGCAAGTTCCCACGCTGCGCCGTCTGGCGGAGCTCACTGCTGCCGTGAATGCGCGATCTGAGTCTATGATGCACTCACAGGACTTTTCCCAGTTTGACAGTGTCGGTGACATTGCCAACGGAAGTGCGATAATCGACGAGGAACACTATGCTAACGAAGACGATCATGACGACCAAAACGACGACCAGGGCTCTGACCTGGGCGCCACGACGCCTGCGCATCTGGACGAGCACGCCTAATAACGAAACGATAAATAATAAAATAAATAGAGATTATGTAGCATGTCGTGACAGGTACTTGTCCAGCTTGGTGTTGAAGTTTTTGTTCTTGTCGTTAATGTAGGCGTCGCCTGTGTTTGTCTTGGCGCGCTTAGAAGGCCGGTCGCTTTGTTTCGCCAGAGTATCCATGAGTCGGTACTTTGATTCCTTGGATGGGTTTTGGGTCGACTCGTCCGACGGACTGCTAAAGTACTTGTCCTGCTCCTTTAGAGACTTTTGTTCCTCGGTGTATTTTTCCAGGTGGGGAGTCCGCTTGCTGAGAACGCGGTAGTATGCTTTTTCTGCTGCAACAGAAAAGTCTGGGGACTGCGAGTCTTGTATGTTTTGCTGCTTGAGGCGGGATTGCTCCGCGTTGTGCTCGTCGAGCTGTATGCTAGTGTCCCATGAGGAGGCTTTGGACGTTTTGTCATGTTCTTTTTTTTGGTGTTTGACAGACTCCTTATTTGCCTCGTCAGAAACAGCCTTCCGATTGAGCTCCTGGGCCCTGTGAGCCCTTCTCAGCAGTTTCTGGAATTTGGCATGGTTGTCCATGCAGTTTGAGTATCTATAAAGTTGACTAGATTTATTATTTCCATCACTTTGGAAACCAAAATAACATGGGAGTTCCGTCATTTTTCCGATGGCTCTCGAGAAAATATCCAAAGAGCATCTCGACGGTGATTGACGAGTCTGTCAATAATGTCGACGTGAACGGAACTCAGGTCGAACAGCCAGTGCAGTACTCAGCACCCAATCCTAATGGAGAGCTTGACAATCTCTACCTCGACATGAATGCTATCGTACACCCGTGTACGCATCCTGAGGGTAGGCCCGCTCCCGAGACGGAAGATGAGATGATGCTGGAGTTGTTTAGGTACACAGACCACGTGTTATCCGTTGCCAGACCACGAAAGGTGCTCATGATAGCCGTGGATGGCGTAGCGCCCCGCGCCAAGATGAACCAGCAGCGATCAAGACGATTCAGAGCCGCTCAGGACGCCAGAATTGTTCTGGAGGCCAAGGAGGAAGAGCTGAGAGAAGCAGAGGCGCGAGGAGAGATTATTGACGACGCCATCAAGGGCAAGAAGGCGTGGGATACGAATGTCATCACCCCCGGCACGCCGTTCATGGACACACTCGCTAAGGCTCTTAGATACTGGGTTGCATACAAAATCAACACGGATCCCGGCTGGAAACAGCTCAACGTCATTATTAGTGATGCATCCGTCCCGGGAGAGGGAGAGCATAAGGTGATGGAGTTTATTCGCAGCCAGCGGCAGGACCCAGGACACGATCCCAACACGACACACTGCCTCTACGGTCTGGACGCCGACCTCATTTTTCTGGGACTCGCAACACACGAGCCTCATTTCCGCATCCTTCGTGAGGATGTGTTTGCGCAGGACGCCCGCAAGAGAAATAAGAATAGGCGGATAGCCGTCACCGAGGAACAGAGGCAGGCTGAGGAGGCAGAGCGTGAGATGCATAGCACGACCATTACGCCATTTATCTGGCTGCATCTCGACGTGCTGCGGCAGTACCTCGAGGTTGAGTTGATGGTGTACAACCTACCGCAGTCCATTCCGTTTGAACTTGAGCGTGCCATTGACGACTGGGTATTTATGTGTTTCTTCTGCGGTAATGACTTTCTTCCCCACATGCCGTCGCTTGACGTGCGCGACAACGCCATTGACCTGCTCCTAAGTCTTTGGAAGAGAGCACTTCCGAGAATGGGTGGCTATATGACCTGTGACGGGAAAGTTGACGTTGCGCGGGTCGAAATCCTCATGGAGGGACTTGGAATCCAGGAGAATGCAATTTTTGCCAAAAAGCGGGCCGAGGAAATGCGTCGGCTAGAGAATGAGCGCCGGCGCAAACGAGAACAGTACCAGCAGAGATCGCACAAAAGGCAGGCCCTTCCGTCGAATGTGAGTCGGAATCGAGGAGAGAAGGGGCCGCTAACGCCCCTGGAGAGTATGCCACTGTATACTACCTCTGGCGAGAGTGTTGGAGCAACCCATATGTCCAACTCGGACATTGTATCACATCGCAGTCAGTTGGATGAGGCCAACCGGCAAGCTGCTGCAAAACTAAGGGCGGAGATGACTGGAAACTCGACCGACACACGCGAGGTAACGGATCAGACTAACCAAGAGGATGACACAGACGGACCGGCCATAGTGGTTCCAGCCAAACGCCGAGCTGAAGACCAGACTCCATTGCCAGACGAGGTCCCGGACGAATTCAGAGTTGAGGAACCCGAAGACAATGTGCGCATGTGGGAACCCGGGTATCGCGATCGCTACTATCTCAACAAGTTCAATGTGGGGCCAGAAGACACCGAGTTCCGAAAAGAAATGGTGCGCAAGTACATTGAGGGAATGTGTTGGGTGCTGTGGTATTACTACCAAGGGTGCCCGTCATGGACTTGGTTTTATCCCTACCACTATGCTCCGTTTGCGCAGGACATAGTGGGAATTTCTCAGTACGAGTATAGCTTTGATTCTGGCAAGCCGTTTCTGCCGTTTGAGCAGCTGATGAGTGTACTTCCTGCCGACAGTTCACACACGCTTCCCAAGCAGTTTCATGGGCTCATGAGCGACGAAGATTCTGAGATTATTGACTTTTACCCCAAGGAGTTTCCCATAGACATGAACGGCAAGAAGATGTCGTGGCAGGGCATTGCGCTATTGCCGTTTATTGACGAGAAGCGGCTTCTCGAGGCCATGCATAAGATATATCCTCAGCTGACGGAGCTCGAGCTGGCGAGAAACGCACGCAAGGAGCCCATCCTGATTGCCGGAGAGGATAGTCCGCTGTGCAAGGCGCTCGATTTGGATTCCAAGGATAAAATAGCTGTGCGCGCCAAGCAGACCAACGGGGTGACAGGAAAACTACAGCTTACCGAGGGAGTGGCACGTCTGCCTGGGTCAAAGCTGGTATTTCCTCTTAATCAGGGCGAGTATCCATCTTTTGAGCACGACCGTACGTTGACAGTCGAGTACGAGATGCCCGAGTCAAATACAATCCACAAGAGTATGATTCTCGCTGGAACCAAGTTTACAGACCCGGTTCTTACCGGCGAAGACAAGCAGCGCATTGGAGACCTTGGGCGAGGAGGTGGTCCCCGCGGGCCTAGGTACAATAACCGAGACAACGAGCCTATGTATAAGGGATTGCCAGTTCCAGTCAGCAAAGCTCTTCATCGATGGGGAGGGTATCTTGGATTTTGCGATCGTGACGGCGTTGAGGATTCTCGTGGACCGCCGCAGCGTGGCTATCAGCGAAACGACTATAATAGCAACAACAACAATTACAGCAACAATTACAACAACTACGACCGCCGTGACAATCAGTATGGAAGACAGTCGAATCGATATGGAGGATACCAATCACAAGGTGGATACGGTGGTGGCGGTGGTGGTGGTGGTAGAGGCGGCGGCCCTAGAGGCGACAGCTACGCGCAGTACGAGCAAAAATACGGCAGCTACCAGCCGCCAAATCAAAGGTACAACAACTATCAAGGACAAAATAGAGGACAGGGTCTCCCACAACCAACGAACCAGGGTCATTTTGGACAAGGGAATCAGTACGACCAGTATCATCAAGGAGAGGGCCAGGGCCGCCGAGACCCGTACCGTCCTCCGGGTCAACGCTAGCATAACTCTGTAATTGCACTTTTACGAAGCATTGAATAAATTATTACATGTTAGTCAGTTAAAAGGTTCAGTTGTAGGAAAGTCCTGCGAAACCCCGCCAGGCTTCGCGAACCAGCTCGAGTTCCGGTTCTGGAGATGTGGAGGTACGGTCTGCACTTGGAGAGCGTTCCTTCTCTACAATCACATACTTCTCCCATCTACTCTCTTTGAGCCACACCACAATGATTGCATCTGGCGATGGCCAGCCCACAATGCCCTTCCCTGCGTTGAAAGGGTGGTGATCTCCACCATGGCCGTTTTTCCGGTACGGGCTAGAGATATGGCATGACACAAAACTCCACTCTGAGGCGAAGTACTTGGGCAACAACGGGACCTTACCTAGGACATGCTTCTTGTTCTTTACCGAGTCTGCAGAAGAAGAGGAAGAAGGACCGGTATTGTGCTGTGCAATGTTGAACACATGGAGTGTGCTCTTGTCAGACAGAAGCGCCAGCTTGTATCCCGACGGCGAGAATCGCATCGAGTAGATTTCGGCCTTATCTATTCCTCGCCGGACCTGCTGTAGCAATGCTGTATTAGCAGTCGAGAACACCCTCACTATGGTGCCTGTGTCGCTGGATGTGGCCAGCAGAGCTCCAGAGGGGTCGAGTGCAATGTTTCTGATGGCCGATTTGTGGGCTTTGACGAGCGAGACATTTAGGGTTGTGCTCTTCTTGTCTGCTGCTGTTTTATCGCGATCAGGAGATCCAGACGGTCCCTCCGTATGATGCCGGTCAAAATGGACTATCTGGACTCTGCCCATAGTGGGCCCGGGGATTGCCAGAACGTTGTTGGCCAGGTCGCCTATGCCGTGGACATTGTCATAGGTGTCATACGTTGCTATCCGTGTTGGTGGAGACGTGAATGCATATACATGTACCTTGTTCTTTAGTATGGCCACAATGTTTGATCTGGACAGGAGAACCTGCAGCACAGGTGATAGAAACTCCAACGTAACGGCTACCTTCTTCTTGGAGTCGTCCCATATTATGACCTTATTCTGAGGAAACTTGGGGGTCGATCCTCCTCCAACCAATGCCAGATAGTTTGTCTGGTGTAGCATTTGGGTTACTCCAATTCCTCCATCGTCAAAATTTCGCTCTACGCGGAGTTCTAGCGGGTTGCTGGAGTACACTCGAAATCCTTTGTCGTGGCCAATCGCAAAACATGCGCAGTTCTGGTTGAACGCCACGCAATTGAGCGGAGACTCGGGAGTATCCGACGTAATCGCTACATGGGCATTCATAGTAGCCTCCTTTGGTGGTGAGTTCGTCGTAGGACTCTTCTATTTGTGATACTGGCTGTTGTCTCTTGGGGAGGACCGATAAGCCCGTACCCACCACCTGCCATGTCACCTGACGTAAATCTCGTGTATTGCGTCTCTCTACAGCAGCCAGCTATACAATTCTCTTCTCAGTCTTCTCAGTAAGGCACTGCCTTTACAAGAAGCATTCGGGCCCAACTTTTTACTATTCCACAGTTAGCTCCCCTCAAACATTTATTTATTAGTAGCTCACCAAGAGTTTGGTGAATGTTAATTCACAGACTGTTGTCTAGAGGAGTTGTCTAGATAGCTTTCTAGAGGAATCAATTGCCTGATAGCCTTGTATAATAATAATCGATAAATACTTCATGGGTCATTATCGTTGATAGTGCCAGGCTTGGTCTGAGGCGTATAGGCGTAAACATGAGCCTGGGTAGTAATATTCTTATTGTCAACTCAAGAGGACAGCCTACCATTTCGAATGACCGAGTCACGATTTTGAAGCTGTTGACGTTGCGCATACTGCTGCTAAGGTGCTTGTGGACATGTCGAGAGCACAGGATGCGGAACAACCTCGGTTACCATTCCTGCTGGCGAGCTGCTGCGTCAGTGTAAGGGATTCATTCATTTGTCCGCCGGAGAAACAGAGGCTCTCCATGCACGGATATTCGCGCAGCGTGTTGGCAACATGCGTTAGACCGAAATAGTCTTACGCGGGATGAATATTGAGAAGCCCTCGACGCTCAGAGAGATGCTATAACCCGCGGAAAAGCGGCCAAACCATTGCTTCGTGCTAAATACCCTGGGATCCATCTGAACTGGGGTTGGTGCTGAGAAGACCGTCCATAGTAAAAGTTGAAAAATTTGTTCAGGAGCAAGCCGACTGTTGTTAATAGTAGTCAGCACTGAGGTGGGACACGCTGGGCGGCTTATTCTGCAGGTCATTCTACGAAACGCACAGCTGGGCACGGATCAGCCATGGACTCGATATCTGGGACAACAAAGTCGGTCCCAGACTTGGGACCTGCCGGTACATGATCACTGCGCCAAGCTTTCGGCAGGATTATTGAGGGTCCATCGTCGTGGCACTGAGAGGGGTGCTCGGCACAATACATGTTGTGGACAACTGGGTAATTTTGGTGCTCCGGGCCAGCATCAGGCTCGAACATGCGTCAACACACTAGGTTTCGGGTTGACGGCACTTTACCGGAGAGAAAATATGGCATGGGGTGTGGCTATTATGATGGTCATAGCCACCGTCTCCGTCCGTGTAACTGATGCGGTATTTGGGCTTGACTCTGAATTTTCTTTAGGGCTTCACGAACTGCGACCAGAGCTGGTGCTGGTTGTCTTCTACATCCCCATAACCTTGATAATCGAAGGGGTGTTGCCCTTATGAATAGGTCGCACAGCACTTCGGAGGATCCTGCCATATGCCTCATCCTCCATATGGGCGGCGCCCTCGCCATACTTTACTCTCGGTGTATTAGATGGTTCCATCTCGAGAGCCAAGGCAGGTGCTCCGTCAATATAACCCATTCTGGAAGAATGCCCTTTCCATCCACTCAAAAGATTCCAAAGAATCTGGCCTGCCGAGTCAATAGGCACGACCCATGCCTTATTTAGACCCCTATCATAAGACCGAGCATTACTGGCGAACAGTATCATGATACATTTGATTGGTCTTACTCTTACCAAGTGATCACAAGACTGTAAGACAATTCATCAATGACAAGGGTTATAATTAGATACATGCTGCTTGCTAGCTTTGCAGTTCATGTCGTGTTGATGCAGTCTTAAAAACGACCAACGAGGCATACCAGGCTTAGGGCCAGCCTGAGGAGGGGCAGAGTCCTCATTCTTGATCGTCTAATCCACCAAAAGAATAACACAGGCGGCCACTGTGGCAGATTGGATGGCATTGATCTTTACCAATGCAGGTTCCTAATGTCACCCTTTCCGCCGTCAGCAGCAAAGTCCACACCAGCCCATGTTTGACCCTTGGCATGCTGCATACGCAGTCGGTTGAGATGTCGGTGCCATCGAATCCAGCATAGTCCCAAAGTTTTGACGAGGAATCAAGTCACTTCGAGTGCTTTGCAAATGCAGGCATGATGAGCTGCTGCTTGCCTGGGATGGTCCGGGCATGGTCGCGCAGACACTTGGACAGGTCCATCCCAATGGCGCCGCCACCAGCAACAGCCGCAGAGTTCGCGAGGACTCGCTTCACAATCATAATGGCGTCATTCAGCGACCGCTCAACCTCGGCGATAAACTGGTCAGACCCACCATGTAGAATGAGTGCATGTCCTGGCCTTGGGACAGCCGATAAAGAGGTTATAGCGGGCGCCGCCAATCAGCTGCTCCCAGAATCTCGCGCAGGTGCCGAGATGGGACTCAGGATCAATGTTGGACGTCTTCGACTGAATGGAGCCGCCTGTTGCCTGGATCACCCGGTCCGTGTCACAGATAATGCCGCGATCAGCAAAATATTGGGTGGCAAGATCGCCGATCGGCAGCTTGCTCAGAACAACATGCGCGCCGCTGGCTACAATCGCCTCCAGCTTGCGGTAGATGACCTGCCACTCAGCGTCAACAACAGCCTGGCACGCCGATACTTGGCTCACGTGGACATCGGCGTTATCCCGCTCCGCCTTGAGCTCGAGCTCCACGTTCAAGCGTAGAACCTTGGGGTTCTCAAACGCCTTGGGCTGCTGAACCCCGCATACGAAAACGTCTTTTCAAATGCAACGCCGTCAATGTATCGGCCGTCTTCGATTCCGCCTCCACTGGCTCGTGGCACAGCCTATACCAAACACCTTGCTGAGACGCAACAAAAATACCTCCAAGGCATCGTGAAGATATTGGGTACATCTTTGCCACATGGCTTATTCCATTCAAGACTAAGCCTGTTCACGCCTGGGTTGACCAGCTGTCCATTTTGGGTAATGCGGCAACCTCTCAAGTTGAGGGGATCCACGCGCTTGTCAAACTGTACGAATCCATTTCTTTAGAGTATACAAGCTACCATGCGTGCATATACTTGACGCTCTTCATCGTAGCCACTTTCACTCGCATTGGCATTTGAAGCGCGAGGAAGCCCCGCGACTCCTCGCCAGCTTATTGAGGCAAAGTTCGCTCCCGACGTCAAGTACCAAGCAAGAGCTCAGTCAGTTTGAAGTCGTTGAAGCCCAGCGCCTGCAGCTGGCATTTAAGGACTTTCAACGGCATGCTGCCTGCGTTTTTGAGATGTACTGTAATCAGCGATAGGGATGGCGATATCGTTGGTCGTGGCAGCTGGATTTTGGTGCTTACATTATTGTTGTAATAACTGCTATAATTACTATAATAACAGGGAACCGGTAACCGACCGAGGGAGCCCTCTTCGAGAGGAGTTTGCTGCCATTAGTGGATGTGTCATCCTCACCCCGTATCTTTATTAGACTCTACATCCGTGTGTATTCTACGTCCAAGTCCAAGACTAAGACCAAGACCCAGGCGGTTGAGGAGGTTCTGAGCAAGACGTCTGAGGGATGAGCGTTTGAGGTTACCACCGCCAAGAAGATGTCCACTCCTGCAAGGTGGTCAAACTTAATATCCTAGACAAAATGTAATAAATAGTGTACGAATACAAGTACTACTTTAGTGTCATCCAGTCACTATACAGCGGCCACATCAAGGACATCGGGTCTGACGGCGTTCATGTTTGAAGCCATTGGACGCGGCAGCAGCCCTCATTTGTTTTGCTACTCCAAATTAGGAATTGTGCTAATCGCAAGTGCTTCCAACAACTGCTCAGAGTTACCAATCCCCTATGCCATCACTCGCCCAGGGGTCTTATCTGCCGGTATCTGAAGGATACCATGGCTGTTTTTCATGGGCGTAGTACGACTACTCGGGCGAGATTTCGAGTACTGACCCCACACGCCAGCCCCGTGTCGAATCCTGTGTTGGCCTACGATACATGGCGCGACAATAAATGATATTGAATTGAATTGAATCCTTTGTTGACATACGATACATGGCGCGATAATAAATAATATTGAATTGAATTGAATCCTGTGTTTGTGAGAGGAGTCCAGTGGCTAAGGCACCTCCGCCTAATGACCCTCAAATTTGGGAACTCTCATGGCAGCCATTACTTTGATAATCTGTTCAAAATCAGTGATGTTATTCAAAGTATCGTGGATGATGACGTCAGCATCGCCTGCCTTGACATTGTAAGAATAAAAGGTTGTTGTCTGTGGATGCATGAGTATGCCGTGAGGAAAATCATCACCCTGCATGTAGCGCTCGACGTAGTCTCTCGCCGAAATGGGATGAACGGTATCTTTCCTGCACTCGATTACAAGAACCCTGCGTCTTCCTGCCAGAACTTTAACAGTTATGCCACTCCATCTTGCATCGAGTTCATTGACATGGTTCTCAGAGATTACCCTATATCCATTTGCCGCATCTAGTCCAGCATAGTGAAGAAGAGCAAGGGCGAGACCGGCTATGTCGTAGTCCCGCGACCATTCCAAGGCCGCATGATTGGCTATGAATTGCAGATTCTCTCTCTTTGTGTTGTCAATTTCCACTCTAGGCAGAGTCGTCGGGTCGGTAAGACCGTGAGAGCTAGCCTGTGTTGCCTTGAGACTGAGCGCCGAGGATGAAAACACGCGCATCGGTGCCGAAGATGGACCAAGCAGCTGCGCACGACGGACAGCTTGAGAGACAAACATTGGTGTGACGGTCGGCTTGATCGAAGATCGACAAAGCACCCATGCGCTACGGGCAGCTCGAGATACCAACATTGGTGTGACGTGTCTGATTTCCAACTGTAAAACCTTCACTGTTAAGGGAACCATAAGGTGTGCTGGTCGCGTGATTCTGCACGTGGCGTCACCTCGGCATCGCCATTGGCTACCTTCCCAGCCAAATGGCCCCATCCCGAGGCTATATACGACTCCTCGAGATGCCTATGCCTTATTCAAAGTGATCGACGCTTGGGCTAAGCCAAGAGGTTGCGCCTTTACAACCCAGAGATCAACGCGACAGAGGAAGGAGTTAGCACCCACCCAAGGACCAACCGCCAGAGAAGAACGACCAGTCAAGTTACAAGCTACACTTTCTTGGTACTAGCCAAATAGTCGTCTGACAGTTGTTAGGTATTCATGCATCGTCCCGATCCTCGATTCTCAGTCCACAACCACGAACCAAGTCAACACCTTGAGGTTCATCAAGAGTGGTGTCAATGAATTGGCGGCCTTTTCTACTGCTGCCGTAGCTCTAAAGGAGATCGAAACACTCGAAGGACAAAGGGGCTCGCTCACTACACGACAAGATATCTATAAACGGATCGCGGATATCCATCGAGATGCTTGTGACGGCCAAACTCGTGTTCAAGCGCCCGTCACAGCTTAATGAAGCGGGCTTCTGGAGCCGGATTCATTTTGCACCAGATAGTCCAGTTACAGCTGTTTCTTTTTGCTGGCCCTGACTCGCTTCCCAGTAGGCATGTACTGTATTTAGCTGTAGCGATTGCGATATCATTGGTGGTGGCGGATGGAATTTGGTGCTAATATATTTATTGCAATAACTGCGAAAATACCATAACAAGCTGGTCCTAGCCACCGATGGTCATGGCAACCCAAAACCCAACAAAACTACAGAAAAACCGAGTATCGAGAGTATACGCCACCCCAAATTCGACGACTAAGCTCAATCAAAACAAGCAATGGAACATGACGACAAAGGAAGCGGCCCTCTGCGAAGACTCCCCTTCGCACGGCCAATGCATCGTGCCATGGCGACATAGACTGTCTCGCCTTTACTCTTCTTAACTATGCTGGACTAGATGTGAGGTATGTATATAGTGTACTCAAAACCTCTGTCAACTATTCCAGTGAAGGCGATAAAGACGGTCTGGCATGACTTTTGAAGTTCTGGCAGAAAATCACAGGGTTCTTGTATTTGGGTGCAAGAAAGATACTACTCGCCCCGGTAGAACGAGAGAGCAGCTCGGGAACTACATGCGGCATGGTACTTTTCCTCACAGCATGCTCATCTATCCACAGACAACAACCTTTTATTCTTTCGATATCAAGGCAGGCGATGCTGAAGTCATCATCCACAATACTTTGAATAACATCGCTGATTTTGAACAAATTATCAGAGCGAGTTTCGAATTTGAGGATCTTTAGGCGGTGGCCGGGAAACGCTAGAGACCCCAACTAACTAACGTAGACGCACGTCACTTTATGTCAGAGTTGCCAACGGATGACTGCGAGCAAATGAAACGAGAATCACCGTATCCTGAAACCGTTGGCCAGGGGCTCCGTGAACGATTGCTCAACATCCACTTTAATCCCATAGACGAGCCAAGCCCGTTCTGGAAGCATTCTCCGCAGCATTCTCCGCAGACACTGGACTTGTCGCGGTGCAAGGGCCGGAGCTGCTACAGATCGACGGCTACACAGGATTGCCAAGAATGCAGTCTAGAATCCAGTTGAACGTGGTGTTGCCCAAAGCTTCCACGCTCCTTAGGTTCATATTCGAGAGTCCACATGCTGAGCTCCATCCCGACCACCCAGAGGATGTCGACGAAAGGCCACTCCAACACGTTGAAGCGGCCGAATCCAACAGCAGGCGGCCTGAAACATGTCGGCAGCTGCTGGCACTTGGAATGGTAAACCTCCAAACACTCTATGTGAGCGCGAGGTACACTTATTTGGCCGACGGAGCAACAGAGGCTCTCCATAGACTGATATTCGCGTTGTATCAGCGCAAAGTGGGATGATTTGTCGGATGAACAGAGGGATAGATGCTGCACCATTGGTTCGCGCCCCACACCATGGGATCGATATGTATTGGGATTGGTTTTCTGAAATCACTGACTGTTCATAGTAAAATCTGAAAATTTGTTCAGGCGCAAGCAGACTGTACTAACGGTGGTAAATTAAAGTCCTCCGGCGAAATTTTTCACTACTACTGGCCACGACGGCATCGTTGGTGTTTTGCACGCGGGTCTGTTCCCAAATCTGGGGCCGTCGGCTTCCCTACGGCCCCAGACTTTTTTGTATCTGTAGCCGCCAGTATCAGTCCTTTCAGTGGGGGTGCGGCTCCAACCCCAATAAAAACGCGCCCCACCCAGGCCTTGAAAAAAAATGTCAACCACAAAAACAGAGGTATTAGCATGTGCGGGATCATAGGGCTGCTTTTGGCTGACAACAACCGGTTTGCTGCACCGGAGCTCCTCGAGGCCTGCCACTACTTGCAACATAGAGGCCAGGATGCCGCCGGTATCGTAACATGCGGCCCCGGTGGCCGTATGTACCAGTGCAAGGGTAATGGCATGGTCAAGGATGTGTTTACACAAAACAGAGTGAACGGGCTCGTAGGTAGCATGGGTATCGCACACCTGCGTTATCCCACTGCAGGAGGCTTCGCCAACTCGGAGGCACAGCCTTTCTACGTCAACAGTCCTTATGGACTGGCCCTCTCACACAACGGTAACCTGGTCAACGCCGTTGCGCTGCAGAAGTACATGGACGAAGTTGTCCACCGACATATCAACACAGACTCGGACTCGGAGCTGCTGCTGAACATCTTTGCTGCAAAGCTGCAGGATTTTAACAAGGCTCGTGTGAACGAAAAGGATATTTTCACCGCACTTGAAAGTGTCTACGAAATGTGTAGAGGTGCCTATGCATGCACGGCCATGATTGCAGGATTCGGTCTTGTGGGATTCCGTGATCCCAATGGAATCCGTCCGTTGGTCCTCGGAACCAGAACCAACCACCTCGACGACGGATCGGTGTCCAAGGACTACATGTTGAGCAGTGAGAGCATTGCTCTCGAGGCGATGGGTTTCAAGGACTGGGTTGACATTCTCCCTGGTCAAGCCGTCATCATTCAGAAGAACGGCAAGGCTGAGCCCACGCTCAGACAGGTTGTTCCTCCTGCCTCATACTCACCGGACATTTTTGAGTATGTGTACTTTGCCCGCCCCGACAGTGTCATGGACGGGATCTCAGTGTACCACGCGCGGCTGGCTATGGGTACTAAGCTCGCTCGCAACATCATCAAGCGCTACGATAACTCTCTGGACAAGGTGCGCGAGGCTATTGATGTGGTGATTCCTGTTCCTGACACTTCGCGGAACTCTGCTCTGCAGGCGGCATTTGAACTCAACCTTCCGTTCCGCGAGGGATTTATCAAAAACAGATACGTTGGCCGGACTTTTATCATGCCTAACCAGCAGGAGCGCCGGTCTTCGGTGCGGCGAAAGCTCAACGCTATGCCGTTGGAGTTCAAAGACCGCAACGTTCTTCTCGTTGACGACTCGATTGTCCGCGGAACAACGTCGAAGGAAATTGTTCAAATGGCGAAAGAAGCCGGCGCTAGAAAAGTCTACTTTGCCAGCTGTGCTCCTGCCATCAGATTCAACCACATCTACGGAATAGATCTCGCCGATACCAGGGCGCTGGTTGCCTACTCACGAGATGAGGCTTCCATCGCTACTGAGATTGGCGCAGACGGCGTCTACTACCAGGACCTCCCGGACCTGGTGGAGTCGTGTCTCGAGTCCTGTATGAACAAGGACGTCAAGGACTTTGAGACTGGTGTCTTCACCGGAAAGTACATCACCGGCATCGAGCAGGGATATCTTGAGCATCTCGAAAAAATCCGAGGAAAGAACCAGCGTCTACGGGCTCTCAGCCAACAGGCTGGCGGCCTCATGACTCAAGAACTGGACAAGGTTGCACAAGCCGAGGTCGATATTGGCCTGTATAATCATGGCGACTACTAGCCGTATATAAACTCACCCACTGATAGATTATTCTTTTCATTATGCAAAGTTAGTATATTGTCTATCATTATCACCTACCTAGACTTGAGACCGACATGGCCACTGGCCTTGATGTGATCAAACAGCTTGTTTCTACTGGCAAAGTCGGTTTTGCATACTGCACACCTGTTTGCCAGCTCATTCTGCTGATCCTTTTTGCGGCGACGGTTCTTGGCCTTTCCTCCTCCTCCACCTCCGCCTTGCGGGGCATCAGCTTTCTTCTTGTCACCCTTGAGGCCCTCGAGTTGAGCTAACAGGTCATCAACTGAGCCGTCTTGAGCTTCTTCTGTAACTGCCACCGCCTCCTCGGCTGGTGGTGGCACAGAGTTAGCAGACGTGTTTTTGTCTACATCATCTTCTTTTGCTTCAGATGCAGGCTCTGGTGCCGGCTGCGGAGTATTGTCAACTGCAGGTTCGGGGGTCGGGGTATCATCAAACCCTAGCTCAATGCCCTCCTTTCTCATTTGACGCTGCAGGTCTTTGACAGCTCGAATGTGCTTACGGCTTTGTTCATGGGATCTAAATTGCTGTTCGCTCTTGAACGTCTTGTCGCAGACCACGCATTCGTACTCATCAGCACCGCCATCTTCACCCGACCCTGACTCGGAGCCTGACCCATTGTCAAAAACGTCTTTTGCGTTGACTCGTTCCCAATCCTGCTCAATGTACTCCTCCTGCATTTCCTTGTTTTTTTTGCGGTCACGCTTGGCTTGGGCCTTGGCGTTGGCATCCTCGGACTGCCCAGTGTTTTTCTTTCGATTCTGCTTGTATCGAGGGTCTCTTGTTTTGATGCACTTGACGAGGGTTCGTACAGTCTTGTTGAACTCGTTACGCGCAGCGTCACGGACCTTGGCGTTGCGAGACTCCATGGCTCGTCTCGTCCGTCGGTCTCCAGCGTCCCAGGATCTATACACATCTTCCCATGAGAAAGATTTCACCGACGAAAAACTCTGCCAAAACTCGTAAAACTGACGCACGTCCCGCCACTGGCTGTTCTTGTTGCCAAAGGTCGGGTAGATCAGGTCCTCAAGATCTTGGTCGTGTGCTGCTTCATTCTCCTCTCTAGCCAGTCGACCAAAGAGCATATGTATAACATCGTAGAACTCGCGGTCGCCTTCTTCGGTGTTGCTAAACTTTTGGTACCACTCGGGCTCAAGGTATGACTTGAGCTCATCTGTCTTGGTGATGTTTCCTCCGTACTCGGTCTCGCCTCTTGTCCCACTTGGACCATTCGAGTCGCCATGGCTATCGTACCATGCTCGCTCATGTGGATCCGAGAGAATATCATAAGCAGCCTGGACTTTGGCAAACTTGGTTGTAGCCTCCTCAACATTGTCGAAGTTTCTGTCTGGATGCAGAGCCAAGGCAAGTTTTTTGTAGGCTTTTTTCAGCCCGGCCTCGTCGACGGTGCTCTCGACCTGAAGAATCTCATACAGAGAAACCTCCTTCTGAGGCGCACTACTGGTTTGGCCCATGCAAGTGGGAAATTAAATTGTTCACCAGTACTGAGAATCTTAAAATCACAAACACAAAGATGGCAACAGAACCATCAACAGGCTGAATTGGAAGTTACTCTGTCCTTCTGCTGCTGAAACGACCCAAGAAATCTGGTTGAATGCTAAACATTGTGGAAGCTTCCATTCGGAACCTTTGGTGGCGGGAATGGACTCACGACTCTATCTCTTGCGTAGTCGTTGGCCGGTGGTGTGACCGGTGGCGGCTGATTTTGCAGGACATTCAACGAAACGCACTAACTGGCTTGGACTCGATTTCTGGGAACAACAAAGTCGGGACCAGCGTAGTGCTGCGACGAGTACCAAGCAAATGAACAACGGGGTAATTTTGTGTGGATTAGATCAGACAATTAATGAGTGTCTCTCTAGAGACGGAGCTATTTGCAATTAAGTCGATCAGTGGTCTCGGAATTGAGACCATTGACGGCTCACCAATAAGTACTTTGGGCAGACCTAGGTGGAGTCTTTGACCCTAATGCTGAGCGAACGTCCGTCGTTCAGCTGGAACGAATATCACCAGCTGGATCGCCCGCTTGGATACCGCTTGGATTCTGTGCACTCCCGTGCCGTCACCTTTTGAAGACAGGGCGATGCAGGGCCCGCAATCAAATTCCTCACCACTGGAGAATATGTCCATAAGGACGGGACCGCTAGCGCCTATGTCAACTTTGAGTGAAGTGATAGTCCTGGCGACAGCCTTTACAGCTTGGAAATTCGAGTACGCCTGTATGCAAGGGACTGCTCAGTTAGACATGGCTGGCTGCTACCAATTCTCTTGACAGACTCCTTCAGAGGTCTTTTTGCGGAACCTTGAGACTACGAGCGAAGGTGAAGGAGACTTTGGAGCAGAACGCTTTTCTTCAATGTAGGTGTCGCTTCAGGAGGAAATGTCGACAATTACCACTACCTGCCAACTGGTTCTGAACACAAATAGCGAGCAATCCCAAGGCATCCTCCTACGCACGAATGCGAGCGAGAATGGCAAAGCTCTGTTTAACTGGCAGAACGATCCCGTGGTTGGGGTGTTCGATCTGGAGGGAAGGCCTGATATAGTGCTCCAGTGCTAGTGCAGCAATGCTTTGAAGTGTAGATAACCAATTAAATCAACTAGCAATAACAAAAAAACGAAACAATCAATTGAAGCAAAATCATAACACATGACAAAATCAGTACAAAAAACGAGCAATCGCCTACAAACATCATCGACTACTGGATGGCTGTCTGGTTCAAGTCCAGGTCACACGCATGAGGGTGCTGCAGACAGTACTTGGGCATGAGCGGGGACGCGTCGAATCCCAGAGCTACAAGATACTCTCTGAAGTTGAGAATACGCTGTGTCAGCTGGGTGGTGCGCTTCTCACCAGTCTTGGGATCCTTGTTGCCGGACCACAGAAGCTCACTGAGGGCGGCGGCACGCGGCCACAGCTTAACTCCAACAACAGAGTCGTCGACCTGCTCGGACCACAGACATCCCTCAGCGCCTACCACGTGCTGGGCTTCGGCTTCAGTCAGGTTGGCGGTAAAGTCAAAGTCGTAGATGCGCTGCCACGTCTTGTAAGGCGCACACCACGAACCACCGTTGCCACCGTAGTTGAACGAGGTTCCAGAGGGATCGGGGTTCTCGTTGACGTTGTAGCGCGGGTCATTGCCAACCCATCCACCGTAGCCACAGTCCAGGTACAGGAAGTCCGACGACGACACGATTACGTCATATCCACGGCTGGTGAGTTCCTTGATGTTGGAGATACCATTGTTCCAGCTCTGCACCAACAGACGGTCAGAGGGTACGGAGTGCGCGTGGGTGGCTGCATCCAGAATGGTGTCCTCCCAGATCATGAGCTTACGGTTGGGCGACTGCTTCTTGAAGATCGGGTACATGGTGTCGACCCAGTGCTGCAGCACATCATGGTAGGTGTGGCCCTGGGCCAGGTACTCCATGGTGGGAACCGAAAAGTTGTAGCAATTGGGCTGGAGCTCGTCACCGCCCACGTGGAACACGTGGTCGTCAAACAGCGTCGACAGCTCGTTGTACACATTGCCCACAATGGTCGGAGTGTTCTCGTACATAATGTCCAGCTGGCCGGGGTTGGGCTCGACAGCCGTGTGAAGGGGCCAGTTATCGTTGGACCACCACGAGTTGGCGCATGCCACCATCTTGGGGTCGACAGCGGTCCATCCCGCCGACGAGTGAGACGGCATGTCCACCTCGGGAATCACGCGCACGCCACGGGCCCTGGCGTAGCTCACCACCTCCTTGATGTCCCAATGAGAAAACTGCTCTCGAGCAGAGTACGCATCCGACACCATCTCAGGGTACACATTGAGCTGCACGGGCCACGACTGCGTATCATCCAGGTGCCAGTGCAGCACGTTGAGCTTGGACAGCGACATGGCGTCGATCTGCTGCTTAATCTTCCTGGTGGACAAAAAGTTGCGTCCCGAGTCCAGCATCACACCGCGGTGCGTGTACAGCGGCTTATCGGCCACATGAACGGGCTGCTCCACAATAAGCTGGCCGTTGCCGTTCGAGATCACTATCTGCTGTAGGGTCTTGAACGCGTGCATGGCACCCCAGATCGTGGGGGCAGAGATGGAAACCGAGTGCGAGTTGGCCGTAATGTCCAGAGTATAGCTCTCGTCCACTCCCTGCTGCAGATCAGCGTTGTAGTCATCAATGTTGACGGTCACCTGCGTGATCTGGTTACTGGGCCACCCCCAGTTTCTTTTGCCCAACTGGTTGTTGCTCGCCTGCGCTGGTCCAGGCATCCCAGTGGGAAACGGCTCAAAGTCTGGAGGAGGAGCCTCCACACCTGCAGGCACCCAGTTGAGCCTAAGAGCTGATAGCATACGCTGAAACGCATCGTTCAGTGTCGGGTTCCATTGGCTTTGGAGCGTCAGGTAACTGGACACAGTGATGGGTCCACTGGTGCCCCACTCGATAGTGGTGGGTGCTGGTAGGGGATTGACCTTTACGGCCTCAGTCAACTGGGCAAAGGCCACCAGCACCGCCCACGCAAACCCAAGAGATATCTTCATTGATGGTGGTCTGGTTGTTGTTCTTGTTGTTGATTTTCTAGATCCTGGCTTGGGTTTTACCCATATTTATATATACCGCTGGTGCTGCAGCTGGCTGTATCTTGAGATGCACCCCGCAGTCCGGAAACTCATCGTTGCCGTTCGTTTGTGTCGTTGTATACATGTGCTACCCAACGACATGTTCCATTAGCCACCTGCTAAGAGATGATCCGCACAAAATCAATGCGGGAACCCCACATAGACCCGCACATGCATGCAGGTCACACTAGCAGATTCACTATCGCTCACGGATAAGGTTCATGTAACAACATGCACTGTTACAGTGTCATTGTTTCATGGCCCCGCGCAGCCGCTCGCCCCTGAGCAGATCAAGTGCTGTGCAGCTATAGAAAAGGTTATAGCCATGATTGGGCCATCAGCAATTAATCACTCAATTGTTGGCAACAAAACGTCCCTGTCGCAACCAGCCAATAGTTCAATTGCGCCAGTCGTCCACTTCGGTAGCTTAAAATTCTTGGCACACTTTGAGACACTCGGTTGCTCCACACAACCGACTTGAAACGCATACATGCATGGACATCGGGGACCGCGAGCGTATTGCCCAGAAACGGCAAATCCAAGGCGCACATAGCTTGATCGAGCCGCCCGTCTTCATGTAACATTGTATGACCACAGAGCGTCGTATCTGGGCTTACCACTGCAATAGTGCGCCTGCGACCTTCACGAATCTGACAATTCATGTATTTTACGTAGTAGCTAGCTAGCCGGACACCCTTGTGCTCTACGTCACTACCTTGGCACGATAATTAGGTGGGGTTGGGACGGCGTCTCTTGCGCTGACCACCAGTCTCAGCGCTGTCGCTCTCTCTTACCATGCTCTTCTTGTGACGGTGAGCTCGAATGCTGGTGTTGTCAGTTACTGCGGTGTCGGCCATGTCGGTAGTCAATTCCTTTGTACCGGGGCTTTCCGATACCTTGTAACGGTTTTCTTCCTGGACCCCGTTGCTCTTTGCAGGTAACTTCTCGCTACCCTTAAGAGAAGCGAGGCTACTGTGGGGCGAAGACGGCTGCGCGCTAGAAACGTTGCTCTTCGTGGGCGTGACGCTCTCGGCCACAGGCTGCTGCTTCTTGGACGCCTGATCATTTTTAGAATCAACTTCAGTTCCTCCCCCATCTATAATTGCACCTGTCGCTACTACGAAAGGGCTGTTGACATCCTGGGTAGGCGGTGACGGATGAGTGGCAGAAGAACGTCTGGATTTCAAAGGAGACGTCAGCTTTGTAGCCAAAGCCGAAACGAATCTTCCAATGAAAGAACATTGTGTAGGAGATTGCTCATTAGAGGTATCACGATCTGGCATGGTTCTGAAGTTGGAACCCATGTCGACAAGTTGATATGGGTGGTGTTAGTAGCGATTCGTTCTGTATAAAGAGGCAAGTATGGGCAGAGGCAAGGTAAATGGTCACGATCTACATTTATTTGAGGACAAGCTCGTTACGCGTAGCTTACTAGTCCCGAATCAGAAGACAAGAGACAGTCCTCAACCATCCTAGACACCAACCCTACCCTGTTATTTTCCCGCGACGCAGGTCCAGGACCCTGCAAACTGTAAGGCTCAGGTCACGCAAACGAGATACCTTTGAGGCAACGACTAATTAACGAATCTCATCTACTCATGCAAATAAATAACTACATAGCAAGGTATGGATGCCCCAGCGCACGCGACGCCGTGTACCGCTTACGTACGTCCATCTCCAGTAGCCTCTTGGCCAGTGAAATGGCATCCTTGTACTCCTCCACAACCTTGTCATCTCGCCGACACCTTGCAACAACGTCCTCTAGTGAAATTCCTTCTTCTGTGATTGACGGCACATTGCTCTCAAAGATGGCTCCGTGTAGTAGGGCACACTTGCGCATCTTCTTGGCGCCAAACAACACGGCATGCTCCACTAGACCTTCGCGGTCCTCCTCAGCTCGGAAAAAACACAGCTTGCCGCTCAACAGACTAATAAGAAGCACTCCTGCAGACCAAATATCGATGCGCGTGTCCTGCGCTCCGCACTTTAGCAGAACCTCTGGAGCTCGGAACCCACGGGTTCCTACTCTGCTTGCATACCGTTGTGGACGAGGATCATCCACATAGTATCCGCCCTGTTTTTTCAATCCATGGTACTCCTGCATTGACAGGCCCCCACGCAAGCACTCACAGCTCTTGTAGTTGTCTCGCTCGCGCTCTGCCAGCCCAAAGTCCGCCAACACCCCTCTTCCCGTCTTTAGGTTGAAAAGAAAGTTGGTTGATTTGACGTCCCGATGCATGATTCCGCGGCCATGCACAAACTGCAGCGCGAGCATTAGCTCGCGCATGTATGTTTTGAGAAGCGCTGGCGTCAACCCATCGTACAGCTCCTTGATTGGGGTTTGGGCGCAGTAGGGAAGCACCACAAACACATTGTCGGCTTGGCGGTCTGCGGTAATAATGCTGGTCACATGTCGGTTGCCTCTCAACTCACTTAGCAGTTCCAGCTCGTTTTGGATTCTTGCTGGGGACGAACCTCCTCGAATATGCTTGACTGCCACAAACCGTAGCAGCTCCTTCTTCTCTTTGCGGTCAGGTTCCTCACTAGAGTACAGATCCCACTCTTTGGAATAATGCTTGAACCTGAGATCCACAGCAGCAAACACAGAGCTGAAGGCTCCAAACCCGGCCTTGTTGATTAGGTAGTAGCTGGACCGGAACTCGGGGTTCATGCTCTGCTCACTCGCTTCCATCTCCTTTGTCACCGCCTCATCACCTGTCTGTCGTAGATCAGCCAAGTTGCGCGGCGGCTTCTCATTGGGTAACACGCCGTGTTCGCGGTCTGCATAACACTCCTCACAGTGACAGAACGTCCGAGGATCGCCCTTCTTTATCTCAGTAGACGGTTTGAACAGCGACATTTTCGCAGAAAAGTTCTCCTTGTTGGCCAGATTATGCACTCCCCAAGCAGGCGCTCGGTCGTAGAGACTTTTGCTATTGACCGGCTTGATTTTGATGGGTGTAAGAGGCATCTCACCATTAGTTGGTTTCCTGTCGAATCTGAGCTTCAAGGCCGGCCTGGTGGTCACAAAGCTGCCAATAGAAGTATCGCACACGTTCTTGAATGGTGTTGGAGATGAGGGCGCCACCTTGACTATCGTCGGAGACGACACCGCTTTCGACTTGAGTCGGATGCGCTTGATTCGGCTGGATGTGGGCAGTTCCACCACAGTGCAGTCACTCAATTCGCGTTTGCGAGATATAGGACCCATCGTGTTGCTGTCTTCTTCAATCTCATTATCTTCGTTGTCGTTGTCGTTGCCGTTTTCGTTACTTTCGTAACCACTTCCTTCAATGCCATAATTGCTTGTACTCTTAGTGTCCGCCACTTCATTCTCAACCTTTTTTGGACTGCTGATCTTGATCCGGATCCGCCTGACAGGGGTGGTGGTTTTCGATGGTGATGATGCCGGTCTCACAGAAATAGGCTTAACCGGCCTATCACTGTACTCTGGACTCTTACTTCGCTTGTTCCACGGTATCCTTGGTTTGAGTACAGGCAGTTTCTCATACGTAAAAGGTGCACTGCTAGGCCGTTTTGAGCTGATGGGTACAAACCTTGGCGGACTACTACCAGTGCCACCCTTCGGACTCGTCGGAGTAACCATGATCGGGCTGGCAGTGGACTCCCTTGACGGATGCTCAGGCACACTGCAGGGTCTTTTTGGGCTGGCTGGCACTCTGATCTTGGCCCCCACCGTCGGCTTGCCCAGTGGCGTGTTTTTGAGATGGGCACAGTACTTCTCATCTGGGCTTTTCATTGATGCAGGAGATAGTGTCGTCATGCTCATACTGGGGCAGCTATGCTCATGAGTGGAACTGTGCTTACTGTGATGATGATGATGATGCTGGTGGCTGTGGTGATGATGGGCTGACTCCCCCTGACTCGACGACGATATAACGACTATCTCTGGCCCTTGTGCTTCTTTCTGGAAGTTGGGATGCTCTTTGGCCCTCCATGGCCAATTTTCCTCCTCTCCGCCATTCTCACTTGACCGGCACCCCACGAGTGTTATACTCATTAGACCATCTACCTTAAAGAATGTGAGGCAAGGTTACGCGTCCAGGGACGCGACAACACATATTGACGATTGCGAGCGACACCCCCTAGCCCACTCACGTGACCAGGGCACGGGATTTCAGCGAGATGGGTACGTGTTTGTTCTACAACACTCGCTCTCACAAACAAACACTTGCAGGACAATGTACAATCCACTGCGTCTCCTCGCTCTCCTGGTGACATTAGTATCCGTGAGTGCGTTTCCACTCACCGTTAAAATCGGAGCAAACGAACAAGAGTGCTACTATGGACAAATTCACAACGTGGGATCTAAGATTGGGTTCTCGTACGCCGTCCAAGCCGGTGGCCAGTTCGACATTGATCTTAAAGTGAAAAGCCCCAGAGGCCAGATTCTCTTCGAGGAGGTCAAGAAGAAGCAAGGCGATTACAGCTTTGCTGCTGCCGAGATTGGTGAATTCGAATTCTGTTTCTCCAACGACATGTCGACGTTTTCAGAAAAGGTTGTGGAATTCGATATCAGTGTCGATTCAGACGTCCAGGCCGTTCTTCCACCCCAAGTTGCTGCCGACACTCAGGGCATCGAGCACTCCATCACCAACATTGAGGACCGTGCTTCCAACATGGTCCGTCTTATGAACCAGTACAAGACCCGCAATAACCGTAACGAAAGCACCGTCAAGAGCACGCTTTCGCGCATCTTTTACTTTAGCATGTTTGAGTTGCTTCTTATGGTGGGAATGGGCGTGTTGCAGGTCACCGTCGTGCAGTTGTTTTTCAAGGGCTCGCGTAAGCAGCTTGTCTAAGTTATAGTGTCGACGCAAAGGCTCTTCAAGAGTTCATCAAGGTCCGCAACACTATATATAATATATTAATCACCCCGACCAGTACCTATACGTTTGCGGTAGCTCCATGCTGATGGGACCCATCTCATCACCCGCACCGGACTTTGCTCCGTCTCCAGATGCATCCAGTCCATCGCCCTCATTGGCAACCTTTTCAAGACTCAGACTGGTAGCACTAAGCACCAGGTCTCGGGCCTCTTGGAGCGTTGCGCGGGCTTTTTCTGTGGACCTGCTGTTGTTCTTGTTGTCGCTGTCGCTGGGCTGGTCGGATGACGATGCCCCCGTCGACGCCGTTTCCACTTCGTCTATCGCGCGGTTCAACAGCATATCCACTGCTCTAACCTTATGGTGGAGAGCCAACCGGTCCAAAAACACCTGCTCTTTCTCCTTCTCGAGTTCACGCCGTTCGGACTCAACCGCCCGTTCTAGCTTCTCAAATAGAGCTAGCTTGCGCTCCACCTTCTCTGACTCTTTTGAGATGATGGTGAGAAAGTTGCCATACATCTGTCGCTCGACATCTGTCGCCAACACTCCAGACCGCGCACCACTAAGAGCCAGTGCCATGGTTGCCGCAGATCTCAGATCCGGCTGATCTCCAGCTGCGATGGTTCTAGAGTTGTCGTCGTTGCCCTTCTTTTCTGCGCTGGTCTCCGGTGTAGACTTGTCGCGACCACCATCCACCTCGTCCTTGGATTCGCTTGAACCATTGGTTTGACTCGACTCTTCTTTGTCTTTCTCTTCTTTGTCCTTCTCTTTGTCGTCGTCCTCCTCCAGCTCCGCAGCTCGCCGCCGTAACTCCTCAAAGCCCTTACCAGCAGCTGCTGCAGTAACATTGGGATCGACAAGTCCAGTCAAAAACGCCAGAACGCTCATCACAGGATTGTCTCCCTGTGACAATGGAATCTGCGAAATGTCGTACTTGAGCGGCCCAAGCTCGCCAGCCTTGAGCGTGGCATTCTCCTGGTCCAAGTAAGAATCCTCAATCGACAGTGTCACAAACTTCAGAATGCATTCGTACCGCGTTTTGGTGCCCACATGCTCCGCCACAGCGTTCCAGTCGTGAGGCGTTGTTTCGATTCCATCCAACAACCGTAAAAGCTCCTGCTTGGTCCACTTTGACTTTTTGCTGCGCTTTTTGCTTCTTGTTCCACCCACTGTTTCACTATCGCTTTCCAAGTCGGCCGACGGCCGCTTGCCGCCGCCGTCTACAGCAACATCGTCGACATCCATCGAGTCCCCGTTTGGCTTGGATGTTGGTGATTTTGTTTTCTCATTATTGTTAGCTTTCGATTCTTGCAATCGCGAGGACCCATTCAGCCGAAACCCGTCTATCTGCGCCGCCGGGTCCTCGGATCCCTTGTAAAACTGGAATGGAAATAGGCCCCGTGGTGTGTCCAACAGCGGTTTCCAGTGGCCGGTAAATGGAGGTGCCACGTTGATGGGCCGCGCCTCTGCATCCACCTGGTAATTAATGAGCCCCCACTTTTCAAGAAACTGATGCAACCTCAGCAGCGCCCCCACGTCTCCCACCAGATTACGTCGACATGCCGTTAGCGTAAGGTACTCTTGTGGATTCAGTCGGTACGTGTTGATCATGAATCCTCGGTACTGCTTGTATACTTGTGGAGTTTTCGACTTGTTCTTGCCATTGAAAAATTCCGGCATACTCCTGATTTCGATCTCGTGGATCTGCGACATGTCAAACCAAACCGCATAGCTGGGAATCACAATCGAATGTGTCTGAGGAAGTAGCTCTTCTTGGACATCAGGCTCTCGTTTCGGCTCTTTGGACGCTGATGCTTGTGTCTCCGGCTGCTGCTGCTGTTCGGTCTCGAGCGGCGACGCTGTAGTCATCTCAGTGTCTTGATCTTTTTGCGTTGTGGATGCCTCTTCCGCTGAATGTGCTGATGGTGGGTTGACTAGATCGACATCCATGGCGTCGTTTTTGTCCGCTGTAGGAGATTCGGGTTTGGTTTCTTCTTCGGCTTCTACTTCTCCCTCTTCTTCTTCTTCTTTGGAAGTGGGTGGTATTGGCTCTTCCGTAGCGTCAGGCTCCTCCAAATCCTTTCCAAAATCCTTTGCAGCAGATGATTCTTCGCTCTGTACAATCTCGCTGCCCGTCTCTATTCTCACGCCTTCTTTGGTTGTATCGTCCTGTTGTTTGTCTTGGGGACTAGGTGCTTGCTCGTCATTTGCTTCCGACTTGTCGCCACTTGCCTCGGCTACTGACTCCGGTCCCGATTCATTCTTTTCGCTGGTTTCATTGCTTATTTGGCCGCTCTCTTTGTCGACCTTCTTTTCTGCAGTATCCGTGTTGTCGCTACTGTCGTCAGATGGCCTGTCCTGCTCCATATCAACGTCAGAAACAAGTTTCTCTTGTTCGCGTGCCGTTTCAGCATTGTCTGTTTCTATTTCACCCGGGCGTTCCTCGTTGCTTCTAGACTGATGCTGCTCAGAGTCTCCGCCGCCCTCCTCATCGTCGTCGTCAGCCTTGTCAAACATGTATTCGCTGTTCATCATCGCATCCATATCCAGTTCATACGTGTCATCGCGTGGACTGTCATGCCTACCAAGTCCTCCATCCGGTGATCCTCCAGCCTCATCGAATCCTCGATCCTCAGACATGTTCCGTCGAAGCTAGAGGCAATCGCGTCAAGTCAACTCAACTCAATAGTAGTGGTAACCTTAGAGCCTCAACTCCGCGACCAGTCATTGGGTAGGGTAACCCCGGCCCTTCAGTGATGTGCCTATGAGACTGCGGCCATGGTGGATTCATGTCGATAGCTACGAACTGGTGTTATCTATGCTAGTTGATGGTGGTGGCTTGTGGTTCGTAGGCTATGACTCTTTCAGGGAAAAATGTATACACCAGCTTTTACCGCTCTCCATCACTGTGTTGAAATCGGATTCACTTGTTGCGCAGCTCAGCATATATGTCAGTGCGACTTAGTCATGTTTGCTCGAATATTTCGTGTATTCTTTGCTGTCCTTGTCACTCTTCAGTTGCACCGCTTCACCATTCAGTCTAATAGGGTGCTAATTGTTCTGCATGTAGTATATATACTCCGTAGACTTACATGCACTGACACCACACTCAAACAGCCGTGCGTGAAAAGTACAAACATGCAAAATCCAACAGAAAGACACCACCAGTGAGTAATCACACATCGATACCCATATTGGTACATTTCTGACCGCCTACCATCACCCTCCTCCTCCAACCTTGGGTTGTCAATATCGGATCTTACTTCCGCCGTTGCTCGGCTAAACCCCCACATCTGACCGCTGCACCCCTACCCACATATACCACTGTCGGCAATCTATGCAACCCCGCATACCGCTCCGTCTGCCACAAGACATATATTCTCAACCACGCCCAGACTCCAGAAACCATGAGCTCCGACCTTACATACCTGCAGCAGTACCTGGTGGCTCTGCAGAAGAACCCCATTCGTACGAAGGCTTACACCTCGGCCACCCTAAATGCCCTTAGTGAGTTTATCGCATCGTATGCTGCTGGCGAGAAGGACCCCAAGACTGGCTCCTACCTGAGCTCAAGAGTGCCCAAGATGGCCATCTACGGCTTTTTTATTAGTGCTCCTCTGTCGCACTACCTCATTCTGGCTCTTCAAAAGTCCTTCAAGGGCAAGAACGGTGCCATCTGGAAGATCCTCCAGATCCTCGCGTCCA
Source organism: Trichomonascaceae sp. Y4102 (assembly GCA_023628915.1). NCBI lineage: Eukaryota > Fungi > Ascomycota > Dipodascomycetes > Dipodascales > Trichomonascaceae > Trichomonascaceae sp. Y4102. The sequence continues at coordinate 221,888 of JAMAJT010000006.1, read as the reverse complement.
ACTTGATCATCTCGCCTATCGTGTCGAGTGTGTTTGTCAGTTACATGGCTATTGTTGCCGGCGCCAGATCATTTGGCCAGATCAAGAAAGCCTGGTCGCAGTCCATTCTTGCTGTGCTCAAGTCCTCGTGGTGCGTGTCGCCCATCACTCTGGCTCTTGCCCAGGCTTTCATCCCTGAGCTCGCGTGGGTTCCTTTCTTCTCCGCCATTGCTTTTGTTCTGGGCACTTACAACAACATTCAGGTCAAGCGCAAGCAGCAGCTTGCCCGTCTGGCCAAGAAGAAGGACGAGTAAGACTGTCAGAGGTTACGACAGTTCAAATAACATAGATTAGACCACTGGGTTACTATCAATGCAATGCAATATATACTTGATTAAAACACATCTCCCAGCTTCAATCGGGGTGCAATGTTCATTGCCATCAGCTCCTGGAACAAGAGCTTCGCAGCATAGGGAATGGTCAACTTGACAACATGCTCACTTGTCTTACACATGGCACACCAGCCATGGTACCCCATGAGACCACACGTCTGACAAACATCAACTTCAAATGCATCGGACGACAACATCAGGCGCTCCAATAGTAATTGCGATGCACCATAGGCAATCACACAGTCACGCTCCATCTCGCCCAAACGAAGACCTCCGTCTCGACTTCTACCCTCAGTGGGTTGGCGGGTCAGAACCGCACGCGGACCCCTGGCTCGCGCGTGCATCTTGTCCATCACCATATGCTTGAGCTTTTGGTAGTAGATGGGACCAAAAAAGATGTATGCCTGCAAACACTCACCTGTGATACCAGAATACAACATGTCCTTGCCAGAGTACGAGTATCCATGGTCAATGAGGATCTTCGACATGTCCGATAGCTTGGATCCACCAAAACACGTTCCGTACTGCAGACTTCCATCCAGAACTCCCGCCTTACCCGAGACAAGCTCAATCATCTTGCCCACCGTCATGCGTGACGGGAAACCGTGGGGGTTCATAATGATATCGGGAGTGGTTCCATTGTCACTGAACGGCAAGTCTTCCTGTTGCACAATAATACCACAGACACCCTTCTGCCCGTGACGGGACGAAAACTTGTCTCCCAGCTCTGGACGTCGCGTCTGGCGCAAAAGTACCTTGACAAGAGGCTGCTCGCTCTCAGACGAGGAGAGCATAACCTTGTCAATGTATGCATCTTCAGGAGCCTTGTAGTTCATGGGAGTCGGGCGGTACGCCGGTTGCTGCTGTTGCTGCTGCTGTGCGTCCTGGTCTTTCTGAGAAGCATCCAGCAATGATTCTCCTGCATTTACCGGAACAGCCTTGTTGATGTACGTTTGGCCGGTTGTAATCCGCGTGCCAACCTCGGCAAGTCCGTCGGGTCCAAGCACTTTGTGAGCAAAAATGGGTTTTCCTCCAACAATGTTGCCATTCTCATCACGAATGGGATCAACAGCCACTCCTTCAAGATGGTCGGACGTCTGGTTGGGGTACCTCTTGAGCTGGGCGGTGGCTTTCTTGAGTACCTGACAGCGACCGAATCCACGATCAATAGACGACTTGTTCAGCACAAGGGCATCCTCAATATCGTATCCAGAGTAACTCATCACGGCAACAGTGGCGTTCTGGCCGGCAGGAAGCTTGTCGTACTCAATAAGCTCAATGGTCTTTGTCTTCACCATAGGCTGCTGAGGGTAGACCATAAGATACAACAGCGTATCAATACGCAGCATCTGGTTGTATGCAATGGCACCAATGGCCTGCTTACCCATTGCACACTGGTACGTGTTACGCGGAGACTGGTTGTGATGCGGGTAGGGAATCAACCCGGCGACAGCACCAAGCACTGTGAACACCTCAATTTCGAGGTGCGTGGTGTCGACGCTAATGTCTTTTTCGTACAATGCAATGTAGCTGTCGTTTTCCTCGTTACAGTCAACATACTCCACCAACCCCTCCTTGAGAAAATCGTCAAAGACCATCTTGCCCTGAATAAGCGCCCGAATGTGATGCTCCTTGACCCGCGACTCCCCATTGGTAACAATAATCAGTGGACGACAAATACGGCCTCCGTCGGTAGCAATGTGCACAGCGCGGTGATGGTGGTTAGTGTAGATGGAGATGAATTCAGACACCTTACCCGTTCGGCGCAGTTGGCGCAGAGACCGCACAAACTTGGCGGGAAACCGGGTAATGCCAATCGGGGTTCCGTTGAGATACACTCCATAAGTGCCTGGAGCATGCAGCTCATGGCCGCCTATAATGGAGATATCTTCGACTCCCAGAACCATACAGCACCGCCGTATGGGTTCCTCCTCAACGTCGGTTGTGATATGGGTCATGAGTGCCAGATTCTTCACCAGGCCACACGCCTCTCCTTCAGGCGTATCACTCGTACACAGCATGCCGAACTGTGATGGCTGCAAAGCACGAGGACCCGAGACTTTACGGGACTTTTCAAACTGGGAAGAGATCCGCGTCATCATTCCCAGAGCTGAGATGTAACTCAGTCGACTGAGGACATGCGTCACACCCGCACGTTCCATCTTGAATCGCTTGAGCGACCAGTTTCCTGTGGAAATGGCCCGGTTCATACCCATTGTAATATTGCCCGAATGGATGGTAATGTTGAGCAGAGCATCAAACTCGTTGGTACGGTTCGGCTTTTTGAGAACTTTGTCAATATTGGCCTTGAAGTCAGAGTTGAATTTTTTGAAAAGATCCTCAAACAACAGCGACATAAGCTGACCTGCCAGCTCCAACCGCTTGTTTCCCACGTAATCGCGATCATCCACCATCTTTGGGTTGTGCATAGCCATAATAACCCGGCGAGTCATAATGGCCATGTAGAGCGCCTTCTCCCGGAAGTCCAAGTCATGAACAGAGATATGGGCGATGATTGTAGTGGCAATAGCCTCCATTCCTTCTTGCACCGCAGTGAGTCGCGGAGCATTGGCTCTTCGGACGGTTCTTACCTTTGATCCTAGATACTCGAGGGCCTGCTTTTGAGTGTGCACACCAAGCTTCGAACACTCCTCAAAGTTGACGGCAAAAAGGTCCTGATAAGCAGCGTTAGGGCCCGCAACAAGGTCGATAATTTCCTGATCGCTGACAATTCCGGAAGCTTTGAGCACCAGCACAATGGGAATCTCTTCAGTCACAGAGTTGTGCTTGAGGTAGATGCGGCCGTTCTTGGTAAGCACGTAGGTTTTTGACTTGCGCTCGTGCGTCGAGCTGGTTACACTTGCCTGGACTATACCTTTCTTTTCATCTGCTTCAACGATGATACGATTCTTGGACAGCTGTTCCTGCACCAAAATCACCTTTTCTGTTCCGTTGACAATAAAGTACCCACCGGGGTCCAGAGGGCACTCATTGAGGCGAGCCATTTCTTCTTCGGATTTATTGAGAAGAACACATTTCGAACTGCGCAGCATAATTGGCATACGTCCAATTTCCAAACTGCGGTGGATCACAATCTTCCGGCCTCTGGTATACTCCACGTCCACAAAGATGGGTGCTGCATATGTCAGGTCGCGTAATCGGCACTCTTGAGGAGTAATGTCGTTAGCTGTGCTGTGCATGTCTTTTCGCTGTGGAAGTCCTACTCGGATATCCAAATACTTCAGGTAAAACTCCGGATCCACATCGCTCAGAATCTTCTCGTTGGCCTTGACAATTTTCTTGATATCGACATTGACAAAGTAGTTGAACGAGTCCAGGTGCTGTTTGACCAGACCCTTGACCTTCAAAAACGCAGGAAGCAAATTCCACTTGTCCTGCGCGGTATTGATGGGATCAGTAAGCTCTTTCCCCTCATATACTGGGTCCAGCAGCCGGTCGAACGCCGGGTCCGCAGTCATGCCAAAAAAATTAGAGTTCCAGGGTGCGATGTCCCAGCGATACACTATAGATCTACTAACAACTACAACGACATACAATGACCGATACATTCGAAAAGTCCAAAGAGTCAGCTGATTTCATATTGAGCAAAGTACCATACAAACCCGCCGTGGGTATCATTTGCGGCAGCGGGCTGGGTGGGCTATCCGATTCAATTCAAGAGCCAGTCCAGATGCCATACAATCAGATCCCTCACTTTAAACAATCAACGGTCCACGGACACGCAGGGAAACTTGTGTTTGGAAAGCTGGGCAATTCGACAGTGGTGGCAATGTCGGGCCGCCTACATACTTACGAAGGTCACGATATACAGGATACCGTCTTCCCAGTCAGAGTGATGCACCAGATGGGGGTCAAGACTGTGATTGTAACAAATGCAGCGGGAGGATTGAACCCAGATTACAGTGTAGGAGATCTTATGGTTGTTAATGATCACATCAACTTCCCTGGCATGAGTGGTCTCCATCCATTGAAGGGAATCAACGATGAGAGATTTGGACCTAGGTTTCTGGCCCTCAGTGACGCATACAGTCACGAGCTGCGGGTTAAACTGTTCAAAGTGGCCACCAAAATACTGAAAGACCGAAACATTCATGAGGGTACATACGCATTTGTTAGTGGGCCAACATACGAGTCGCGCGCGGAGGTGCGTATGTTACGGACAGTAGGTGCGGACGCTGTGGGAATGAGCACAGTGCCAGAGGTGATAGTTGCCCGCCACTGCGGAATGTCGGTTTTGGCCATCAGTCTGATCACCAATGCGTGTGTTGCCTCCAAGCCTCCAAGCGCGTTGCTCAGTTCGTCTGATGGGGGAGACCTTTCTACTGGAAAGGCGGACCATCAGGAGGTACTTGATGCTGCGACACAGGCCGCAAAGGACCTCGAGGCACTTGTGATACAACTGCTTGCATAATGATGATTGGTTAGTATTAGCTATCAATAGAGGTACAGCTTTGCGCCCGACTTGGTCACCAAGTTGCGCAAACACTGAGTAGTGTCATCAATGTCCCAAATATTTTGGTTCTTTTCGTTCAGATAGGTGCTGTCGATGACGATGGCCTGTACTCTTTTGGGCTCTAGCAGGGTTTTGTCCAGCAGAGCGTTTATTCTGCCAGCCGTGGCGACGGCAACTGCAGATTTGCGTCCACTAAGGAAAGCCTCGTCCTGTTTGACATTGTTCTTCTTGATGAGCTTGAAAGATCCACCTGGAATGCTTCTGAGACAGCGATGAATGTCACACGCCCGAATAGCAGACATGGTTAGCACCACAATCAACTTGCCTCGTTTGCGTCCTGTGATTGCTTTGCGCAGAGTGTCGTCAAACTTCATCAAGAACTCAGGATAGTACTTGTCTTGACGATCTGCAGGGTGAAATCCAGCAGTAGAGACAAAGTCTGACTGGGCAAGATACAGATCGTTCAGCTCAAGACCAGAGAGGTCCGGATGCTTCCGCCTAATCTTGTGCGCAACATAATCTGCTATGAGAGACGGGTCCATATACGACAGCGCCGACTTTTCTTGAGATATTTGTTGCTGCTGCTGTGCTTTCTTCGCCTTTTTGCGCTGCTTTTTGTCGGTGGGTTCATCTTCTTCTCGGGTGTGGAGCTTGCGCTTTTTATCGTTGACTCGGGTGTCGTCCTCCTCGTCCAGAGGTTCTAACTGCTCTATCAACATACCCTCAGCTCCATCGATATCTGAGGTTGCATCGAAATCGTAGTCAAGCCCGTCGTCGAGATCGTCTCCATAGGTGGTATTTTGAGTCATCATGTATACCCTTGTCGATGTCGGTTTCTTTCTGTGCATGCATATAATTTTCAGTCATGTGACGTCGGCTGTGCTTAGTCATTAGTAGGGTCGGGTCTTTTGTCGCGTCTCGCGACCACTTTGGCAATTTTATATACACGGTTTCACAGACACACATAAACAACACACGCGATGGAAATTCCTACTTTGAGACTGGACGTTGACTACGACCGGCTCCAAGAAACCGCCAAGGAATTCCTACGCGACTTCAAAAATGAAGCAGGAGAGTACAAGTACATGTCGGTGCTTCAAACTGTGGCCGATCGCGAGACTGATGAGATTGTTATAGAGCTGGACGACGTTGAGGCGTACGAAAGAAATCAAATGGACGACAGTCTGGCTCTTCTCAAAGAAATCCAGAAAAACACCAGCCATCTAATTGAACTCTTTAACACAGCCGTCGATTCCCTTCTTCCAGAACCTAGCCGCGACCTGCAGGTAGATGACGAGGTAATCGATGTACTAATGAGACAGAGACGTGAGATGAACGAGTTTATGCGAGAAAATAACCTGAACGAGCCAACAGGAATCGACGAATATGGAAACCCGACCGAAAGCAATCCCCCCAATGAGAACGGCGATGCAGACACATTTCCCCCACAGCTCATGAGGCGATATACTCTCTACTTCAAGCCGCTTTCTGGAGCCGATGGAGGAAAGGTTCTTGCTGTGCGACAAGTGCGGGGAAAACATCTGGGCCACATGATCAAAGTGAGGGGCATTGTGACCAGGGTGTCTGATGTTCAACCGGCGGTTGAGGTGACCGCCTATGTCTGCGACGTGTGTGGTAACGAAATTTTCCAGGAGGTGAAGGCGAAACAGTTCATGCCACTAACATACTGTCCATCGGCGCAGTGCACCAACAATCAAATCAAAAGCGAGCTGATCATGGCCACGCGAGCGTCAAAGTTCGTGCCATTCCAGGAGGTTCGTATTCAGGAGCTTGCCGAGCAGGTTCCTGTAGGACATGTCCCCAGATCCCTCGTGGTCCATGTGAGTGGACCACTTGTTCGACAAGTGAGTCCCGGAGATGGTGTTGATATTGCCGGAATCTTCATGCCCAGCCCATACACTGGATTTCAAGCGCTCAAGGCTGGATTACTCACGGAGACGTACCTGCTAGCCCAGGATATTGTGCAGCACAAGCAGGTGTACTCCACTATTGACCTGACGGACGAGATGCGCCAGAAAATCCAAGACCTACGAGAAGAGGGAAACGTCTATGAGCGACTGGCTGCCAGCATTGCCCCGGAGATCTACGGCCACATCGATGTCAAGAAAGCGCTTCTACTGCTACTAATCGGAGGAGTGACAAAGCAAACCAAGGATGGCATGAAGATCAGAGGAGACATCAACGTGTGCTTGATGGGCGATCCTGGAGTAGCCAAATCACAGCTACTCAAGTTTGTTTCTCGAGTGGCTCCGCGAGGCGTGTACACCACAGGACGGGGATCGTCCGGTGTTGGTCTCACAGCTGCCGTGCTAAGAGACTCGTCTACAGATGAGCTTGTGCTGGAAGGAGGAGCGCTTGTTTTGGCAGATGAAGGGGTTTGCTGTATCGATGAGTTTGACAAGATGGACGATGTCGACAGAACAGCGATCCATGAAGTGATGGAGCAGCAGACCATTTCAATCAGTAAGGCCGGCATTTCCACAACGTTGAACGCCAGGACGTCGATTCTTGCGGCAGCAAATCCTCTTTATGGCCGATACAACCCCAAGGTGTCTCCAGTGGACAATATCAATCTGCCTGCTGCACTCCTGTCGCGTTTTGATATTTTGTTTCTGATTCTCGACAAACCCGATAGAGCTAACGATGAGCGACTGGCATCATATGTGACCCAGGTTCATATGAATTCCAAGCCCCCACTCGCTACTACGCCCTTGGACGAGAATGTCATACGGCAATACATTGCTCTGGCCAGACGCTACAGGCCTGTTCTCACTAAGGAGGTCGCCGACATGGCTGTGAGTGCATATGTTCAAATGAGACAAAGACAAGTGTCTTCCGATCCACGAGATCAGTTTACCCACGCCACACCAAGAGCGCTTTTGGGATTGGTCCGAATGGCGCAAGCGTTGGCCCGACTCAGACTAGATGACCAAGTCAATAGAGGTGATGTTGACGAGGCTCTGCGATTGCTCGATGCTTGCCATAGGTCACTCAGGGACGATGGTGACGGAGCAAACTACGAGATTGATACATCCCCCACGTCGCAGATCTACCAGATCATTCGGTCTCTCTTCCTCGGAGACGGGTCTGGCGCCAACAATAGTCTTTCGGTGGACCATTTGCGGGAGCGAGTCCGTATGGCGGGCTACAGCGATGATCGATTTGAGGAGTGTATTCGAGAATACAGCGAGCTTGGAATCTGGCAGCTAACTGACGGTGGTAGCACGCTTGATTTTATTGAGCACTAGTCCAGTCGGTGCGTTTAAATATATCTACTAATGCTTTGATCTAGATTATCAGTTTTTAGAATAGCGGGTTCGCGCCTAGTGTTTTGAGTTGTGTTGGGCGAAATTCATTCCTAACTAAAAACATGGACGACGACAGAAAACAGACGGCGCATAGACGGACCGTCGACCATGGAAACGCATTCACCCGATGGGTTATAGACCGAACTAACCAAGTTACAACAAGCCCGTTGCGGTTGAGACCAGACGCCGGTTATATCATCAATGTGGTTCCTCCAACGGCATCCAAGAGTACGTTTGGTAGCAGCCAGGCCGATCTGCCAACCAAATTCGTTCATACCAGTATCAACAAGATCAAACACCCAGTTTTAGCCATAGCATGGACACCCGATGGACGACGTATTCTGACCGGCAGTATCAGTGGAGAATTCACGCTATGGAATGGTATGAGCTTCAACTTTGAGACCATCATGCAGGCCCACGACCATGCGGTTAGAGCTCTATGCTACTCACACAATGCAGAGTGGCTGCTGAGTAGTGACAATGAAGGAGTGGTTAAGTTTTGGCAGCCTAATTTCAACAATGTCAACATTCTTCCAGCTCACACCGAGGCCATCCGAGACGTTGCATTTTCTCCAAACGACAGCAAATTCGTCACGGCGTCAGATGATGGATCTCTCAAGATTTGGAATTTCGCCAATGCCAGCCAAGAAACAGTCCTGAGGGGCCATGGCTGGGATGTAAAGTGTTGTGACTGGCACCCGACTCTTGGACTAATTGCCAGTGGATCGAAAGATAACCTAGTAAAGCTGTGGGATCCAAGGATATCATCAGCAGCAGATGTAGGAGCTGTGAGCGCCGGATCAGGGGCTGGAGCAGCAGGCGGAGTAGCCGCGGGTGTAGGCAAAGGAGGAAGAGGACAGTGTGTGGCCACGTTGCATGGATACAAAAATACAGTCACCAAGACTAAGTTCCAGACGACGGGGTCGCAGCGGCTGCTTGCATCGACGAGCAAAGACACTCGAGCCAAGATTCTTGATCTCAGAGCAATGAAGGATATTGCTGTTCTCCGCCACGAAAGCGAGGCTACCGCGTTGGCATGGCATTCCGTGCATCCTAATGTCGTGACTACAGGAACCCAGAAGGGCGCCATCTGCCATTTCCTCGTCGACACCCCTCTCCCAGAAAACACCACGGCGTTGCAGCCCGAGCTAACCATACCACACGCACATGACTGGCCCATCTGGACGCTTCAATACCACCAGCTGGGACACATTCTTGCATCAGGTTCCAATGATAAGATGATGCGGTTTTGGTGCCGAAGCAGGCCAAACGACAAAACCGCATTCAAGGACCGGTTCTACTCGGATGAAGAGGCCATTGCGTACCAAAACGCAAATATCTTTGGAAGGCGGTATAATAATGGACCCACGTCTCCATCGTCGCCATCGTACACGGACCATGTTCCTGCGGCAGCGGCCGTCCCGCCCTCTTCGTCTAACCGGTACATTCCCGGGTTTTCGAGGGCTTGATTGCATCTATGAATATATTTATATACATGTGAAAAGAATATTTACAGCGGTTAGTGAGTCGCGATGCGTTCATGAGACAACATCGCCCAGTTGATGGAATCTATGGTTCTGATAGAGCAGGTTGCTCTCGTGCTCTGCGAGTCCAGAATACAAATGAACATCCTTCACCGTGGCCACCCAGATCTCGTGATCCTGTACAGGGAAACACTGTGTGGCTTCACACATGAGAACAGCCATGGCAATCGACACGATGGGCATGTTTGTCGAAGGGTCGTAGCGCAGCAAGGATTTCTCCACCTCAAAAGGGTTCACGTCCTTGCCGAGAGCGCCTGCGAATGCACTACAGATCTCAGAAGCTGCCTTAGAAGGAGGCAGGATATTGAGCGCAAATCTCATGGAGTCATGGAGTGCCCTAGATGTGTGCGAAGGGATCTGGATGTTGAATGAGATCGCCGGCTCCGGATTGACACTAAGAGACGTGACTGACGAAACTGTGAGCCCCCTTGGTTCATACGTCACTTCATCCGGAGCCTGTGAACCTTTTCCTGTATTTATAGTGTGATTCGTAGTTATGATCATGGCAGCCTGTGCGACAGAGCTCATTGCCTGACGATATTGATCCAGAACATATTTTGGCTTGAATGTGGTTTGTCCTTCCGCGGAACTTTTGGCATACGACGCGACCAGTCTGTAGAGATGCTTCTGCCGTTGACTACAAGGCGTCAAATTTGGCCTTATCCGGGCCCACACTACCATGCAAGTTGTTTGTGGCGAGTCCCTGGTAGTCCGCACTGGCGCGACCGAGACTTGAGTTTTGGGAGTTCACCGAGTTGCAACTTTCTCCTTTGTGGGGTGAAATTTCACCTAAACTTCTCTGAATTAGCCACCAACCGCCACTTAGGGCCGAAATATGGCATGGCTAATGCACAGAGAGTGTTGCGTTCACCTTCTCATGCCAAAAATGCGCTGAAAATACTTCAACACGATACACCGCCGCCAACTCGAAACAACGTGCAGGCAGCAGGGAAGAAAGCGAATGATCCTGCTGTTCCTGAAAGGTGGCGCAATGCACCCACGGCTCGCAGCGTTTCCAAAAACACATATGATCCAAACCCATCCGAACTGCCCCAGTCAGTGCTCCTCACGCATTTTCAACGATGGTCTGGTGATCGACATCCTAAGGTGGCCACGGCAGCCCATGTGGCGAGCGAGCCATTTAAAAGTCAGGGACTTGAAACCAATCTATGCGCAGCAATACTTGCTTCAAAGGCAAGGCAAGAGGCAACCACTGGTGTTATTGTTCCTAGGGCCATGTTGCTACGTCTGTATTTGGACCAACCATCAGCGACCTTTAGGCTAAAGACTCAAAAGGGAGCAACAGGGCCATCCACATACGTTTTTCCTTCGCGAGCGAATCTAGAGACGTTCTACGAGTCCAGAGCTAAAGCGATTCTCGGGAAGGCAGGGTTCAGCGTGAAAGACTTTACCCAAAGTGTTTCCATGAGTCAGTTTGTTGGCTTAATTGAGAAAGAAATGGAAAAGGATGCCGCACATTGTATCCAGCAGCTGAAGAAGCTGCAAGTCAAACATAGACTACGGAATAGTAGTTGCGACAAAGACAATGAAGCCAAAATTTCACTGAGTGACCTCCAGCAGTATTTTGACGGATCCTGGATAGGATCTCAGGCCAGATTCTTACCGGGAAAGAAGTACCCTCAGCATGCTTTACATACTCTTTGGAGGTATAACCAGTATTGGTGTCACCACCCCACTTGACAGAAGAAATAGATTAGTTGCGCTCATATATACATTTTAGGGCACTCTTTGCCGCATATTCGTGGTTCCTTGATTGTGCCGGGCGATCCAATCACAGGACTATTGCTGTTGATACAACTTTCAACGAAACGCTTGTGATTATAAGGAAGCGGCAGAGTTAGGGTGCTTTGCTGCAAACCGCTGAAATGTACTCTCAGCCAGCTTCTTGAGTACCACGTGCTGCTCTCTAGGATTGTGTCGCGGTATATACTGGTGGGTGACATTGAGTCCCTCCCAGTGACGGTCGTCGCCTCTCCTCCATTCATTTTCCCAATGTATAGTGACAGGCGATCCGTCCTCTGCTTCAGTCGCGCTAGCAATATCAGCTACAGCTTCTTGAGTGTAAGTAGGACGGAACTGCGAGTAGAACCAAATGTTCCCGTCATCGTTCTTCTTTCTCCATTGGTTGGCTGTTGTCTTTTGTTCTCGATCCCTCATTTGGCGCAAAGCCACGAGGTTCACATAGAATCTCACGGCTGCCTTGTGATCTGGAAGTTCAACCACGGCCATAGGTCTCCAAACATCCTTGCGGGTCTTGGGTTTTCTGTTTTGCCAGTTTGCAAATTGGAACTGTCGCTCGATATCCTCGTCCTTGGGAATAGTGCTCTGAGAGAAAAGCACCTGGCCAGTTTCGATGTTGCGGAACGCAAACACATTGGGTCCACATTTCTTTCCGATCAGCCACTTTGCCGTCCGTAGCGGGGCAGCTCCTACAGGGATTGGCGTTTTCATTACTTGGGTCTGGTTGGAGTCAAACCGTGAAATATCATCTGTCTGTCACGTGATGTGGGACCACCACCGGCCCAACATCGTGCCAAATGAGATGCACTAGCAAAATTGTAGCTTGGTTAATTCATAATAAATACATTAGCCGTCGATACTTAGTGGCAGTCCATACACAACAGCAGCTCCTCCATTGAGGTATTTGAGCAGAGTAACGTCACGAGAGTCCGTGATTGCTCTGCAGATTGTACTGCCTTTCTCCGCAGAAGAATCCTGCCTCAAAAGACCCCACTTCTCCAGCATGCTCTTGGTGAATTCATCGGTGTCCTTGTCAGTCACATCCCACAGCATCGACACAAGCATGGGACAGTTTGCCGCAGCAAACGCCAGAGGGGTACCATAGGACTGATACTCTCCAGCGGTATTCACTTTGCCGGAGCTACAACCGAGGAGGAGCGTGGGAGCACACTGCAGCAGTTGCTTGATTTTAGTGGGTCGGATATACTGCTCCGCTCCACCATGTCCTATATATACAGCTACGCAATCAGACGAAAGCGTGTCGATCAGCTGCTGCTCCGAAGGTGGCTCGCCAACGACTCCAGACCAGTTCTTTTGAGCAGCGAAGAGGCTCTCAAAACGAGCCTGAGTCTTGGTGAGGTCTCCTTCGGGATTAAGGATATATTTTACTGGAACATCACTGCGTATGCTCCGCTGGTCCTGCTGGTTGCGGGTCCTCAGGAGCAGGTCTAGAGTTTCCAGCGAAGCAACTCTAGAAACTGACAGGTTTCGCAGACATGGCGTGCTTTCCCATGGTATTTCGTGGCAAGTTTTGTCGAGCACCAGAATCGTATGCTCGACCTTCACAAAGGTATCTGCGGTACGACTGTAATAGTCTTGTACGGCGTCCTCAATGTCCATAGTCAGACTTGCGACATCAAGCTCATCGTATGGAACATCCTGCCCCAGATACTGCAGTGTATCCAGTACAAGATAAACCAGGTCTTCAACCAGTCCCTCGGAATGGTCGACGAACTCGCTATCTCTTGATCTCAAGCCGAGAAATAGCTCGAAAACAGCAGAATTCATAGCCCGAAGCGTTGAGGTGTAAGGAACGTTCCCTTTGTCTTTTTTCTTTGCATGCCCATGACCTAGTTTTTTCACCGGCAGATGGCGCTCGAAAATGGACCTCATAGCGGCAGCAAAGTTGTTTCCAGAGTCGAGCGAATGAACCTCTGAAGAAAAGAGACCGCGAAAGCCTCCCAACCAGATATACTCCATATCATCAACAAGCTCCTTCATGCGACGGTCTAACTCGAACCGGGTATTCCACCAAGCTTTCCGTTTGCGTGGTGTATCTATTGTGCTGGTCATGTTGGCACTGACACTCTCATTACTGGCAGATATGATTTTGCGCAAAGTCGCCAGGCCCTGCCGAAAGCTGAATTTGGGCTCATCAACCTCTTTTGCGTTTTGACGACTCAGTGGTAGACTCACCGTGAAACAACCTTTCACTTTGTCAAATTTTGTGAGGAGCAGAGTCTCATCGGTTATTGCGCTGATACTGACGACATTCCAGCGTGCAGGAAGATTAGATAGACAATGCTGTACCAGCACACCCATGGGACTATGCACAATACTTCCATTCAGCGGCGAGGCGTTCCATATCGCCCGTTCAGAGACCAGAGTTTGTCCTTTACTCCATTCGTAGGAAGACAAGAGCCCCAGCTCATTCTCAAGTCGCTCTGTAGTGTAGATGGTATCGAAAGCACTCTGTATCAGAGTTGACTTGACGAGGAAAGAGGTGAATTTGGTCAGGTCTCTTTCTGGAATAGACAAATCCCCGACCTTGTCCTGCACAGGAACCCAATTGGCGGCAACTAGGCTGGCTTTTCGGGACAGATTCAAAGCTTGTTCAACGGGTGCTGGGCACATAGCTGTGTGACAATTGAACGGCAAGGATTCCACCAGCGATGGCAGACACAACGCAGAATCAACAATGCTCTCGTAAATGGCATGGCCACTAAATGCGCGGTAAACCTTGTGATACAGCGTGACGGCCTCAACGTAAGCCAAACTCCTGGAAAATATGGGGGATTCAAGCTCGGGGAACTCCATGATAATGTTCTCTGCTTCCTCCAGTCTGCGCGTAGCAGCCATTACGTGAGCCCTTTCCAATAGTGCCTGAAGATACACAGACCGGGCTGCCGTGATGCTGGCCTTGGCTAGCGACTGCCGAGACGGTGGATTGCCATTTACTTCAATGCTTAGTTTTCTCATTGATTTGCAGGCTGCTGACTCATTGGCTACCCCTGCTTCCATCTGGTCTAGAGCAGTGCTGCTATTTGTACCGGAGCACTTGAGTTGATACAATTGCTTGACGAAATCGAGTCGCATAGCACGGGCATCTGTACACTGAGCTAAATTGACAATTGATTCACACTCTGTGAAAAGGTCAGTTAGCGTATCGTCAGTATCGTGCTCAGGAGATGCGTTCTTCATTCTCAATTGAATTTCCAGAAAAAAGACAGACAGACGGAGAAGAGGCATATATGCTGCAATGGCAGAGGCAATTTTGCGGCCAGCCTCGATATGAGTTATGGCAGACTTGACCAAGCCACAATGTTCAAACACCACAGCAAGTGCAAAGTTGGTTTCAATGAGAAGATGGGCCCGTTTCCATGAATCACTTACAGAAGCAATAGTCTTGAGAGAATTCTGCAATGGCTTCACAGAAGAAATGACGGCATTGAGAGACGCAGATGGCACCCAGTTACGCACGTTTCTGAGGCTCCAGCTTCTCACAACCACATCTTCTGACTGGCATAGCTCGAATAGATCACGGGGAACTACGCTCTCCGAGTTCAGCTCGGACGAGAGAATCCGCAGCTGAATGATGGAGGATGCGTCGAAAGTGGACTGACCATTTTGTTCCACGAGGGCGGTAGCTAGATCTGCATACTTAGCTGCTAAAGCGCTGTTGCCATGAAACAAGGCGCATCGAAGAAGACTAAGAGCCGAGCTTAATTGGGTACGTAAAGGATGGCGAGAGCTCAGAAATACCTTGTGAAGCTTTTCCAGCAGGTCAATATGCTCAGTGAGCTCTAGAAACACGGAAGCAGTGGCAACCAGTGTATACAAGTCGTTGCAAGCTCCAGACGCGTTATTGGCCAGCGAGCATGCAGCACTCACAAACACCGTCAGCATTTGGAGCTGGTTTTTGACACCGTCCTTGGAGCCCAGGCCCACAGCTTTGGCAAAGTACAGGCCAACACGGGGCAGTCCCTCGCTTCTCACCAACACTGAATCATCAAATGTATAATGTAATGTCCCGGTGATATAGAAGTAGGCGAAATGACAAGCAGCGGCAGAATTCCAGTCAGTAATGGAGGTCGCAGCAGCCAGACCCGTCTGACGGAACAGATGATCAGCTATATGAATCTTGGATTTAGAGCCTAGCCGTCCTCGTTTGACGTAATTCGGGAACTCGGTCAGCAAAGCCCTAGCAAGTCCTGGGTCCATAGACGACCCTAGAGATTGAAGAGGAATCTTTTCTTCCGATACCAGGAAACAGAGATTCTGGAAATTGGTACTGTGCCGGTTGCTGGGACCCACGGTTTTGGAAGCAAGCTCCGAGCCTATTTGCCATGCTTGGCTGAACGATTTCTGAGCGATTGCCAGAGTCACAAATCTGACGCATTTCATCTCGTAGGCAGCCGAGTGCCCGGCAAGAGACTTGTCGAGGTTTACGGAAGACAACCAGAGTCGAAGTGTTGCATGCAGTCCCGTGCCAGGTGCAGGAGTGTTCTTTGCAGCGAGACCCAGATTGAACAAAGAGTTGGACAAAAGTGCCAGTTGAATATCTCGATGCCCAGCTTTCCGGCAATCCTCCGTTTGTTTCCGTAATAAGCGCACTATAGCCTCGAAAAGCGCCAAAACGGTATCCACTAGGTTGTAATTACGGCGAAAGTCGTCTTCCCCTATAGTTCTGCAATGACGGACTACCATTTCAACAAGGGGGACGCCAACGTCAGCAGAAGTGCCCACGAGAGCAGATCTCATGCTCTCATCAATGTGATTGCTAAGCAGGTCCAGCCTTCCCTCTGTCAAATATTGACTGCATACGGCAAGAAACCCAGTCACATGGCGTGTATCATGGAGGGATGTTGCCCGAGTGTTGTTGATGCTGGGCAAATTGCTACCGGCATAATTCTGAAATAAGCTTGGAAACCTACGCAGACCAGGAAAGTGTCGTGTCCACCGAGCAATGTCTTCTTGACTAGGCGTGATTTCTTCCAGAGTTTTTGACGTCGAGGCGTAAAGGGCCGCTTCGTCCTGGTCGTTGACGAGCGATAGGGCGGCTAGTTTGACTGCAATAGCGTCAGATCTGGTGCAGAGCCTTGAAAGAGCAAATGACAACTTCCCTACAAGGCAGAGTTTGGATTGAGGGTACAGTCGTTGCGGCTGTGTGGAACTGATTGCCGAAAGGCGCGTGAGATATGCAATTAATGCTGGGGAGCTAAAGTGGAGAACAGCCGACTTCTGACAGATCTTCAGGCCCAGGATCTGACACGTCAATACCCAGCTCTGGTGTTTGCTGTCGTTGGAAGTGCTAGTGTGAAGGGCCAGTAACCAGTCGCAATTTGGCTCTTGAAGGACTTTGACTTTTGCACGACTGGCATTTCGAGCCTGGGACTGCTCGAAATATAGCTCTGCAAGGCGGATCCAAGCTTCATCAAACTTGCGCGTGCTGATCAAGTGTAAAATGGTCGCAACCTTACGGGCATCTTGCTGTTCGCTTGCTCCTGGGTTGGCGTTATCCATTCGATGGAGCGGAGAGTCGGCCGGGTTTGAAACATGTTGTTTAGTTAGTAGTGGTTTCGCTGCCGCCATCAACCAACATGTGCTTTGGGTGCTTTTAAAGCGCGTGGGACGAGTGTTTACGCGAAGCGCCGCACAAATACACTTACAACTATCAAGAGGTGAGCCTGGTTTATTCAATCGTTCGAGCGTCATAAGCTGGGCTTTGACTTTGGACAAACGTCTAACAATCCCATTTTGCTGCTGGCGCGCGTCAATACCAGCCAGTGACTCCAGGAAGACCTTTAACATGCACATTGGAGATGGCCGAGGATGGTAGCAGGGAATACATGAGTCTGTGTTGCACTAATTGTTAATTCGGTGCAATTACCATGCAATCGAGCATGTATTGGTGTAAAATATGCTGCATCGACTGTTTAATTGCAACCTCTCGGAGGCATTCCTCAAATCCACAAAGCCTGTGAAAACCAGAGAATAGAGTAACAAACAAACAAATAAATGCTGTGGGTGCCATACAAACAGGTGCATCAAACATTCCAATAGCTGAGACAACACGGCAAACCGTGCCCGATCGGCCCAGCCGCATTGCATGGGAAACAATGAGAGAGGGCATGCGGTTAAGCCGTTGGGATGAGCTCAAATGCAAAATTTGTAACAAGCAGCAGCCGCTTATGCGTGGGCTAAACTCCGTTGCATTTCTTACATACGCATGCGCGAACCTACAGAACTGCCGATGCCCGTGCGTGCTATGAGATAAGTGCAAGGGCTGTGAGTGGACAGTTAATTGCTCACTGATACCGGCAAAAATCGTGTTGTGTTTTAGCACACGGCATCACGGCCGATCCAAGAAATTATGCTGCATGACGCAATAGGCTGTTCCAAGTTTCCGGCGGCTAAACTGAATCCTCACATGAAAGTCGACGGGAAAGCTCGCAAGCATAGAACACTTTGAGGCAGCCCATATAACGTCCGTACGGCGGGATGGTGGGAGGGCAGGGGTTACCCCTGAACGCTTTTGGAGAACGATAGGCGGCTACTTGATCTATCAGGCAAGGGGCGATCGAGCAACGCAAGGCAACGAAAGCACTAAATAGCGCACTTGCCCAAAGAAATGAGCTGGTTCCCCTCAATACGCAAACCAAGATATGTACGGAGTGGATGACGAGGTGAGACATGCATTGCATGTGCGATTGGTATCCTTAAAATATTCTTAGGAATGGGCGATAGCTGGAAGAAGTACATCTCCTCACAGGTAAACTCTTTGGCAAATCGCCCATCGGGGCTTGGTCTACTTGAGTGTACGTAGTGAGCCTACCGAGGTTTCAATGCCGTCTCGGCGAGAAATGTAAAAGGCACCTCTTTCAAAAGTTCTCGGAATTCTGCTCCCCGTGGGGGGCTAGCCACAATCGAGCTGGATGTGCAGGTCTTCCGTGTCCCCTAATCTGGAGTGGGGTAACGATCATTGTGGTAGGACAAATCCCCCCAATAGCCGTTGGGAAATGAAGCGGGACGGGTGGGGGAGCGGGACCATAGTCTCGGCGCCTAAGTTGTGGACAGTGTCAGGGTCATGGAGCAGGGAAGTGATGCGACCGTTGGGGATGGTGCATCTGCATGGCCCAGTTGGCGCGATGCAATATATTTTTTTTTTTTTTCATTTTTCTATTTGTGTCTGAAACGTAGCTGCAGACTATTCATACATAGTGATACATGTTCCGCATTGGGACGCAAGCGCAGGTTGGAGGGCAACCACATATGCGTGATGATGCTCCTGGCGGGTCCATTGTAACTGCGAAGCCTGTGTTTGACCTCGTTGTCCAGCTCTATTGTCTAGAAACGTGGAAGACCCACGAAAGTGGGAAAAAAACGATGCTAACTGGCCCGTACCAAACAAGTTTGCCCGGCTAAAGGGCCTGCTTTCTACGACGAAGTTGCGCAAAGTGCGTTATCTTACATGGGGCTGAGGCTTGGCATGCGTCGAAGTGCACTAAACCAAATCTTGCAGAGACCGCCAGATGCTCTCCGTGGGTTTAACCCCGTTGGGAGCTTGCCGGTTCGGTCTGAATTTGTGTAGAAAACTTGAAAAAAGGACCAATTCACAAGCACTATCACTTTTATGGGCGCAACCGATTCAACCCGACAACGGCTGGCTGCTCTGTGCCTCGCATGGGTCGAAGCTTAAGTTGAAAAAAATAAAGTTTTCAGCATGGCCATAGTGTAGTGCGGGCTCAACACGGTCCGACCGGCGTAGGCCGGCCCGACCGTGCAATTCCTTTAGAGTCGGAGAAACATGAAAATAATGTTGCTACGTGTATGATCCTGATTCCACCAGGATCTAACCAGTATTCAAACGGCTGAGAGCGGTTAGATGGATATTGCTTTTCCAGCGTTGGCCGCTATGTTTTTCCAGCGTTGGCCGCTATGTTTCTCCGGCGTTATGCGGATGGGGCCATGGGAATCAGCATGCATAGACCAACTGCTAAGGTACAGCTACAGCTACAGCACAAACCACTGCATGCCGGAAAAAAACCCCTTGTCCAGGGTCAGTTTAGAATCGATAGAGCATCAACACTGAGAACCACGGTCCTGCCAGCATACTTAAAACTGGCTGGACACAGGCCCAACGTGTAGAGAGACCTCCACTAGCCAGATTTGGTTGTGTCCCACACTTCGACAGCGGCCGATTCTATGGACACATGCAGAGGCGGCTAATACACACGGGTAAGAGGCTAGCGTGAGGGTTATTTATTTCACAGTTTCTTTTTTGATTTTGTTCTTTGGCCCATGATTTCTTTTCCTCGAGACTGTTGTGATCGGCAGATCCCAACGTCATGATGCGCCGGGCGAACCAAGTCCTCACCAGCTTGCATTACCCTATTGAGCGAACCTACCCAAAACGGAGTGCATTTCAGTTGGGAAGTGCATATATGCGGCTGACTGCCATGCAGTAGAAAAAAGCAACTTGCACTCCAGTAGATTCAGAGAAGTCGGCCTACCCGATAAGAGGAACCACCTGTAACGAGCGGACGAAAGTCATGTGGAGGGGCACAAAGGCGTCGTATCAAGCAATTGACTAAATCTAGCCGACGAACTAGCGCATGCATATCTGGTGAGTAAGATGCGTTACTCGGATAATCCTTTGGATCGGAGTTGTCTCAAAGAATTTGGGTGAGCTTTGAACCCAAGGTCATGGCAAGGTAGCTTGCAGTTTTGGGATGCAGCCCGCTGGAGAAATTTGTCAGCCAAAGAGTTTTGTTCCCAATCCGTCTAATCGAGAGTCATGGTTCTCAGGCGGCTAGTTTGCATTCGGCGGGGCGGGTACAGCTAAAAGCATGTACAAGATTAGCTTTGGGCGGCAAGCAAACATTGTAAACAATAGGTTGGCCCAAGGAATGATGGAGCTGTTAGATCCTGTGACTCTTACTAGGTAAAAATTGCATGGCAGGAATGGCGTTCTACATTCGATGTATCTGAGTATAGCACGTCCCCCTTAAAACGGTGGTGTTTATCGAATCGGGTGGGACCAGACTAGCTAGGTCCAAAAATGCGTTAGCACACGGCTGAGGTTAGTTGTTTTTGGGAGCTGGCATGCGAGTACACTCTGGTAGCCAAGAGACTGCAAAACGTGTTGGAAATTGGGAACCAGGTGCTTGGAGACAGAAGTCATTTCACGGGCCCACTGTCCAAATGGAGGTGAGTGGAGGGAGCACTAAACGACCAAGACACTAGTAGACAAAGTTTGTATGGCGGGTTTGTTTATCTTTTCTTCTTTTGCTTACTGATTAGAGAAAGACTATGCTGGGCTCCAATACGACCCTCAAAATCCGGAGATAACGCCGTAGTCGGCTGCAGTCTATTAATGAGCAGTCATGGATAATACTGTGGAATCGAGTCTATTTTGAATGGTGAACGGCTACGCCATTTTGTATAATCCATCTCATTGGGTGCGGTCATGTCGTCATAGTATGCACTGCACTCTGGAATGCACCGGCGTCTGACCAATCCATGAGGCAGGCACGGACAACGGAGCATTGGTAAGGCCGGGGACGGATATGCGTTAGTGCACAGATATCACGGACCAATCGAGCGCGGGGCTTGCGTTGGCTATCAAACCAGCGTCGAGTGAAAACTTTTCATGAGATCGGTTTATTTTTTATTTTTTAATTGTTGGTTTTTTTTTCTTGCTTCTTATTTTTGTCTCAGGCCCGGGGGTTGCTTTTTCTCAGAGATACAGACCCAGCTCGACGGCTTTTCTGCTTTGGGCCGGTGTTAGGGCTCAACCGCCAGACGTGGGAGCAGCCCTAACAGCCCAACCAGCCCAAACAGAACAGAACAGCACAACGGTTTCATTTGTTGACTGCTACCCCCGACCCACGGCCCTACCGATTGTGGTGCGTGGGATGGCGAGTCGCAGGGTGGGATGCTTTTGGCTGGTTTGTGTGTGCGCTCCCACTTCAAACGGGAAATCCACGTCCCGGTAAGGCTCCCTCCAATCGGAGCAAGCGGTTGCAGTTGGCCGCCGCCCTCGCATGATTACTTTTTTCCCAACCCGGGAAAACAAATTCCTGTTCTATGCCAGCCTTGGTCAGATATATAAACAATTGGAGGGCGCCTTGACCCGATTTTTTTTTTCTTTCTTACTCTGTTGTTCGTCACCTATCTGTCGGCACTTTTCGAGCTTGCTTTGAAGACTTCGATTGCTTTGACTGCATAGTGCATTCACCTGGACTTCTTTGTTCTGACTGTGATTGCAAACCGCTGGTTCCTCGACTTTGACTTTTCGACGACTAGCAAATCGACCGGACCTTTGTCGAACAAACTGCCGAGAAAAAGTTTTTGATTTTTTTTGGTCATTTTTTGCATTTTATTCCCTTCCTAATTCTCTAATCTACAACAACAAACCCCCCATTCCCCTCACTCTTTTCTTCTTTTAGAACGACAAACATGTCTTACGAAGAAGATCCCTCCCAGGTGGAGAAGAAGCCCTATGAGGAAGAAGACCTCGGCGAGTACGAGGCTCTGGTCAAGTTTGTGAGCACCTACCGCGACAACAAGGGCGCGGAGGAGGTTTACGAGCAGGAGGAGACCGAAAAGAAGCGCCCCTGGTACAAGTTCTGGGGCGGAAAGAAGGCATCTGGCGAGGCCTTCCAGGTTCCTGATACTTGGCTCAACACTGAGCTGAAGACGGGTCTGTCCTCCCAGGAGGTTGAGCAGCGCCGCAAGAAGACTGGTTTCAACGAGCTGACCAGTGAGCATGTGAACTTCTTCGTTCAGTTCATTGGTTACTTCCGTGGACCCATTCTGTACACTATGGAGATTGCTGTGCTTCTCGCTGCTGGTCTCCGATCTTGGATTGACTTTGGTGTCATTATTGGTATTCTGATGCTTAACGCCATTGTCGGATGGTACCAGGAGAAGCAGGCTGCTGATGTTGTTGCCTCGCTCAAGGCTGATATTGCTATGAAGGCTACTGTTGTCCGTGACGGCCAGGAGATGGAGATCAAGGCCCGTGACATTGTTCCTGGAGATATTGTGATTATTGAGGAGGGACAGGTTGTTCCTGGTGACGCCCGTCTTATCACCAGCTACGATAACCCCGAGGGATACGCCAACTACCTTGACTACATCAACTCTGACATTTCCGAGGTTGAGAAGGGCGAGGATGACGACGATGATGAGGAGCATGCTCGCAAGGTCGGACACTCGCTTGTTGCCTGTGACCAGTCTTCCATCACTGGTGAGTCTCTTGCTGTTGACAAGTTTATGGCTGATATGGTTTACTACACTACTGGATGCAAGCGTGGAAAGGCTTACGCTATTGTTCTCGCTACTGCCAAGGGATCCTTTGTTGGTAAGACTGCTGCTATGGTCCAGGGTGCTAACGACCAGGGACATTTCAAGGCCATCATGAACTCTATCGGAACTTCTCTGCTTGTTCTTGTTGTCATTTTCATTCTCGCTGCCTGGATTGGTGGATTCTTCCGTGGACTCAAGATTGCTACTCCGGAGCACTCTGACAACAACCTGCTGCACTACTGTTTGATTCTCCTCATTATTGGTGTCCCCGTCGGTCTGCCCGTTGTCACCACCACCACCCTTGCTGTCGGAGCTGCCTACCTTGCCAACAAGAAGGCTATTGTCCAGAAGCTGACTGCCATTGAGTCTCTTGCCGGAGTCGACATTCTGTGTTCCGATAAGACTGGTACCCTCACTGCCAACAAGCTTTCTATCCGTGAGCCCTATGTTGCTGATGGTGTTGATGTCAACTGGATGATGGCTGTTGCTGCTCTTGCCTCTTCGCACAAGATCAAGGCTCTTGACCCCATTGACAAGATTACCATTCTGACCCTCAAGCGCTACCCCAAGGCTCTGGACATTATTCAGCAAGGCTGGACCACTGAATCTTTCTCTCCTTTTGACCCCGTGTCCAAGCGTATCACCGCTGTCTGCACTCTTGAGGGAGAGACCTACACTTGTGCCAAGGGAGCCCCCAAGGCCATTCTCAAGCTCGCCAACTGCTCTCCCGAGGCTACTAAGCTCTACACTGAAAAGGCTCGTGAGTTTGCTTCCCGTGGTTTCCGTTCTCTTGGTGTTGCTGTCAAGAAGGGTGAGGAGGACTGGCAGCTGCTTGGTATGCTTTCCATGTTTGATCCCCCTCGTGAGGACACTGCCCAGACCATTATTGAGGCTCAGCAGCTTGGTCTTTCCGTCAAGATGCTGACTGGTGACGCTATTGCCATTGCCAAGGAGACCTGTAAGATGCTTGCTCTTGGAACCAAGGTCTACAACTCTGAGAAGCTTGTTGCTGGTGGACTCACTGGTGCTCTCCAGCACGACCTTGTTGAGAAGGCTGATGGTTTCGCCGAGGTCTTCCCCGAGCACAAGTACCAGGTCGTTGAGATGCTCCAGGAGCGTGGCCATCTGACTGCCATGACTGGTGATGGTGTCAACGATGCCCCCTCTCTGAAGAAGGCTGACTGTGGTATTGCCGTCGAGGGTTCCACTGAGGCTGCCCAGGCTGCTGCCGATATTGTCTTCCTTGCTCCTGGTCTCTCTACCATTGTCGACTCCATCAAGGTTGCCCGCCAGATTTTCCAGCGTATGAAGGCTTACATCCAGTACCGTATTGCCCTGTGTCTGCACTTGGAGATCTACCTTGTCACCTCTATGATCATCATCAATGAGACCATCCGCTCTGAGCTGATTGTCTTCATTGCCCTGTTTGCCGATCTTGCCACCATTGCTGTTGCCTACGACAATGCCCACTACGAGCAGCGTCCTGTCGAGTGGCAGCTCCCCAAGATCTGGGTTATCTCTGTGATTCTTGGATGCCTGCTGGCTGCCGGAACCTGGATTGTGCGTGCCTCTATGTACCTCACCCATGGAGGTATCATTGAGAATTTCGGATCCATTCAGGAGGTTCTTTTCCTTGAGGTTGCCCTCACTGAGAACTGGCTGATCTTTGTCACCCGTGGTGGTAAGACCTACCCCTCGTGGCAGCTCGTTGGTGCCATTCTTGGTGTCGATGCTCTCTCTACCATCTTCTGTGTCTTCGGATGGCTGTCTGGCTCGGGCTCTGGAAAGGATGCTCGCCCTGTTGACTCTTACAAGGAGACCACTGATGGATGGACCTCTATTGTCACTGTTGTGGTTATCTGGATCTACTCCTTCTTCATTGTGGTCATCATTGCCATTGTCTACTACCTTCTGTGCCAAATCCCCGCCCTTGACCGTCTTGGACGTAAGGACAGACACAATGGAGACGCCAAGCTCGAGAACCTGGTTTCCCACCTCTCTCGTCTTGCAGTTGAGCATGAGACCGATGCCACTGGCAGACACGGCAGATACTACATTTCTGCCAAGGCTGTTGGCGAGGACGACGCCGAGTAAATCTAGTAGATATAATTTGATTATTCTCTGTACTGTTTCTTCCCTTTTTTTTTTTTTTTTTTTTTTTTTTTTTTTTTTTTTTTTTCTGATGTCGTTCTAATTATTGTTGGGAGGGAGAGTTAGTGGCGATAACCTAATCCCTCTCCACACCTCGCTCTCTTAGATATAGCCCCTGCAGACACCGGTACTTCCACAATCACCTTGAACCAACCAAATGGCACCGGCGTCTGATCCCCATCAATTGGAAGAGGCACTTCAATTGGTACACCAGCAGGAGCTGGCCATGCGAAAGTGCCTGGAGTCCAAGGGAAAGCTGTTAGATGCCATTCGACACGCCTCAACATTTCTGACTGAGCTTCGGTCCTCCACCCTCACTCCTAAACAGTACTATGAGCTATACATTGCGATCTTCGACTCGCTTGGACAATTAGCAAGTTTCCTTAAGGATGACCACCCCAATCACCACCTTGCCGACATATATGAACTAGTGCAGTACGCAGGTAACATTGTGCCACGGCTATATCTGATGATAACGGTAGGTACAGTGTACATGTCGGTTCCCGATGCACCCGTCAAGGAAATTATGCGAGATATGATGGATATGTGTCGTGGAGTTCAGCATCCCATCAGGGGGCTGTTTCTGCGGTACTACTTGACACAAACGGCCAGAGACTACCTTCCTGTGGGCAACTCTGATGGCCCCGAGGGCAACCTCCGCGACTCTGTGCACTTTATCATCACTAATTTCGTGGAGATGAACAAGCTATGGGTTCGACTGCAACATCAGGGCCACACCCGCGATCGCGAAAAGAGGATAAAAGAGCGGCAGGAGCTGCAGATCCTGGTGGGATCCAATTTGGTCCGATTGTCTCAACTCGAAGGAATAGACAGGAAGCTGTACAAGTCCAAGATTTTGCCTGCTATCCTAGAGCAGGTGGTCCAGTGCCGTGACGTGCTGGCTCAGGAATACTTGTTGGATGTTATTTGCCAAGTGTTTCCCGACGAATACCACCTGGCTACTCTGGACATGATTTTGGAGGCAACATCGAACATCAACCCGAATGTCAATATCAACAAGGCTCTGCTTCCGCTTGTAAGCCGACTTGCCGACTATGCTTCACGAGAGCGTGACAATGGCGTTGATCTCAGTGAAGCACTGAAGAAAGCTTCTCTCGAGGATGAGTCGATCAATGAGTCCAAGCAGATGACAACAACTACAGACACGGACATGAAAAAAGACAATGAGCCAATCGATACCGAACGAACAGAACGTACAGAAGAGATGACCACCGACCAAGATTCAGCAAGCACCGAAAAGACAAAAGACGATGAGGACGACAATGCAAGCAGCAACAATGCACAGTCCGATGAAATGAACCTATTTGAGGTCATCTGGGGCCATTTCCAGAAACTTGTGGAGTTGAGACCCGATATTCCTCTTGAGGACCGCACTGCCCTGTTGCAAGCTCTCGTCAGGTTGTCTCTCGCGTGGTATCCAGAAGAAATCGACTACGTCAACCGTGTACTCCAGTTTGCTTTGGATGATGCACAGAGCTTGGCTGAACACGGCAAGCACTATCCTCGAGGAGCTGCTGCCAATGTGCTGATTCTTTTGCGGTACTTGGTCGGATACTATCCCAATTCTCTTTCTGTGCTTAAAGTCGACAAGTTTCTGCCGCTCCTGTCGTCGCAACCAACATCCAGCCAGCGAGCCATTACATTTGATATTCTCGGCGCCATTTCTGCCGAATCGCGGCGCATTACATCAGAGTCTGATGTCCA
This sequence comes from Trichomonascaceae sp. Y4102, assembly GCA_023628915.1. Lineage (NCBI taxonomy): Eukaryota > Fungi > Ascomycota > Dipodascomycetes > Dipodascales > Trichomonascaceae > Trichomonascaceae sp. Y4102. Next base: position 195,220 of record JAMAJT010000006.1, on the reverse strand, counting down.
GGGCCTATTTGGTCTCATCCAGATCTCTGTAGCAGGCATCCGCCCAGACACTGCTGACGAGAAGGAACAGCGAGTGTTGTCTTCAGTGGCAGGAACCGTACACCTGGTCTACTCCGCCGACCCCGCGGCTCATTTTGCCCTATTGCAGACTGTCAAGCCGTATTTGTCGAATTCGGAGAATGTATCGGTCACCTACCCATCTCTTTTGACCAATGCGTGGAAACTCGCCCGACGGAGTTTCAAGCGGGGCGTCAAGCACGGCTTTGTCAAAAAGGTGTTCAAGTTTGTCCATTCATGTATTGACGAGATCAGTGCACAAGAAGCTGACCTGGCTCTACGACTGTATGTTGACAGCGCCAAGATCGCCGACCAGTGTTTCTGCGAAGAGGCGTCTTACGAGTTTTTTGTCAATGCGTTTCTGGTATACGAAGAGTCTGTGTCGGACTCGCGCGCCCAATATCAAACGATCTCGCTCATTACAGGGGCGCTCCAAGGTTCGCAGAATTTTTCTCTCGACAATTACGACACGCTCATCTCCAAGTGTGCTCTATACGGGTCCAAGTTGCTCAAGAAGGCTGATCAATGCAGAGCCGTGTACCTCAGCAGTCACCTTTGGTGGTGCGAGGAGGAAGAAGAGGGCACCGGAACCAACGAGGGAAACACCGACGGCAAGGGTGGAAACAATGATGGTAACAACAAAGATGGAGACAATGACAATCGTACATGTGCAGGATATAAGGACGAGAAGCGGGTTCTTGAAAGTTTGCAGCGTGCACTTCGCGTGGCAGACGACTGTATGGATGTGGCTGCTTCTGCTGAGCTGTTTGTGGAGATTCTCAACAGATATCTTTACTTTTACGACCATGGGTGCCTTGCGGTTACTGTTCGCTACATTAACGGTTTGATTGAGCTGACACAGGCCAATTTGAACAACAACGCGGACGAAGGCGTGAGTGACTCGCCCCGCAAACATTTTGAGCGGACTTTGGACTATATCACACGGCAGAAGGAGGTGGACGACAAGTTCCAGCAAATAGTGTGGTAGCAGATCAAATAAATACGATTAGTCTTATACAGACAAAGGTTAGTTAGTAGAGACTGGCGGCGGTGCATTGCGCATGAGAGGTCGCGGGTCGATGCGCCACATATCGCCCATGTAGCGTCCGACTTCATCGTAGAGGATAACAGTATTACTGCGATTACACAGCACAAGACTCCCACTGCAGTACGAGCTGTTCATGAAGTTCATATCGGCAGTCCGGAATACGGCTTTGATTACTCGCATGTTTTCGCGGTGAACAAACTCTGGGACAGGGCATTCTGCCTCGGTGGGCTCAGCAATTGTGTCACTGGCAATAAAGAAAAACTCCCCACGCGGGACGTCAATGTCCCCAGTGATTTTGACTGCCTCGAGCCGGCGACCATCTTCCAACTCTCTGACGAGGATGGACTGGACTCCATGAGACAGGCGCGCGATCCATATACCCTGGAAAGAAGGTTGCTGTGGTTTTTCATTTAAAAACGGCGGCTCGTACCATTCTTCCTGGATACGACTATATGTCTCGACAGTTTCTCCCATGACAATGTTGAATGGTGAGTGGCCATAAGAGACCCATCTGCGGATCCGAAATAGATCTTCACTTGCCGTCATGGTTCTGCTGTTGAAGTGACCTCGGAATCCGGTTCCGCTGACGTTGCGGGCTCTAGCTTTGGCGGGGAGCATTTTAGGGGGCCACATGCTCATGGATGGATGTTGTCGCTCGGGAGCAAATGCTGCAGCCCGCATAAGATGTGTAAACATCTGCCTGCTAGAGTCGAAAAGATCGAGGGTTTTTTCGTCGTTGTAATCTGTGTGCCTTCCGACTCGCATGAGTGGATTCTGAGCTAGACCAATGTAGAACTGAGGGCTGTCTGAACCGTAGAACGTGAATTGTGAGGGCTCGGCCGCGTTCGCTCCCGCGACAGTGGTAAAGGCATCGCTTTCATGTAATATCGGAGTGGAAAGCACATCTGATACTAGGTTGGCGCCATCCGGTGTACCACCATCTCTACCGCCGCTGACGGCGGAGATAACCACTTCAAAGAGCTCAAACGTGCCTTCGGACCGATTGTACAGAGAAACTGCCATCGTGCCAAAAACATTCTTGTCTCCATGCCAGAGCGATGGTCTCATCCAGCGGTGGCGCCAAAGTGCCGTGTACTGACCATACCAGCTCTTGTAGGGTTCGAACGTGCAGGTACCGAGGTCATGCAGACACATGAGCTTCCAAAGATGTTCTTGCTCTGTAATTGACTCCCAGAATTTCTTACTTACTCGCCTAAGCTGAGCCAGCGTCGAGCCGTCTAGGCTCTCCAGTATCTGTGTTAGCACCTCAAACGGAAGGTCTGTGATGATCATGTTGTTGGGCCGTCGAATCGCGTCTTCAGCAAAGTTGATCCCACGTGCCCCCGAATCAATAATAGCTGATAAACTTGTCACAGTTGAATCAACAGGATAGCCAACTGAATTGTATGCAAGGAATACTCGATTCGAGGCTTAGACCGCTCTCATGTATCCTACAGTGGTAACTGACACCCTCCTTACCCATATCTGATTAGCCTGCAGGGTACGCGGGGCGGGAGCTGGGACTAACTAGTGCAGGCAGTTAAGACACATGTATTAAAACGATTAATGCTAGAAATAAAGACAAGTCAGTTGCTGATGTTGTTGTTGTTGTTGTTGTTAGTAGTAGTAGTAGTCTCGTCTATCGAATAGGGGAACCGGTTGAGACTAAGTGTGACCTCCGACTCGTACTCGCGGAGAGCCCGCAGCTCCATGCGTGCAAAGAAACAGCTGAACACCGTCAGGACAAACATAAACATGCCAATGAACCACGAAATGATAATGTAGATGAACGCAATGTATGTGCGTCCATCGTCCGCAGCCCACCACACAGAAATCATAAGTCCCACCATGATGAGGAAACACACCCAGAATGCCCATCCGTGCAAGGCACGCTTGAAAAGTGCAGTATGGCGGTAGCCGTGGATGATCGTCAGGATTTCATTGCACAGCTGGTTATGTTCGCGGATAGAAAGCGCGGTCTCGGGCTCCCCAACGGCTGTGACGGTGGTCATGGGAACACTCGTTTCTCCAGGAATGTTGTTAGCCGACATTGCGCTGCTAATAATGAAGTCCGATTCAATGGCAAAGTGGTCGGAATACGACCCAATGCCCTCAATGGACTCGGTGAACGAGACACGCGAATCAATCACCGTGGAGCGGTTGGCATCGTAAAAGATGTAGTCTAGGCGCTTGGCCTGGTGGGGTTTGCAGTGAGCGCGGTACGTATTAAGCAGAGAGTCGCAGGTAGTACCGGCGCGTGAAATCTGGCGAGGCGGATCTAGAGATTCAATGGGCTCAGAGAAGTGACCGTGGCGATCCGCCCATGAGTCACTCAAGCCTCCAATCTTCTGGATGAGTTTGTAGGTGGCCGAGCCCGGAATCGAGTTGAAGTCTCCAACAAGAATCGTCAGGTATCCTGCATCGCTGGATCTCTTTGCAAGTCGGGCCATATCCCACGCCTGACAGGTTCTGTGGCACAGATATGAGGCGTCCCCAGGCCCATAAGGGGCATGCATGTGGGCGCTCAGCACCTCAATAAGTTGATTAGTAGGCGGGTGGCGAATCACTACACAAGCCACAGACTTTCCGACGTACCAGTCTCCTCTGAAGAACGCTGACGGGCGCCCGTTCAGCGTGAACGGGTGCAGGCTGGCGTCCTCAATGGGCCATCTTGAAAACACGGCCAGACCAGGGCCAGTCAGGATTCCAGAGTGGAATAGCTTCGAGAAAGGTAGCTCATCTGCAAGTGCACCCTGGAGAAGATCAAAGTCGGATTCGACCCAAATCTCTTGTAAACACACAATGTCGTACTTGTTGCTCTCACTAGCAAACTTCGAGGCAATGGCGCGGATCCGCGCCTCGCGGTGGCGCGAGACGTACTTGAGTCCCCAGCAGTTGAACGAAATCACCCGCACAAGACGGGAGTCGCTTCCCTCCTTGGACTTCAGCGGATTCATGGGTAGATCCGCGTGATGCTGCATGTGCTTTCCCCGAGTGTTGAGGCGGACGGCGTCGGCTTTTGTTTATATCGGAGCCGCATAATAATAGTCAACCCTTTTCCTAGTATTGTCGTAGAGGCAATACAATTTATTATGCGGATTACTGAAACCGACAATCAACACACTACAAAAGAACTCAAGGTAAGAGTCGCCATTAATCTACATTTTGACTCGTCACATTGACTCGCCGACCCGCTTGACCTCCTGGAGAAACCAGCCGACCATCTCGGGATCAAAAAAAGGCTGCGTGCCATGGCCCAGGTTGACAATGTAGTGCTTCTTACCAAACGCACGCATCATCTCCTCGGTTTTTCGAGAAATGGTCTCTTTGGAACCGTAGATCACACCGGGGTCCAGGTTACCTTGAAGTCCAATCTTTCCGTTGACAGTAGCTCTGGCCTGCTTCGGGTCGTGCAGCCAGTCAATTGAAATGACATCGTACTTTGTTTGTGTGGCAAGCCACTCTAGAGAGTACCATGCGCCCTTGGGGAATACTGTCATAGGGACAGGCTCAAGACCCATCTCCTTGAGTCGAAGGGGTACCTTCTCAGCAATTTGCGTGAGATAAGGGAGAGAAAATTCCTTGAACTCGGCGGGCCCAAGCTCTCCAGCCCACGACTCAAATACCTGGAGCATCTGTGCACCGGCCTGGACCTGGAGAGCCAGAAACTCAACAGCAACGTCAGTAATTCTTTGAAGTAGCTCTTTGCTTTCGTTAGGATACTTGTAGATCCACTCTCGAACAAATCGGTACATCTTGGAGCCGCCTCCCTCAATCATGTACACCATGAGGGTCCAGGGCGCACCGCAGAATCCAAGCAGGGGGACGTCTCCGTTGAGTTTTCTTCGTGTCATGGTGATAGCGTCCAGAGCCCATTGTAACTCTTTCTTGACATCTGGCTTCGTAGTGAGTTTGATGGCCATCTCATCAGGGTGACGCAGAGGATCGGGGAAGTGGGGTCCAATCTTGTCCTTGATATCAACGTGCATTCCCATGGCCTGGGGGATCACCAGAATATCGCTGAAAATGATGGCAGCGTCGATGAGTCCGGCATAGCGCCGAACTGGCTGGATCGTAATCTCACTTGCCTTTTCAGCGTCTCTGCACACATCGAAAAAATCACCGGTTCCTTTGACCTCGTGGTACTCGGGGAGATACCGTCCTGCCTGGCGCATAATCCATACAGGAGGGCGATCCACTGGCTCGCCCTTGGCGGCTTTTAGGAGACGGTCGTTTTTCAGAGGCGCAAACTCCATGGGTGGAAACGATCAAGGATTGTGGGGCCCCAACCTAACCGTTAGTCACCAGCAGCAGCCCACTTCGGGAATTTTTCAGCTGCACCTGAAATTTCAGTTTCACAACAATCCTTGTCCAAGGCGATTGAAATAAGTTGGTTGGATAAATTCGTTGGTATACTACAGGCTTCATTGAATGAGGTACTTCTGTAATCAGACTGCGGTGGGCTGGTTGTCCCACAGACCTCAACATAGCAATTGAGCAACAATGAGGTAGATTCCCGCACGTTTCGTAAAATCTCGCGCGAAAATAAAGCCCAGTACGTATGTCATCGGAGGGCGGATAAGACCCTGGTCTAGACCTTCCAGTTTGAGAAGACTGCCAAAAAGTGCATTTATAATTGCCCGTCAGCCCCACACACCGCCCACACCACAGCAGATTACACATGTTTACCGGGATTGTGGAGATCATTGGAACCGTCAAGGAGTACCAAACTTTGGATGCCACTGAGAGCGGTGGAAACGGAGTGTCACTAACAATCAGTGGGGCCGCTGAAATTCTGGGCGACTGCCATCTCGGCGACTCCATTGCCGTGAACGGAGTATGTTTGACTGTGACGGAGTTTGATCAAGACAATTTCAAAGTGGGGGTTGCCCCTGAGACTCTGCGCAGGACCAACCTCGGTCAACTCAAGGCTGGAAATAAGGTGAACCTCGAGAGGGCAGTCTCGGGCGAGGTGAGATTTGGCGGCCATTTTGTCCAGGGCCATGTAGACACCACTGGAGAGATAGTGACGATGCAGCCTGATGAAAACGCACTCAACATTACCATCAAAATCAAAGACTCCAATCTTTTGAAGTACATTGTCGAGAAAGGATACATCACGCTGGATGGAACCTCACTGACGGTCACAGGGGTCGACGACGCTAAGTCTACATTTTCCATAATGCTCATTGCTTATACACAAGGAAAGGTCATTATTGCCGATAAAGCCGTGGGAGACACGATCAATATCGAGGTGGATCTGATGGGAAAGCTGGTTGAGAAGCAAATTGAGCCCATGCTGGCGAAGCTGGTCCAGTCTTCCCTCAAAACCATGGTGGATCGGGCCGTTTCAGAGCGCCTGGCTAATTAAATGACGAATATTACATTTTTTTGTGGCATAATTTAGCGGCAATTTGCCCAATTTGTTCTTATTTTGCAGGAGTTTCCAAAGTGGACATTTTAGACAGTTTCTACACTTTATGGACGAATTCTGATGTATTTGAAGCAAGTATAGTCATCAAACTTCGAAAATTGTCACTAAAAATGATGTTTTATTGGTCAATCAAAACTGTGAGCATGCGGCACATGACCGACACCATGGCATCGTCTATGGAATAAGATTTTCATCTCCCAGCCGTGATAGTATAATGGTTAGTACACTTCGTTGTGGCCGAAGAAATCCAAGTTCGATTCTTGGTCACGGCAGGATATATCTTTTTTTTTGGTGTTCCTATCTCGGCGACCGTAAAGTTCAGCACTTACTCTTTTTGCGCAGGCGACACACTGATAGATCGACAGATATGAACAGAATATGACGGAATTGAATGCGAGTGTGAGGGACTACCTCGAGAGTCTGCCTGAGGTAGTCATGACCCGGCTCTTCCAGTCGCCGGCAACATGTCTTGCCATCTTTCGGCTTCTGCCGTCCTTGGCCAAAACAATGGTCATGTCAATGCTATACTGTGAGGATGCGGTTTCGGTGGAGTTTTTGGAGCAATGGACGAAACATGGGAGTCGAAAGATCCAAGCCGACGCGCTGGAGAAACTCAAGCGATTACATGTGATTCGACATAATACACGGGAGGACACAATAGCATTGAGTCTCAAGTTTCGGCAGAGTTTACGGAATGCCTTGACAGCAGGCGATACAGCAAACTCGTTTGGTATTACATGCGAAACCGAGCATAAGCACAAGGTGGACATTGCATTCCTAGACAAGCATGCAGCCGAGAACTGGGACGGGATTCTTCACTTTATGGTGGGAACGCCGTCAAGCACAAACAAGACCCCAGGAAGGGGGGTACTAACTCTTCTCCTGCGGAGCGGACTCATGGACGGGCCCGATCTGCAGTCGATGCGAATTACTAACACTGGATTCCAATTTCTACTGCAGAGTGTCAACGCCCAGCTATGGACACTTCTCCTGCAGTATCTCAACATGTCGAATGACTTGCAGATGGATAGTGTCGACGTGCTCAACTTCATTTTTATGCTAGGGTCGCTTCAGTTGGGAAAAGACTACAGTCGTGAAGGTCTCAGTGACACTCAGGTCCAAATGTTACAGGATCTGAGAGATTATGGGCTTGTTTACCAACGTAAGGCGTCGTCTCTGCGGTTTTATCCTACGAGGCTAGCTACGTCACTTACATCGGGCACAGAGGCTAGCTTTCGCTCGGCAGCAGCATCAATGGCAATTGCGACTGGTGATGGAAGTTCTAACGGTCATGGAAACGCCGGTGCCGGTGGACCACAACCTGGAGGCGTTTCTGATGGCACAGGGCTCTCAGCGTCTCTGAGCCGATTGGAGTCGGGTCAAAACCAGGGATTCATTATCCTGGAGACAAATTATCGACTATATGCATATACCAATTTACCGCTGCAGATTGCCGTCCTCAATCTGTTTGTGCACCTCAAGTCACGCCACGCCAACATGGTCTCGGGTCAAATAACGCGTGAAAGCGTACGTCGGGCTCTCATGAACGGCATTCACGCGGATCAGATCATCACCTACTTGACGGTGCATGCACATCCGGAAATGAAGAAACACGATCCCGTGCTTCCTCCGACTGTGGTGGACCAGATCAAGTTGTGGCAACTCGAGATGGATAGGGTCCAGGCAGCCGACGGATACCTGTACAAGGACTTTTCATCGCAGAACGAGTACGACTCAATTGTCACATATGCTAGAGAGCTGGGAGTGCTTCTATGGGAAGATCCCCGCAGGAGGCGATTTTTTGTGATGAGCGAGGGTAATGACCAGGTAGTAGACTATGTCCGCCGCAGGTTGCTCAAGGCGTAGTATCAAAGCGAAGTCAAAATCAAATTTATTCGATGCTCAATCTATAGTAGCAGTATATGTCAGTCGTAATTTGGTATGCGATATGTGGCAATAGCAGCGAAGCGAGTCAAAGTGCAATAGAAAGCTTAGTATGGAATTCAGTCAAAATGCCTCCAATGTAATGATGGCCGTGGCCCATTCGAGTATGCAAACATGTGGTCGACAGCAATGGCTTGTTGCATCGAGCACAACTATTGGAATATAAAGTGCCGTCAGCTGAAAAGTCGCATTATGCATATTTTTCTTGGCTGATCCAGACCGGCGTCTTTTCATAGGCCGAAGAGGCTATTCTGTCTCTTTTTGGGCTCCAGACCCCTCCAGATCCCAATAAAGAGTCTATTCATCGGCCCGTCCTTGAATGCCAGTTACGTTGTCAGTATTGTTTTCTGCGTCGTTGTCGGTATTGTTTTCAGCGTTGTCGTCGGCCAGGTTATCAGCGACATCACCAGCCTGGTCAATAGCCTGATCATTAGTCTGGTGGTTAGCGTTGCCATTCTGGTCATCCGCTTGGTTACCATTCTCGTTGCCATTATCTCCAACCTGAAGAACGTCACCTCTAACATTCTGCCCATTTACCCGACGAAGCCTGAGATATATAAACACACACAGGGCTGCAACGAGGTACAACACAAACAAGGAATCGTCAGTGTCTGTGTCGACCCAGTCCAAGTCCATGTCAAAGTCGCGCCACGCATCGTCTTCGTTGACCAGACCATGATCGTCGTCACCCTCGTCGACAAACTCGGCCCACTTCATGTCTCGCCACTTTTGTAGGTAATCTTTGATCTGCTGTCGGAGTGGCGGCCGGGGCTCCTCCACTTCAGCGAAAACGCTTTGAGAAAGCGACGGGTCTGGCACAAAATAGTTCCAGAACCATCGTGCATATATACGCACCAGCCCTGCCTTTACCGCAAGAAAATTGGCCGGCATCATCCGGTAGGCTGTATCATAGTACCGCTTGGCCATATGTAGGTCTTTAGGAACACCGATCCCGTGCTCGTACATCCATCCGATATTGTACTGCGCGTGGTTATGGAGTCCTCCTGCGGCCATATAGCAATGCACAGCCTTCTCAGGATTGCTTTTGAGCTTGGGCTTGCCGTCAACTGCAGTGGCATTGCTCGTGGAAAGACCCTCTCCTAATAGGTACAAGTCGCCCATCTTTACAATGGCATCGTCATAGCCAGCATTGCCGGCGCGGGTATAGTACACCAGCGATGCCTGGCTGGCCATGGGATACCGTTTCAGGTAGTCATTCTTGCCAGCCGTAAACTTACTGGCAAGATCAATCACGCTTTTCGTGGTTGGATCAAGGAGGTACGCAACATTGACCTGCGCCGTCAAAAAGCCCTGCTCCGCAGCAATCAAAAATCCCAAAAGCGCAGACTCCTCATCGCCCTCAGCATACTTGTCGTGTGCCCACATGTACGTGGACCCAGGAGTGAGAGCACGCCCTAGCTCGCTGGCGTGTCTAAAGCCAAGAAGGGCATAATCATATGCACCGTTCTGAAGCCTGTCGACGGCGTACGCAATGGCGCCGTCAACTCCTCCGTGAGCAAGGGCCCCAGCCCGGAAACTAGACATGACTTGTTCCTTCAGTGGGATGATGTCGGGCTCTTGCTGGTGCAACTGCAGTAATTTGACTTGTGCAACTGCATCATCAGATCCAGCTGCTCGGGTAAGGTACTTTGTGGCTTTAGTAAGGTCTGGTTGCACAATGTTATTGCCCTTGCCAGCGTCAGCGCCTTCTCCCAAGTACAAAAGACCAAGGTACCTTGCACTCAGCGGGTCGGTTTCTGCTAGTTCGAAAAGACGCACGGCAATCTCGGGCTCGTATTCCACGCCCTCGCCTCGTAGGTACATCTCTCCTAAAAGACCAGCACACAACTCTGCGCCCGCCACCTCAGCAGAAGAAAATTTCTCGTGGCGCTTGGGGGCCTTGCCCTGCTTCAGTCCACGCAGATCAAACACCTTGCTGAGTCCGCGCCGAGCGTGTTTGGCTGCTGCGGCATAATCACGCTCGACCCCTGGACCGCCTTCATAAGAAAATACCGCGAGGGCGTAGTGGCCCAGAACCGAGCCTTTTTCATCCACAGAGTCCTTGACAAAGTCCAAAAATTCGTCCACTTTAACCCCCGATAGTGCCACGTTGCGCCGCTTGAGCATTGCAATCAGCGACTCCTCGCGCTTGGGTGGTTTCCGTAGCTTGTAGATACCCCCTAGCTGGTCAGGAATCGTAATGGTGTGAAGAGGTTCTGGAAGTCGAATCTGCGGGTGATTCCCAAAATAGGTCATATACCCGGAATACCCATTGTATCCAACGTGTCGAGTTTTGATGGGACCAGGGATGGACTCGTCGTAGTCGAGGTACTCTTGTGCGGCTAATGCCGCCCGGCGGTACCACTCAATGGCCTGCTCGGTGTCGACGCCCGTCCCCAGTCCGTTTTTATATCTGTGGGCCAGCGCAATCTGGGCTTCAGTATGACCATTGTACGCCGCAGCCACATAGTACATCTGCGCTTTTGCTTGGTTGACTGGGAAATTACCCAGTAGTCCAGTGGAATGGATCACAGCACATAGAAATTGGGCTCTGCTATTGTGTCGTGCTAGTGTCTCGTAGTATCCGAGAGCTTTGTGGAAGTCTCGGGGGGTAGAGTAGTTGCCAAAAAAGTGCAGGTCTGCAAGTACTTCCATCGCCGCGGGACTCGACGATTGTTCCAACAAAGAAATGACGTGTGGCATGGTGTGGCGATAGACACTCTCTCTTTCATCTTCTTCGGTCGCCGTTGACCCAAACACTGACCCAATGGTGAGTGCTGCGTATCGCCCCAACTGGTACAATCCATTACCGACATCTCGGTTAGCCATGGGAGAAGCGTTTCGGGTCGGGGTGTTTCGTTCCAGTATGTCGAGAAGTTCCATCGCCCGGAGGTAATTTTTGTCTTCCTGCTTGTCGGGGTAATGCAGGATGTTTTGTTCGTTTTGGTGATGGCCGTGGTGCGACTGATCTGGCTCACCATCACCAATATCTGAGACAATTGGGCCCGATGGCACTCTCAGAACTTGTTGCTCGCCAAAACATCGACCTAGGAGCAACCCCACGGCCAAAAGTGTCCGACTACATCTCATGACGATAGTGGTGAAGTGCACAGCGTAGAGTTTAGCCCCACGGTAACCCCACTGTTCTCGGTCGGCAATCATGTCATGGACACTTACCTCTTCTGTCCGTGTAGGGAATCTGGCGTGAATGTCGCGTCTGATTTGAGCGAATACATCCCATCTACGTTGAGTTCACCATACACCACTCATCGTCCCGAGTCACTACTATACTGCCCCACATGCTGTGCTATTCGGTGCCCGTTGTGTGTAGACCAGGAAGTCGTATCCCGCTACTGTGTTCAATGCCTCTATGAGACCACAGAGACATCTGCACGTACCTACTCCAACACTTGTACGCGCAATTGCCTCCTCTGTCCCCAATGTGGCTGTGGAGCCAAGATATCTCCCCACAAAAGTGAACCCAACGCCTACAGTGTCTCGTGTCACCACTGTGACTGGCGCTACTCAGGATACCTAAAAAAAGGAACATCGCTGTCCCATCAGGTCCGCGCTCTAATCAAGTCGCAAATTGACCCCTCGCAGGCCTTTATAAAACAGTTTTTGCGCAAGAACAACCACTCGTCGGTTCGGCGCACTCTTTTTAAGGACCCACCCATCAACTTTGGCCTCACCCTGGAGGAAACTGAAGACAGTAAGCAGTTAGATGGTGAATCTAGTGCTTCAGAAAATAACTCAGGTCCGGGAAAAGAGGCGTTTCCCCGGCTTTGCCCTCTCAAAGGTAAAACCGAAAAGCGGTGCCACGAGTGCGTAACGACTCTGGTCAAACCAGAACCTAGGCCCGACTCCCGCGCATACACAATCAAGTCACTTGTCTTCAACCGGTTTCCAACCCTCGAGCTGCGTTCTTACGTGCCCACTGAAAGCAACAAGTCGCTCGCAGACCAAGCCCTCAAGGATTATTATCTGCTTCTCGTCACCAACCCTACGACGTCGCCCATAAAAGTGTCCCTCGCAGCACCCAGGTCTGCGGCAGTGACCATCTCTGTTCCTGAGTTTGAGCTAGGCCCGGCTTCAGGAAAGTGGAGCGAAAAGGCTCTAACCGAGGAGGTCCCCCATAGTAAGATTGTGCGCCAGTCCAAGGTTTCTCGCCGGGTGTTTATGGAACGCGCACCGCATCCTCCACATGGGTTCCACGCTGCGGGACAAAACTGGGTAGTCGTTCAGTTTCAAGTGTCGTGTCAATCGTCCCCATCCCCAGTGCCGTTTTTGCCTCAGACACCGGAGTTATCTCCATCCCGGACGCCGTCTCCTTCTCTTCCTTCTCCCGCCCTTCCCTCTCCCAGTATACGGGCAACATCTCCCGCTTCTACTTCATCTACTCCGATCCCCAATATACAGTCCCCATCTGTCTACTCAATGATGGGAATCCCACTCCACGTCACATATACTGAAGGAGGACAGCCTCACGAGTTTTGGTGTCTCTTTAAACCAACTAACTAACTCCATAGCAATAATACATAGCAATACTTAGACTGGGTCTTCTTCTCAACCCACAATAACATTAAACTTAGTAGTCTACTACTCCTCCATGGCATCGGTGCCGTAGTTCGTTGAGCCGACATTTTTGCCGCCCGACGTATCCTCGTCGTCGTAAAACTCGTTGGCTGGCTGCACATGCTCGTCTCTGCTTTGCTGCGTTCCACCTCTGGTGTCCTTAGCCTCGTCACGGTCCTCCTCGAGATCCTCATTGAAGTCCACGCCGTCCTTAGGAACGTTCTGCATCTGCACTGAGGGAGCAAAGCGTGTCCTGCTGAGATTCTGGAGCACTTGGTCCACGATTTTGTTGAGGTACTCTGGAGAGTTGGCATTTTGCATGTTGGATGGCCGCACTTCCAGGCGGTAATCAGGTCCATAATATTCGTAGTAGTCGTTGTACGGGATATCGGGCCCCAGCTGCTGTCCTACCAAGACTCCCGTCTCATATGTCCACGTACGGCTGACATTTCGCATAGTATATCCTCCGCCTCCGAGAACGAGCGTGGGCTTACCAAAGCTCTTGACAAAGTTCACGCAGTTGGCGTGGCCATGCATTGACAGATTGAAGCATCCTAGGAGGTCGCCGCTCAGCGAATCACCTCCACACTGTAGCACGACGGCTCCAGGCTGGTACCACTCCATGATGGCCGTAATGATGGGCTCAAACACAGATTTGTAGGATCGGTCGTCAATACCATCACGAAACGGGAAATTCAGCGCATAGTACTTGCCCTTGCCTACGCCAATGTCGCGCAGTTCGCCAGTTCCCGGGAAGAACTCACCGTACTTGTGGAAACTGCACGTCATGACTCGATCGGTTGTGTAAAACGCCTCCTCGACTCCGTCTCCGTGATGCACATCAATGTCGATGTAGAGCACTCTCGGGTGGTATCGTAGCAGCTCGATGATTCCAAGCACAATATCGTTGACGTAGCAGAAGCCACTGGCCTCAGACTTTTTGGCGTGGTGCAATCCTCCGGCCCAGTTCACAGCAATGTCGCACTTTTCGCGATTCAGTCGAGCGGCACCCTCCATACTTCCGCCACCTGAGATCCCACAGTACTCAAAAAGTCCGTCAAATACAGGACAGTCTTCTCCCACATTGAAACGTACCTGGTCCTTTGCAAATAGGTCCATGTTGTCGGGCGTGATGCGCGACAGAAAGTCCACGTACTCATCAGTGTGGAACTGGCACATTTCCTGCTTCGTGGCCGGTTTAGCTCGGTAGATCTCCATCTGCTTGTAAAGTCCGTAGTTCATGATGAGTGAGTGCGCCATACGTATACGATGGGGCTTCATCGGGTGTCCTGTGCCATAAGCGTAGTTACCTACGTCGCTGTCGTAAAAATATGCTACCCGCCGTTTGTCGGACGGGCGCATCACGATGGGGTCCAAAGGCGCTGCAAAGACCATTGTGGTGGAGTTTAGCAGTGCTGGGTGGGCAGCAAGTATAGTGCGCGAGCCTTAGTACGCACTTGGGCAAACTTGGGGTGCACGGCTGATCGAGAGGTAGTCCCAAGCTGTAGTTCCTATCTTGAATTAATGATGCAAGCTATTAATTATATAGTGATAACAAAATGTCGTGATAAAAAAATGCGTACTAGATCAGTCTAATGGCTTGCCGCCGCCAAAAGACGAATTGAATCCCAGTAATTCGTTAAGATGCTTGACCCATTCACCCTCTGTGGGCGTGACGCACCAAAGTCCCTTGTTGTGGCCCATTTCCGACTCGACGTATATGGCGTCGCCCGGTCGCAACAGCCCCCTAGATATTCCGTCTATACTGAGCTCTGTGAACTGGCCGCGTGACTGCGGTGACATGGAGATGGTAATCTTGGCTGTAGATGGGAAGATTAGGGGACGGAACGAAAGCGATCTGGGGCAGATCGGGGTGATTAAAATGCATGGTACCGATGGGTGGCAGATCGACCCTCCTGCAGAGAGCGAGTAAGCCGTAGAGCCTGTCGGTGTCGACACAATGACTCCATCTGCAATTCCTCTGGTGACAAATTGGCCGTCAACATGAATGTCCAGTATAGTGAGGTGCGGGTTGGGGCCTCGATGGATGTTGAGATCGTTCATGGCGTATACCACCTGTGAAGCGCCTGCATTTACAGGATGGTGCCGTATGCTTGAGTTTGTGGTTGCTGTTTGGTGTTGTTGCGACTTGGTTGTGGCGTTTTCGGTGATGCATCGAAGACGGACTCGGTTGAAGACCGTGGCTTGTGAGTTATACACGCTGCTAAATGCACTGTGAGCAGCAGATAGATCAAACGGGAGTAAAAAGCCCACTGTTCCTAGCGAGAAGCTAAGAATGGGCGGCACATCAGACGACGAGAAGAGTGATGTAGCGTGCAAAACCGTGCCGTCACCGCCGATGGTGACCAGAAGATCTGCCTTCTCGCGAATGAGTGCGCTGGGTCCTGTGAACAACGTCCTATCCTCTCCCTGGTCGTTTTCTGCCAGATCATGATCCAGCATCTCGTCAATGGTGCCCTCTTCCAGCATGATGTTAACCGCAGGAAACCGAGCTGCAAGCATGCGCACAAAATCGGCCGTCGCCGTGCGAACAGTACTGTTCCATGGTTTCTTGACTACCAGCACGTTTCTCGGTGGTGCATCCCACACAAGGGAGTACAATGAAGGCTTCTGAAATACATAGTGTGGAGTCATTTTGGCGGGCAGCTCGTCGGCCTGTTTGACGAGCCACTGGCTCTTCCATCTTATTTGGAGATCATTTTGAAACGAGCTGAGCTTTATCTGGATCACTGGTCGTCTCAATCCTGGTGATAGAACGCTTAATGGAAGTCTCATGAGTCAGTTGCTTGCCCCACACCGCACCACAATAGACTGCGGTAGGCCCCACGAAGATCCCACGCGTTAAATATTAAAGGCAGACCATTAGACTTGATATTAGTCTCAGCATGCATCACAACTGAACATGTTATCGGACAGTTCTTCAGCTGCATCCACTCCACAGATGTCTTCAGCGAGTCGCTTCCCTCCAGGGTATACTCCAGGACTTTCTCTCATTGATGTAATTTCAGGCACGCCATCCCCCACACCAGAGCAACAACAACAAAGGCAGAATACGGCTCAAGGACAATCCAGTGCCCAAGAACAGGGGCTGACTCACAGACAAGACACGGAAGCCAAAGAAAGCCTTTCAGCCGAAAATACGGATGACTTTGGTGACTTTGATGACTTTGATGACCTAGATGACTTTGACGACTTCAAAACAGCACTGGACATATCTCCTCCTGGCGATATTCTTGAATTCTTCCACAAGCATGTGCTTCACGCTCTGGACGCTTTTTTTGCTCAGATAATCCCCCTCAAATACAATCAAAGACGGCGTGTGCTTGCACACACCCGCACAAGAGCGTTTCTCCAAAACTACTGCGCCGTCATCAGAGTCGCAGGCATGGTGATGATGGGGAGAAACCGCACGGCTCTTGATATACAGCAACTTCAGCATGCAAACAGAGCAGCCAAAGCCGTAGCGTGGGCCTGGTCACAGCTTTGCCAACGTCTTGGTACAATGGGGCTATCACAAGATCTCCCCCAGCTAGACGACTCGGTAGTGTTACCCAAGACTATTTCTAAAACCACCGAAGAACTATGTAGCCTGTGCGGTCTTACAAAGGCAGAACGCCCTCCTCATGATAACAGCAATGGAGAGTTTTCATGGACAACAGTAGCCGAGCCTGCGTTTGGGGGCCATAGCCAGTGCTACGCGCTCTGGACACACAGAAGCGTCTTTATTAAGTCATCATAGGATAAAAATATGCATTACATTACTCAAAAAACGTCATTGTGACGCTTTCATCTTGGTTAGTGTGACAGTCCTCTTCTTCCGAAACATGAGTTGTTTCGTGGGCAGGAGGAGGACTGGCAGGTTTCGCGCTCTCACCACTACTTCTCGATGCAGCCGGTTTCTGAGACTCGCCCTTGAGAGCACTCTTGGATGCAAAAGCTCCTGTTCCGGCAGCAGAGTCCGCAACGGAAACAGGATAAGCAGGTGCTGGGAGAACCGAACGGTCCAAAGACGCCTGCGAAGGCTTCGAGACACCCGTGTAAGATTCATGGTGGGTCCGTAGCCCCTCAGGAGCAACAACCTGCGTCGGTAGATTCGAAGGCAGTTGCTCTGACTGCTGCGGGACATTTCTTTCGGCCGAGTCGTCATCATAAACCTCAAAGGACATTTGTGGCTCTTTTCGCCAGTCGTACTCCTCAAGCGGAACCGTTTCGGCCAGCTTAGACTTGTCGCCAGCATTCTTTTCCATCGCAGCTACCTCTCTCTGTATAGTTTCAAGATCAAACATGACAGATCCCTCTGCTCCAGGCGAGGAGGGAGAAGTGGAAGTTTGGCGGGCGTTCTCAGCCATGTTCCACCACTCCTTCTTCTTGGGTTTCATCCAGCCAAACAGCTTAGAGCGCTTCTCTGGCTTAGACCCATCTTCATTTGACTCTCCGGCCGCAGCTCTCGCTGCCTCCTTCTCCATCTGCTTGCGCGCCTCGTCAAACTCAGCAATGAGCTCGCGCTGCTTCTCACGAAGTCGGTCGGGATCAGGATCCTCAATCTCAGTGAACTCCTCACTCAGTACCTCCCAACCACCAATGGCATTAAGCAGACGCGGCATGGCCTTACGGTACGCCATGTGTCCATCGACGAGTTCAGTGCAGTCAAAATTCTCAACTGTCTCGACACTTTCAATGGCGGCGAGCCCAGCAATCCGTCCTAGCCCACCGCTCGTTGCCCGAAATAGGTAGCCCAAAATCCAATCCTTACGCGAGTATCCGTTGAGGAACCGCCCCGACACGACCGACCGAGCCAGCGCTACTTGGTCTTTCTTGACGACAAACGGAGACCCAAAAATGTACACCTGCTCAACTAGTCCATAGGCTCCACGCCTTGCAAGCTCCACAAGACACGAATAAATCACTCGCGCGCCTAGTGAGAATCCAATCAGTGTCACAGGACGGACGCCTAGGTTCCGATTTATAAGCGTGTCGGCAAGCACAAGCCCCGCAGACCAGGCTCGGTCCAGCGATACGTTCCACGGGTTGTCAATGAGATATCCCAGCTTTGAAAGGGCCATGGGCAGCTGGATAGACGCCATGAGCGCAATTAGCACCGTGCTTCCCAAAATCTGTTGAATACTCTGGGTTAGAACTTCTGTCGCCAAGATGTTAATCGTCTGTCCCATACTCTGCAGCATCTCGGGCTCCCATAATACCGACAACAGATCGCCCATGACGGGATCGATCGTCGAAAACGGCAGTCGGACATCATCTTCTTTACCCAGCATCCAGCCGGAAATGGTAACAATGACATTAGTCCGCTTATTGTTGTGCAGCGGCCTAAACTCAAACGTCTTTACATGTCGCAGGCGCGTCGCCATTCCTTTTGACCCAATGCGTGCTCCCACGGCTACTCCTGTTGTCGTAACAAGTGCGGTGCCGCCTGCTCCTGCGAGGAAACTCGAAGTTCCAGCAACTCCCACTGTTGTGAATCCAGCAGCGAGTCCGGCTCCAATTACGGGCGCAAGCAGTCCAGCAGACAGTCCGATCACGAGTCCTCCGCCAAGTGTGGCCAGTCCAACGTACATATACTTCTTTCTGAGTGCCTTCTTGCGCCGTGACTCCATAATCTCCTGCTCGTCCCAGACTTGGGCAGAAGCCTCTTCAATCTCCAGTGCGTCTGTGACTTTTTGTTCGAATTGAGCCACATCCAGTCCAGAAATGCCCAGCTCCTCGGCTACCTGCACCATTAGCGTTCTCGAGCGGGCGTCATAAATAGAGTCGGAAATCAACACAAGAAACAAATCGCACAGCAGTGTCCACCGCACATCAATTTCCAGAGTTTCCTGATCGCGCAGAGCTTCAGGCGACTGCACTGTTAGGTCTGCCACGTTGTTGGGAGAGTCCATTTCAACTTCACTGAGGTCTATTCTAGCATGAGGGGTGTTCTTGTTGTCATTGGATTGCTCGCCATTTATCTCGCCAGAGTGTTTGGGTTCGCTCTCGAGCTTTTCATTCGTTTGAGCGGCTCCATTCTCCGTGGGTTCATTCTCGTGCGTTTCATTCTTGTCATCACCGTCGGCAGTGTCATTCACATCGTCGTCATCATCAGGATGAACAGGATTTTTCACCTTTGCACCCTTCATCAACGACGGCGCCAGGTCTTGTGCCAATACACCATGCTCAGATAATTGTTCGATCATGACCTGCTCCTCAGGTGACAAGTCCATATGCGAGTACAGCCGAATCATCATCTTTTGGCTCCACATGGCATGGGATCCCCTAGCGACACTGAGCTGCTTTGCTAACGATTTGGACCCTCGCACCTTGGCCAGCTCTACAGCCATGTGTGTCATGGTTACTCGACACAGACCCACATATGCAATTCGTTGTGCATCTGTAAGCATTGTTTTGGTTGCCTGAAGCTGCGAGAGAGGGTTTCGATCGTCGTCCTCCTCGCGAAATAAAAAATCGGTATTCTCATCCAGAGAGGTGACACTGCGGACGTCGTCGTCAACCGCTACCCGGGTGTACCCCTTAGCGGCCGTTATATGGCTCAAATCTTCTTTCTCGGTGTCGCCAGCCACGTCTTCGCTGCGATGGACAACCAGCTGCCCTCGTTCATCGTACACTTCGTAGCTTGCAACCGTCTTCATGTCTTGCCACTCTTCTTCGTCGTCGTTTTTGGCGTGAGTGCTACTGGCTTGGCCCAGTGTGAATTCTTTACCTGTAAGGTCTACATCGCTGGCGGTGTGTCGGACCACCTTCTCCAGAGCCCCTGAGTTCCCCATGTGGGAGGACTCTGAGTAGCCTTTGGCTTGTGAGGGCATGCTGCGGATTTCTGGCGTGGAAGAATATGCTGGGGGTGGAGCCTCTTTCTCTGTTGTGGGATCTAAACTCCTGCGTTCTGCAGACTCATGCGTTTCGAGCGTTGTTAGACTATCGGTGGTATCACTCCTAGGCTTCAGTCCATGGCGTATAACCTGCGGCAGCCCGTCTTCTTCCGCCTTTCTATATCTTATAACACCTGAGCCATCATTGTCGCTGAGACGAAACTCAAGAAAGTCTTCTTCTTCGTCAAAGTCTAGTTCGCCATTCTTGTCGTTGTTGTTGTTGTTGTTCTTGTTAGCTGGTAAGGACGAACTAGATGATTGCACTGGCGAGTTAATCTGGCTATGAAGATCACCATAGCCATGGATTGTTGCTGGTCCGTACAAGTCGTGTGTGGATCCACTAAAACTTGACGTTGACCGTCGTCTGGGTCCTTGTGATGACGGGCCTGATGCAGCGCTGACAGGACGACTGATTGTGTAGGGATTAAGTTCACCTACATTCCTGATGGATGTGGAGCGTCGACTGGCAGCATAGCTAGATCGTGGAACGGCAATATCGGGAGGCTCGCCGGCCATTCTCTTGGTTTGGTGCTATCCCTTGTATGTATCCACAAAGTTTACGTGGGGGACATCTCGTGTGGGGCAACATGTATCCCGTTGCCGAGATAAGTGAGTTATAGAGTATCCCACTCGGGCTACAGCTGTGGAGATACCTTTGCTCCCGGGGAGATGCTTTCTCATGAGGTTGTGCAAAAGATGTGGCTATGTTGGCGGGTGTATGATAACACCAGGATGATAAAATAGCCGATGGTCGTTCTTGCTAGCAGCTTATCGAGCAATATATCAATTGCTTGAGATGGAAGATGTATGCCTGCGCGCACTACAGAGACACAACGTCTCCATGAGCAGATTTTCATGAGCAGATTTTCAGTCGGCGTGTCGGAAACACAAAGTCTGGCAGAAATGCTGCTCGCTGTGGGATGAACCGTCTGGGATGAGCGTGGACTGGTCGCAAAACTTCTAATAGGCTATATCCTTAAGAATTAAAAACGGCGGTCACAACTGTACTACTTTGCGTACCTTTCTATCTAACAGACGACCGGCAGTATCAGTCTCGGGATCCCGGTTTGTGTGGTAATAGCCCCCAGCTCGCGCAAACCTGCTCGTGCTCGTATCAGCAAAAGCGCTAGTGGTCGTATTCGCAAGGCTGTTCATGCTTAAACCAATAACACCAATAACACTGCTTGCGCTTCGACTACCAATACGGCCTCACGGATGGTATGAACCACCACGGTGATGAAGAACCCAAACTCCTCAGATCCCGCCTCGTCGAACAACGGCGGAGATCGTCAGGAGAGCGGCAGGTCCGTGATTAATGGCACTGAACAACACGCTGAAGAAAGCCAAGCTCATCGGGCTCTCGTTTCTTCAACCAGTTGGCCGTCGGTACCCAGTAGGTTCTCGGCCACCAGTGATGGCAAGGCAGGTAGTCAGACATGTTATATGCAGTGCGTGGCAAAACTTAGCAGACAGAACGGCAATCAAGCCTTGTGCTGTGTTCTCTGGAGATTGGGTTGTGAAACTTACGAACTAACATTGCGCGTACAAATGACGCAAAGAGATATCAGACCATCTTTTCAACAAGGTCCTCCGTATTCAATCAGCTTACGATCAGAAACCAAATAGGTCAAATGTATAGATAAGATTCACAAACAAATCCATCCGAAGGAACCCGCCTGTTTTCCCTCTTTCTTTGCATATACGCTGGTGCGGCTCAATCCAGGGGACGGGGCCAGGGTGAACCCGGGTGTCTCAGTTATGCACATTCCAATAAACAAGCACCCGTATTTGAGGATCTCAGCTTGTTTATAGACACAAACATCTCCATCAAAGAAAGAAAGATCGGTCAGTGCCATTGATTGTAGTTCCACCACTCAACCACGGTGGCAGCAAAAACAACAACCGACTTCAACTCAACCGAACCGCAGTAGCCATGGCGGCGTCGGCTGAAAGCAACATGATCAGCGGCTTCAAGCAACTGGGGTTCCGCCGATCAAACAAGGAAAACATGGACACCACAGGCCAATTGTACCAAAACCAGAGCCAAATGCATACACAAATGCAAAACTCGCTCCGTCCTCGCAAGACCCACCAGAACCCCAAGTACTCTGATCCCAAGGTGCAGCGCATGACCAATGTCGCGCAGCTGTACTTTTACGACTACTATGTGGATCTTGTGAGCTATTTGCAGAAACGCAAGCAGCGACACGCTGCCATGCAGGAGGCGCTGGCGCGCCTTCCCGAGCAAGAGCGTGCGCTGGAGTGGAGAAAACACACGGGGCGTGAGCGTCTGCTTCTCCGAAAACGCCGCCACCATCTCAAATCCAATGACTTTCAGATCCTTACGCAGGTGGGTCAGGGAGGCTACGGACAGGTGTTTCTGGCCCGCAAGAGCGACACCAAGGAGGTATGTGCGCTCAAGGTTCTCAACAAGAAGATTATTTGCAAGATCGACGAGGTGCGTCATACGCTGACGGAGCGCGATATTCTCAAGGTCGCCGACTCGCCATGGCTCGTCAAATTGCTGTACTCATTCCAGGACGAAACAAGCCTTTACCTGGCAATGGAGTTTGTGCCTGGCGGCGACTACCGCACGCTGCTTAATAACACAGGCACATTGAACCCGAAGCACGCCCGGTTCTACATCTCAGAGATGTTTGCATCGCTAGATGCGCTCCACCAGCTGGGATACACTCACCGCGATCTGAAACCCGAGAACTTTCTCATTGACGCTCAGGGCCACATCAAGCTGACGGATTTTGGCCTTGCCGCTGGGCGCCTTTCGGATTCCAAGATTGAGCACGTCAAGCAGCGTCTCGAGGAGGTCAAGGATCTGGCGGTCCCGTACCGATCCGTTAGGGAACGTGTCGACCTGTATCGCAGCGTGCGCAAGGCTAACCCATCAACATACGCCAAGTCCACAGTGGGGTCTCCAGACTATATGGCAGTAGATGTGCTCAATGGTGACGCATACGACAATACCATCGACTACTGGTCTCTTGGATGCATTCTTTATGAGACCCTCGTGGGGTTCCCTCCTTTTTCAGGAGCCACCACCGACGAAGTGTATGCGAACTTGCGTAACCATCATCAGACCATGATGAGACCGCGGTACGAAGACGGAAAGTTTGTTTTTTCAGATCGCACATGGCACCTCATCCGCGGGCTCATCACTGACCGCCGCACCCGACTCTCGACTTTTGATGAGATCCAGGCTCAGGTTTATTTCAGCGACGTCAACTGGGAAACATTGCGGCAGTCGCCCCCTCCATTTGTGCCCGACCTAGACTCTGAGGATGACCCAGGATACTTTGATGATTTCAGCAACGAGGCAGACCTCAAAAAGTACAAGGAAGTGATGCTCAAGAAGGACCAGATGCAGGGCATGATTGCCGACTCATCGACTAACCCGTCGCGCAAAGCCTTTATTGGCTTCACGTACCGTCATTCCAAGCATCGCGAACTTCTTCCTCTCGAGGAAGCCCAGCTCAACAACCGGCTGGTGGGTGCCAATGACTCCACCGCGCCATTCAGCACTATTTTGTAGAATGTATTTATTAGAAAAGGACGTGAGTGCTTATACAACAATAACTGTGGAGATCTTCCTGGCGGCTGCCTCAAGCGAACATCTTGGACGAATCTAGCTTGGCTCCTCAATATGAGGACGATTCTCAGTGAAAGAATCCATCTGCGCAGCAAGCTCCGCTTCGTTGGTCCCTAGCGCATTCCAAAGCTCGCGACTCTGTTCGTCAACCACTCGCATGAGGGTCGACACTTCGTCGAGTCTCGCCACAGTTTCCCTGACGTCCGCAGATACCTGGTCAAAGTGGCGCTCGTCGAAGAGGACCTTGCGTAAACTGTCAATGTCGCCATTCTCCCACAAATCGTTAAACTCCTTTCTGGTTTTGTGCGCCTCGACGTCGGCGGTTTTCTTGGCAAGCTCAATCTGCCCGCGACGCAGACTCTCGAGGGCCTGTGCATGAGCAGGCCCAAAGAAACTACCCGTGGACTTGACTTGGTTGGCAAGCTTTTGGGCGTCGTCTAGAACATCAACTTCTGCCCACATACGGTCGTGCTGGTTGACAATGGGATGATTGGGTCCAACAGTCCCTAGGCCCAGGTCCTCTCGCTCGGGCTTGGTTTGATGGTCGTCTCCTTCGTCATCGTTGCCATTGAGCTGAGAGCGGTCTGTTTCCAAGCGGGCGTCCATACCCTTCTCCAGCTGGGCATCATAGTCTTGGATCACACTGTGGCTACTTTCCGCCACAGGAGGACTCAATCTGTGGGAATCAGGTCTAGAGTCATCATCTTGACTGAATTCGAATGATTTCCCGAGATAGGGAACCGGCTCCTCTGATTCACTTGATAGCCGATCCGAAGACATGCATGGGTGGTCACAAGTGAGGGCTAACCATAGTTGCCCAAAAAGTATCACCGTGGTAGTGGAAGTCGATCGGCCGCCAATACGGCGCCAATACTTCAAGCATCGCCCTTGACCGAGCTCAACTAACTACCTGAAATAATTTATCTTTATATTGCACTTGTCGTGAACTGCAAATACTCTAATTCAAAACTATATACATTACTCGGCGGGCTCCTTCATGAGCGACTTGAACTCAGGTTCCTGCAGAATATCAAGGACAGCCTGCGCAACCTTTTGGTCGGCGCCACTTAGGTTGACGTTCTCCGTTGACAGAGGCGAGTTTGCGTCGGCAAGAGCTGCACTGGGCTGGTCTAGTCTGTCTATCATGTCGAGCGACTCGCTATTAAATAGAGACGCCTTGATTCCCACTCCAGTGATACAGTATTCTCTGGCGGTAGCCAGAAATACCTGGACCACGTCCGGGTTAGCATCATATAGGTTGAGCACCCGACGGTGGGTGATTCGCTCAAAATTCTCCTTTGATTTTGCGTGTGCGAACGGACTCTTAATGACGGTCCATCGCTGGACTTTGTTTGGAAGCTTGCTCACACTTCGCACGGGGATCTTGAGGTAGAACGCAGCCCTCAGCAAAAAGTCGCAGTAAAAGTCCAGGTTCTGAGTCGTAAACGAACTGAGGTGAACCTCAGCGACCTTGTCTCCGTGGGTAATCCCATGCCGTATGGGCGCATAGTGGTTGAGCTCGACGTTAATGGGAACAGGTCTTCCAGTCGCCTTGGTGGGACTCACATTTGATTGCACATAGCTTCCAACAGACGGGTACTTGTGAGCGTCGAGGTAGTTTTCAGAGTTGTCGACATGGGACGAGGTGCTGTTAGTAGTGCTACTATTGTATCTGCTGCATCGTAGAGCCGTTGTTATTAGCCGTGGGCTCTGGCGCCAGCTATGTGATTTGAGGAGCAGCATGCTGGAAAATCAATTCACAATCGTTCACTATAACCTAAGAGCTTCTTCTCGTAACAGAGTGAAAAACGTGATACAGCACGTGATACTTTTTTTGTATGTGGTCCCACGCTTCATGCATGCCCAGCCCAGTCTGGTCTAGTCCTGGTGGGACCACAATGGGCGTCTGATTAGCGGGGTAAAGACTCGAGACCTAAAACGCCAGGGAAGAAACAATCAGTAAAATCAGTAAACATGAGGCCCAGAAACACAATTCTAGCAAGATTGAGCGCTGTCATCGCAATTCCCAGTAGAGGGCGAGCACTGCATGCGTGCGCCGTACAAAATGGGTTCATTGATCCATCGGTCATGACCAGACTCGTCATGAACCATGCACGATCAAAGATCACCCCATCTGAAACAGAAATGGCCACGACTTCAGCCAGTGCTGACTCAATTGACGGCTACGAATCGGGAACGGGCCCTTTTGGAGGGTACCGTCTTGCGTTCAGTAAAGACAAGAGTGGCAGTCCATTGTCGGCGTCAGATCCAGAACAGGGCATTTTTCAACGGGCAGCAGCCTCTACGTGGTATGTGCCCGAAAGATCATCACCGACTCCGCTACGCGATAACTTCGAAAAGGTACTGTCGTTGAGCAAGCTGATGGAGCCCATCCATGAAGGACGGCCGCATGACAATGTCAAACCCGCTGATGTCAATCCGAACCCCGAGTCGGTTTCTGCGGCCAAAGAAGACCAAAGCGAGCAGCCCAATAAATCACCCAGTTTCCGGTTGGAAGACATTCGCAAGCACCAGCAGAGCCAAAGCGAAAGTAAAAACAGTTCTGCCAAGCCCATGTCTGCCACGCTCAAGGAACTCCGAGATCAGCATCAAACACCTGGAGTTCCAGCTAACCCAAAAGAACCCAACCATGACGCCAAACCCGCCTCTCCAACGACAGCCGCCTCTCCGACGACAGTGGAAACAGACCTGGCCTCCATTAATCTTAATGGACTTGAACAGGCATTGCGAGACGCTCGAAAGGGGGAAAAGGCGCATGCAGACGAGGTCTTTCGTATGCAGAATGCCTATAACTATTCGAGATCGGACAAAACTCTCGACCGGGGTGACTTCTTCACATGTGTTTTGAGCGACGTGCAACGCGAGACAGCCCGGACACAAAAGGATAAGCTTGAGTTCGAGTACGTGGTGGTGACTCCAAGTCAGAAGCTCATGTTTTTGCGCCAATGCCCATTAGGGTCGGACGCACAGCCCCAGCGAAGCACCAGTTTACTCAAGAAGAACGGAGAGATGGACAGTGACGAGCTGTTCCGTATTCTTCTTTCGCTGCCCCATCCTGAAAAGTATGCACGTAACATACGTAGGCTTCAAAAGGGTGGGTGGAAGTGCATTGGTAGTGGGTATACAGGTACAGGACAAGATCACGACCAGCTCATGCTTGTATTCCGTCGGAGGTACAATCCTCTGAAGCGGTATACGTACCTTTTAGCCAAACTGACGTTTGGGTTTCTAGGTGCGATTGGCATTGCGTTTCTTGGAGCCGTGGTCATTGAGAGTCCATTTTAGCACACCAATATTCGCAGTTTTGACTGCATGTAGCACATTTCTTAACATTATTTATCGTCATTGTCTCAATTAATGGTATGAATTTCAAAGTGGTGGGAGTCAACTCTAAGCTGCACGGCTAGTTGCATCACCGTCTTTTGCACCAGCACCACCACGGACGACAACTAAACAAACGAGAAATGCCTAAATACAGTGTGGATCAGCTGCTGTCACTTCAGCAGAGTGAGCTCGTTAAGGCTCCCGAGTTTTTGTACGAGGAGATCAAGGACGTTCACTGGAGTCAGTACATGGCTTTCGCGCCTCCTACCAGACACGGATTTTATGCTCCACACCCACATGGACATGGCAGCGCGCATGCGTCTTCGGGTGCTGCTGCGCCGGAGGAACCTGCTTTCAATCCTCACGACCTGCACAAGAGCTTGGAGGAGCGTGAGGATCTTGACGAAGACATTAAGGAACTGACGTCGCGCTACTTTTTGCAGCGTGACAACCTGTACAAAAAGTTGCACATGGGAAACCAGACTACCAGTGGTGCAGAGCTCATTGGTATCAAGACGTCGTCCATCGGATCGAGCAATCATGGACCCGGTTCTACTGCGAATGCCTTTGATGCTCTCGCGAGCACCGAGGACGCAGACGTCAACAACACAACCGCCGATGCTGCTGCAACTGAAGACGGAGATGACGACGGATGGATCAGCGTTGGACCGAAACACCACAGCAAGGACCATCACCATGGAGGATGGGGCGGCCACCACGGGTCCCATCACGGACACGGAAACCACCATGGACATGGAAACCATCACGGACACGGAAGACGCAGTTTTGGCGGAGCAGACCGGACATTTGATCGCCGGCAGCTGCAGAAGAAGGCTGAGGAGGAACCTCACCACGAGCAGTCTGTTCAGGAGGAGTAGCGTGGCTATAGTAATGTACTAGCTAGACACTATCAGGTCATGCATGCAATACGCTAGATGTTGTAAATTGATAAGTTAGTTAGCTAGTTAGTTAGTCGTCGTGTGATACGCGTCCGTTGATTATAGACTGGATCAGCCACTCCTTGTTGCGCACAGCGCGGGATCCGGGCAGAAAGTCAATCACGGTTTTATGATCAAACTCACGCGACACCACGGGATAGTTGTCCCGCGCGCATGCAAGTAGTAGTAAGTGGACCATCTTGAGGACTGCGGCCTCCACCTCGTGTGGGTCCTGGTCGTCGTCAAGCCCGTTGTCGTCTAGTTCAGCAAGGTGGAATTGCGCTGAGGAAAGTACAGGTTGAGACCAGAGCCCGCTCAGAGCACTATCCTTTGTTTCAAACTGGTATCGTAAAGGAATGCGTGTTTCCCACTTGCTGATGAATTTTGCGAGATTCGGAGAAACTAGCGTTCCCAGCTGCGCACTCAGCCCAGCTGGAAGCACATACATGGGCCACTCTGCAATGGAATGGGCTTTGACAGCATCATCAATGAACTTCCACGATAAACACGGCCATTTGAGCGCAAGCGCCTCGAGATACTTGGTGGTCCGCTGGGGTTTTTGACTCAGAACTGCAGCAAACACCAGTCCGCGGAACCGATCATCGCCCTGATTCCACTTGGCTGTGAGCGCCACCGGGTCCACAAGAAACAGCTGACCCAATCCACTGGAGAGTATCATGCCACCGTTGCTTCGCACCGTCTCTTTGATGCGAATTAGGTCTTTCCCTTCCAGTCCAGTGATTGTAAATACACAATCATCAAATATGCCCGAGCGGTATGGCATCAAAATGTCTTCTTTCGTTTCTTCGTTGGCGTTGTTAGACTTGGACTCAGTGTGTCGCGTCGTCTGCCGCGTAGCCATGCTAACAGTAGCAGTGGCTGTAGCTGTACTAGGTGCAGTGCTAGTAGGCACCTTCATGTCCAAAGGCGGTTCGGCAAACACATTGACTTGAGTACGCCCCGGAGCCTTGCTGTATGCTTTCACCTGTTGAGCGTTCATGTACAGACTCAAAATTGGCACCACCAAAAACGCTAACTGGTTCTTGCCACGCACCAGCTGCACATGGGTCTTTTCGCCACGTCCTACAGCGCAGACGGGTAGCTTTGCTATAATTTCTGTGACTGCCGCCGTGGCCATCGTTTCTGGCGGCTGCTGTCCCAGCTTCACAGCCTCCTCCTTACTGAGCAGTCTCTCCACTCTGTAAATGTTGCGCTTGTCGTACAGAGTTCTCACTTGGTCGCCTTTACTAATGTCGAAGGGTTTGGTCTTATCGGTAGATACGTCTAGATATGTATCATCAGCGAAAAATACCCGAAACTGTGCGTTGTCTAACTCCATCTCCAGCTCCTCACGATATGCAGCCCACCACTGACCATCCAAGACTACCCACACACAAGTGTCTGGCGATTGGGAGGAAAGCGCCGGCGGCGCCATTGGCGTCACGTCTGTGTCGAGTCGCGTTTTCTTGGCAGGAGTCTCTTCTATACTGCTCAGCGAAGAAGTCTCACGCTGTCGGCGTAAAGACTTTCTTTGGACTGAACCTTGTGGTGTTCGGATGTTAGTATTGGCCCCGTCATCTATTTCTTCGCTTTCCTGTCTTGATCCAGGAGACGTGTACCATGTCAAGGCTGTGACTGGTCGTTCAGTCTTGGTGTCTCTTCTCAAGGATGGCACGACCCGTTTACTCTGAGTTGTGGTGTCATTTCTTGTAGCATCCGAAGATGGTCTTTGCAGTCTCAATAGCTCTGGCTTCAGCTGAGACGGTGGTTTGTTTTGCTCTTTGTCAGCCGCTTCTTCCTGCTCTTCCTCCTCCTCCTCCTCTTCCTCTTCCTCTTCCTCCCTTGGAGCACTCAACTCAGGTTTTCCGCCATTAGGTAGGTCCTCCCACTCAAATGCCACGAGCTGTGTGGCTGGCGCCTCATCATATACTTTGCGAAGATACTCTCCCATACTTTGAGAATGCCTTGCAACAGAACCATTGCTGCTGCTACTTTTCTGGCCACCAAAACCTTTTCCTTTGTTGTTTCCTCCTCCTCGCGTAGGAGTTTCCTGTGAATCGGGAGGAAGAGACTGGCTTCGCACTGCAGAGTGCAGATGATTTGCTTTATTGTTGCTGTGAATCCCAAAAGAGAGGCTATCGTCCTCTTCGTCCATGGGTAGCTGTGTCTCGGGGATCTGCTGTGGAAAGTCATCCCGAGTGGGTGTGTCAGGCACAACGTCCTGAGACAACAAAGACGGCTCATGTGTTGCATGCAACGATCCCTGCCCATTTACCTCCGTGTCGTTTTTTGCTTTATTGCTGTCCTGGCTAGTTGGGCCACTCAACGAGCTAGGGGTACGTTCAGCTGCAACCATGTCGTCCTCTTGGGATTTCGCTTCCCGTGGACTTTTACCTGAAGATTGTTGGCGTGCTTGGGGAGCTAAAGAATTAATGAACAATTTGGCGTCTGAGTCTTCAAACCTCGTATTTTTATCATTACCATTGCCATTGTTATTGCCATGAGCGTCCTCGTCTTCACTGGCGCTTTCAGGGTGATCTGCCTGGGTAGGAGAACAATTTTCATAATTGGCAAAAGCGGGCTCAATGATGATCTTTTGCTCCTGACTCAATTGGATTGAATCCTTCTGGGTCGCCTCCCAGGTGTCGCCCTCATCCATGTCAACAAATGTGCAACAAATGTGGTGGGAAATGAATTGGGTTGAAACTCTTGGACTTTGCATCACCACAACATCGCCATGTGGAAGACCCGCATATCACAAGCAGTGTGCAGGCTACCGCGGCAACCTACCAGTTTCTGTTGTTCTATTTATTCTTCTTCTTACCGCTCACTAACTTTCAATCGTCTCTACTCTAACAAAGCTAAAAAGGCATCGCTACGGCATGTAGCATCACCAGAGCTCTCTCAGACCACCCAGCATCTGTCGCAGAGCCTCGCAGTCAAGCCATGCACCTCGGCGTCAACATGTGAGGCATACGATCTCGGAAGAGTCATGGATCTAATGTTTAATGAGGGGTTCCGCAACAGCAGGATACTGTTACCCGGAGAAATGGCATACTGCCAGTTTCCCATTGAGAATGGTAAGAGCAAGGCAGATATTCTTGTACTGGTCAACGGAACCGTCGTCGCATGGGGAATGTCAGAGCTGCAGGTACTAGATGACTTTATTCCACTTCTAAGGAAAGCACAGCTGCGCTCTTACCACACAATAGAGACAGAGGATATGGATTATCTTGAAGAGCCGGATCTCAATAGTAACGAAGCTGCAACAGACAAAATACCCGCCGCGGAAGAAGTATTCTCCTATACATCCAACTCTCAGATCCCTGGTGCTCCCCCGTCTACCACAGAGCCCAACCAAAAGAGCGGTATGGTAGGTGACGTGATATACCTCCGGGGCGATGTCAAACAGCGCCTGCTCGACATGGCTGCATTTTCCTCTGGACTTGCACGTAATACCAAACTCGCAGCGCTTGAAAATAGCATGGATACCTTTATTGAATCCATTAAGACGCTAAGTGACAAACTCGCTACGGGCCAGAAACTGGGCGTGCATGGAAAGGACGTTCTTAAGACCACCGGCAGGCTCCTCCAAATCCGTGGACAACTCAACCTCTACAGTGAGCTGATTGAGACCCCAGATCTCTACTGGTCTGAACCGGAGCTCGAGCGTCTCTACAGCCTTGTCAGTAAAAAGCTCGACATCAGCCAGCGCATTGCTATCTTAAACAAAAAGCTGGACTATGCGAGCGAACTGGTAACAATCTTACAGACTCACCTTAGCGAGGAGCAAAGCACCCGTCTGGAGTGGATGATTATCATTCTGATCACTGTCGAGGTATGCTTTGAGGTGGTTCATTTTGTTGAAAAGTACACCACTTGAACAAAAAAAAAAAAAAAAAAAATCGTGTAAATAGTTTAACAATTCTAGAGTCATCAAGGTACAAATGAAGCAATAATGTGGTCAGTCTGTTCGGTTGGCGGTCAGCCCAAAAAGTAAGGCTCATGTCTTTCCTGTCAAGAGGCCCTCGTTGCCGAGATTCAGGCCGCTGAGTAGTTGGTCAATGTTCACAGCAGGCGACGGTGGTCCCGGGTTAACATTCGCGGCCTTCGATTGGCTTATAGACGATGGAGCGTGGGCTTGACGCTGTCGCTGGGCACCGGAGACAGGTTGAGCCATGGCTCGCTTGAGGTCAGCAACCTTGGGAGAAAACTCACGACGTCCGGAACCGTGAGGGTCCGGACTGATTCCATTAGCCGCAGATGTAGGAGAGTCTGCACGGATTGACATACTGAAAGAGCTGCCTCTCACAGATCGGGATCGGGTCATCAGAAGCTCGGGAATCGTGGGCGACATAGGACTACCAGCAGGCGATGGCCACTCGACTTCAGAGTCGCTCGTCATTTCTGCATTGTTGAAATCTGAACCAAACAGAGCGTTCTTGACATCGGGGCTAATGTCACTAGGAGTGAACTGTGTCTGGAGTTCAGCTCTATCGAGCGAAGGACTGTTGGCAAGGGGATCAAGACTGGCGTGACTGAGAGACGACAGCGCCGATCTAGTTCCGCCGACACTGAGATCCAAGAATGCATTGTATCTCTGGCGCTCCTGCACCATACTAGCCAGCGTCTGGCTGATCTTTGTCTGCTTGAACGTCTTTGCAATCTGCAGTAGCACAAGAAGCGCAAAGCTGCACATGACGGTTCCCTGGATCCGTGAACACTCGCTTCCAAAAAGCTTAGACATATGGTGGGCTGCGGATCCGTTTGCCGATCCATTGGCCATGGACCCGTTGGCTTCGCTGCTGTTCTGCTGCTGCTCAGTCACCTGGCCATGCGAGTACATGTTAAGCATGTAGGACCAAAGCCTGGCTCCTGCGAGCGGTCCTATGTGGTGGAGCGCAGCGGCGACCCAGTTGTAGGCAGCATAGTAATTGAATGCATCAAGAGACGGCTCGGTGGTGACTAGAGACGTCAGAATCTGGAACATGGCGTCCAGGCTTTGAATGTTCTCTGAGGGAATAAACTTGGACGATGCCGACGCAAGCGACTTGTCCATCTCATAGAGCTGAGATCCCAAGAATACAGAAAACGTGTCGACGTAGCTCGTGGGGACACGAGCATCTGAGTGGGCTAGCAGCAAATCGCTGTCTAGCCACACATGCATCGGCACGTAATTCAGCGAGCCCTTGGAGAGAACCGACGATGCCACCTGAATGATATTCTTCACATTGGCAAGGTCATTCAGCACAATCTTGGGATTGAGGTTGCGAATCTGGGTGAGCGCAGACGCGTGTGTGCCAGATAAGCTGCCTTCCACCGCAGCGGTACCTCCAACAGACGTTGATCCCTCGTACGACGAATTGGCAGCAGTCCCACTGCTGTCGCGGAGAAACGAAAGACCCTCGTTGATCATATCGCTGACCTGGTCTCCGTAGTAAATGTGTGTGGCAAGCGCCGAGATGGCGTCCCTGATAGACAGCAAGAGGTCATTCACCATCGCCGTAAACTGCGCCTTGGTGTTGTGGTTTTTCTCATCAGCTCCAGAAAACAAAAGAACGTGCTGATGTGACGTCAGGACCCGCAAAATGTCCATGACTGATAGTCCCACCAGGTTGACGGCTGACGACAGCAATGAGCACACAAGTCGGACAAGCGTCAGCTGCTGTTCAAGCTGTGATAGCTGCAGCTCCACTACCATGTCTACTAGAGTGTCGACAATCACAAACCGCAGCTGCACGGGTGTCCATTGGGCCATGAGGCCCACCAGAGTCGTTGACCACAGAGGAGGGCAGTCGTTCTCCAGAATGAACTGGAGCACCTTGTGGCATGTTTTGCGGACCTGGGACGTGACGGTGGTGTCGAGCAGGTTAGTAAGGGTGTGCAGCGACGACTTGAGTATGGTGTCCTCACTGGCAGACGACGTCTGCGAGCCGTCGTCGTCCGATGCCTCGTCTTCTCCCTTTTCGTTGCTGTCTTGCGAGTTTCGTTTGGTGGTTTGGGTGTCCAGGTCATCTTGAGACTTTCCGGAATGCTTGTTGTTCATGGTTGAAGTGGGTTTAGCGCCCTGACTGGCCGTCGCCATGAGACTTCGGCGAGAGCTGTCCATGCCCTCGAACTTGTCTACAAAAAAGTTCCAGTCTGCGCCAGTGCGCCTAGAGGACAGTCTGTGAATTCTCTGCGAGTTGTCGTGCTGCCACTGCAGTTCCAGCAGCTTGGATCCGTCTTCGTCTACACTGAGGTTGCGGAGTGCTAACCGCACAATGACGCCAATGTCAACCTGTCCTGCGGCCGTGCCCATGGCGGGTGATGATGAGACGGCCTCTGCAGCACTGACGGCAATCTGCTCCCATTGCGCCACGGCGGTCGCCGTGGTCGCAATGGCTCTATTTTGTTCTGGAACGCTGGCAAACTGGCATACAAGCTCATGGTATGCATGCACAAAATGGTTATCGGAGCCACTAAAGAGCGCTCCATCGTGGAACTTGCAAAATGTCTGGAAAACGTGGCACGCGTGCTGGCACAATGACACATCCTTGCTGGTTCCCACAATCAGCGAAATAATGTCCACCACAGAGTCGGCAAACAAATTAAGTTCAGAGTGGCATCGGTCAATAAGCGCGTCCACAATGGCCAGCGTCACTTGGACATTGCCAATTCTTTCTTTGTAGAGGTCGGTGCGGGCAGACTTTTCAAGGTAGATTGCAACCTTTTGTAGCTTTACCTTTCGCGTAGAAGCATAGTATAGAAGGTACGATAGCTCACTGGCGTTGGGTCTCTTTTCAGGAGCATGGCCCGGTGGGTAGCACTGGCGGATGAGCTTTTGATGTTTTGGTGCCAGTTTCTTGGAAAGCATGACAGAATGAGGCGGTATGTAGTAGCAGAATTGAGCCAGTCGTAGTCACACGAAACTAGTTTGTTTCAAATGTGTCGTTGGCCGTCTGACTGGTAAAAAGGGGTGGGGAAGGCGCTGTTAGTAGACAAGGGCTGAACAATTTCAGGGTGCTTGCTTAATAAGGGCAGATGGAAATGCGGGGTGTGGGTCTAGTTTTGGTTGTTCAAGTGAAATGCAGAGAAATGCAAAGTAGAGCAGCCGAGGCCGATAATAGGGGATCTTGATTTTTGAGTGCTAAGTGGTGCTGTGCTGTGACTTGTGTGTGGACCTTTCTGGGGTTCTGCAATGCAGTGCCGGTTATTAGGAAGGAAGAGTAGGTGGGGTGGGTGGGGTAAGGTCAGGTCCCCGGCAGATTACGGGCTCGTCAACCTTCATGTGATAGTTTAGACATGCGTCTGGGGTTGCGCGCACAATGTATGTATGTATGTATGTATGTACATAACTGGATGGATTTGGAGAAACTATGCTTGATAGATTGATCAACGGAGCAGATATTTTGTAGTCCGATCCCGAGAGCTTTCCTAGCACTATACACTTTGTCTCAATTCATAGTCCCACAGTAAAGTTAGCAAACTGCAGACATTCGGCATGCCACCCATCTATGGCAAAGGTGGCGTGTGGAGCAATGTAGAGGATGAAATATTGCGAGCCGCCGTGTCCAAGTACGGGCTTAACCAGTGGGCTCGAGTATCTTCACTTCTAGCTCGAAAAACTGCAAAACAAGCAAAGGCGCGTTGGACACAGTACCTAGATCCTCGGATCAACAAAGATGCATGGTCCATCCAGGAGGATGAGCAGCTTTTGCAGCTTGCAAGAGTTATGCCAAATCAATGGAAAACCATTGCCGTCTCGCTAGGGAGAACGGCACACCAGTGTGTTGAGCGGTACCATATTCTGCTGGATGCTACTCTTGACGAGAAGGAAGGCAAGGAGCTCGAGGCGCTGCCTGGATTGGGACTCAGCAGCTCAGAGCTCCGCCAGTTGAAAGTAGGAGACATCGACCCCAGTCCGGAAACGAGAAGTGCGTTGCCCGACACTGATGATTTGGACGATGAGGAGCTCGAAATGCTGGCTGAAGCCAAGGCTCGTCTCGCAAACACACAGGGCAAAAAAGCCAGGCGCAAAGAACGAGAACGGTTTTTAGACGAAACCAATCGGGTGGCGCAGGTTCAGAAACGCCGCCAACTTCTCCAAAGTGGGATCCGCACCTCGCTAAAGCCCGCTCTCAAGGGAAACTTTTTCGACTACAATGCCGACATTCCGCTTGAGCATCAGCCTGCGCCCGGGTTTTTTGACACTACAGATGAGATTGCGGAAAACAAGCAAGAACTCGATGAGTTTACAGCGCTCGCCAATCGCGGTATGGCTCATCCTGAAGCCGACAAAGCAAAGTCGCAAACAGGAAAAGGACGCAAGCGCAAAACCCCGGACTTTAAGCAGTCGGTCTACGAGGCACAGCAGGAGCAACAGCAAGAAGAGGCATTACGAAGATCCAAGCGTCGTAAGCTCCAGCTTCCGCCGCCAACGGACGAGCAGGGCTCATCTATTGGTCGCATGGACGTTGACACCATTTCGGAGCTCGCTACAAGAGAGATTGGGGCGATAGCTCAGCAGCAGAGACCGGTTCTGTCTCATCCCGACGCCGCAGCAGGCGTCGTGAAGGTTGATGTTATCACCACACACTCTGCTGACGCTGGGTCCACACATCAGGTAAAGGCCAGTATTGCCGAGGCAGCTGCAAGGATAGCCCAAGCTTTGGCCCAGCTTCCACCGCCTAAAAATGATTTTGAGATTGCGCTGCCTGAGGAAATTGAGTTGCCAAGCAGCTCTACAACAGAGGAGCGGCCGCAGGACGCACGAGATGTAGACCGGCTCAGAGAACTGGCACAGCAAAAAGCTCATGAGGCGCAGCTCCAGCGCGAGTCGACTGTTAAACGGCTAGGGCTCCTTCGGCCTCTATCAGCGGCGCTCAAGCATGAACAACAAGATCTAGCTGAACGTCTCATTTCACCTGTTGCAGTGGCGCTTATCAACGCGGACGCAGGAAAAGCTCCTCAGTTGGTGTCTTTAAGTGACAAAGCTCGGATGGACGCCATTGACGCGGTCGACCGTGAGCTTCTCCAACTTTATGGCAGTCAAGAGTTACGGGTACTCCACCCAGCAAGTTTTGTGAGGGCCACTTTTGACAGTAACGACGTCAGCGCTGTTGGCGATGCCCTTCAACGATCGGCGCGAGATTGCGCACAAGTTGAAGGAAGAGTGTCTGCTGCTGTGAGTAGTCAAATGGCCGTCTACGACTCGCTATGTGAAAAGTACGACGGCACTCTCAAAGCACTTTTCGAAACACAAATTGCTTGCAACACATACCAGGCCCTTGCTGACATGGAGACGCTGGCGCTCGAGTCTCGAACAGCCAGTCTCCACGAACAGGTGGAATATCTTACCAGCCACCACCACAAGACACAACAGCTGTTTGCTACATTGCATTGAATACCTACTAACGAAACAAACTAACAACTGTACTGAACAAGATAGAATATGGTTATTGAGTGTGCTCCTTGGTGGTGTCTCCGTCTCCTCCGTGAGCGTTGACATTTTCGTCATCGTTGGCACCGCCCACATCCACGTCAGGACGCGCCGACGCCGACACTGAGTTCCATAGATTATGAAGCTGGGCAATATCAGCAGTCAGTAGCCGCATCTCTTCTCTGACTTGCAATAGCTCGGTTTTCAGAGCTTCGTTTGCCTCGCGGCTCTGTCTGAGCTCCTTCATCAAAGGAGTGTCATAGTACAGCTCAGCCAAGTCACCACGAGCACCGTGTGCTCCGTCGTCTCCGCCTGCACTCATATATGTTCCTCCTGCGCCTCTAGAAAAGTTGAGGACACCACTGCTGCTGGCCCCATAGGCGCCAGCAGCGAGCCCTCCTCCTACTCCTCCCATGCCTGTTCCACGATCACCATAGTGCGTTAGTGTGAGGGAACGCGGCTTTGTGTGGTTGGTATCGGCAGCTGCGTGTGCTGCGTCGAACCTATTGGCAGCAAGAATAAGGCTCTTCTTGGTGGCCTTGACCACCCGGTGGCCAGAAATCTTCTCCACGTCTTCGATATGCGTCGAGTGCTCCTCGCCATCCTGAAGATCAGGCAGCTGTCTTGATTCGAACAAAATGGCTTGGAATCGCCAGATCCAGTTGAACGCAGCAACACATTGGTTAATACGGCTCGAGAGGCCCGTGGCTGTCACCTTGCGCTTGTGCTTGAACTTGGTACGCGATTTGAGCGCGGGGTTTTTAAGCGGTCGTCCCCGCTTTCTCTTGAGTGGTGCCATTGCCCCAGCTCCGTACTCAGACTGAGGAGTCGCGGATCCCGCAATGGACCCTGCATCGGCATCAGCGTCGACACCGGCGCTTGCATTTGCCCCTGCAGCAGCGGCGGCCGCCGCTGCTGCCTCAATCGCCAGCTTGTCTGATTCTGACGGATCTTGATCCATAGCAGGCTTGATATCCTGGGTATACGGGTTGATGTCCACGTCATAGTGGGGTCTCGCCGCACTGGCGTCGACATCTCCGCTATTGTTCTCTCGGTTGTTATTGTTGTTGTTGTTACTGTCAGTTTCTTGCCTATGGTTCATACCATTGTTACTGGCCTGTTCTTGGGTCAGGTCCTTTCCTCCCTGGTGGTCGATATCGTGTCCTTTACCATTCTCATGCACGCTCTGCTGTTGGGGTGTTTCCATCTCGGCATCTTCTTGTAGACCTTCGATTTCCCTTTCGGCAGTAGCAGCATGTGGCATTGACGGGTGATGGTGGCCATGATGATGAATTGTTGGATCATCCATGGCCATGGCACTCTGCACGCGGAATTCTTGGAACTCCTCGAGAGCAGCGTCGTCCTCAAAATACTTTTTGTTGATGTAGTACTCGAGAAACTCGCTCAGTCTCTCGGGCGTCATGATGTCCGGGTACGGGCCCTGCTGCGTGTGCGAAGCCCAGTTGTAGTAGTCCATCAGGTACGTCGAGTATAGCACTTTGGTGATGGTCGACTGCGATCGCGTATTGATCAGGCGCTTAAGAATAAGCGCGTGGGTGAGAGGAATCGAGTCTGGAAGACCCTCGAGATATTTACGCTCTTCCATGTCAAACTGGTCGGCGTAGCGCCCATTGTACTGGGCTGTTTTCTCGAGTGTTTTGTTTTCCTTGTCAAATACACGCTTTGTCACGTCTGATAGAAACCGCATCTTCTCACTAACCACGGGGTCGCGTCGCTTGAGGTCTGCGTTGACAAACGTGCAGTCGAACTCCACCAGTGTTCCGCGTCCCGCGCCGTCCTCGTCGCTGGTGACGCTGTCCATGTCAACGTCGTCACTAGCCGTGGCTCTCGCACTTTTCACTGCAGTGGAACTGGCGTGGTTGATGCCCGTGGATTTCATCGCGGCCTTGGCCAGATCTTGGGCAGAGCCTCCACCCAGTCCATTTCGGCTTGCTCCGCTGGAATTGCCCGGTAATCCTGCCCTGGGCATACCGTCGCGCGTCTCCGCATCGACACCAGTCCTACTGTTGCCGGGATTACTTACCATTCGCTGATAAGCTGCGTCAATGT
The DNA here is from genome assembly GCA_023628915.1 of Trichomonascaceae sp. Y4102. Lineage (NCBI taxonomy): Eukaryota > Fungi > Ascomycota > Dipodascomycetes > Dipodascales > Trichomonascaceae > Trichomonascaceae sp. Y4102. The sequence continues at coordinate 155,885 of JAMAJT010000006.1, read as the reverse complement.
TGTCGGCCATTGGGTCTAATGGCTTAAAACCAGCTCCAATATAGTATTATCACTCGGGGAAAATTTAACGTATATCGAATTGTGGCTTTTATTGGCCTCCCAGTAGGGTAAGCGTCACGCAATCAAACTGTCCGAACTTAGCATAGGCGGGAGGTACTCTATTGTACTGCAGTTCTACTGCCGTTTTACTGCCATTCTACTGCCAAGGTGAAAACAAAGTGTGTCGCTCTTAAACCTCCTTTTTAAATCTACTGTTTACTTCTTATTTGACTGCCTCCACTTCTGGCAATAGGGTTAGCCGTGCCAGTCGGACGTGCGGAACAGTATTGACTGCCAGATTGCACCATGTCCATGTCAATTGCATCTCTCGCCATTCGAGGGGCTCTGATCCTAGCCATTCTGGGAAGATCGGTCCAGAAAAAGTCATTGACTCCTTCAGGGCTAGTTGCTGCCGTTATTACAGGCGTGATCCATGCTGCCACGCCCAGTATCGTCAATGTGATTATGCTTGTTGCATTTTTCGCATCAGGAACGGCCTTCACCAAGTACAAGCTTCAAACAAAGGCCAAAATCACACAGCGACTGAGTCTTAATGCACCCACCATCACTGACTCTGACTATGAGGAAGAGCCCTCAGAACCAAGAAACCACAACCAGGTTCTGTCCAATTCCGCCGTCGCGTCTTTCCTGTGCCTCATTCTCGTCATCTGGCCGAATGCCCATGTCGTCCAGTTTGCCGTGGCGGCACACTACGCCGCCGTCACCGCAGACACTTGGAGTTCTGAGCTGGGAATCCTGTCACAGTCGGCTCCGTTTCTCATAACAACAATGCAGAGATGCCCCAAGGGCACCAATGGTGGTGTCTCACTGTTTGGCTTGGGCGCTGCGTCCGCTGGAGGACTCATGATTGGCCTAGTCTGTCTTCTGTGCCGCCCTGCATTTGTGAGTGTCGCAACAGCGGATGGCGGTCTTATGGACCAATTGTACTTGATGGTCGTCATTGGGGCCTGTGGACTCATGGGAAGCCTGACCGACTCGACTCTTGGCGCTATCTTCCAGCAGAGTCTCGTGAATTTGCGTACAGGCAAGGTCATTGAGGTTGACGGTGGTTATAAACTGCCTATCGATGTGTCTGCGCGCTACTCTGACTCTTACAAGACGTACTCTGGCGCCGACATTCTGTCCAATAACCAGGTCAACTTTGTCATGGCGGCACTGTCTGCCATTAACGGCATGATCCTCTACGCTGCGTTGTATTAATATCTGCTGCCACTTGAGGTGGTGGTCTTGTCACGATTCATCTAATGTACTAGTGTGTTATTTGTTTGTTAGCTTCCTCGGTACGTGGTGTATGAGTGCCCGCTCAAGAGAAGAGGAATGTGGTAGTGAGGGTCGGCATTGGTAGGGATCTCGAACGTCACGTCAATATATGGGAAGAACGTTTTGTCAAAGTGCTGGCCCATCTCGAATCGAATTCGGTAGATCCCTGGCTCGATTGTGGGGGGATTGTCCCACTCTTTGATGCGGCCATCGCTGTTTGTATGGGCTGTGGCCAGTGACTGGATTGAAGAGTCCGAAGCCACTCGTGAGAGTGTGCACTGAATGCCCGAAGCAGGCCGTCCCGCTGCTGTGTCCAGGATATGGCAGCTAATAGTGACCATTCTACCTATCTATTGTCAGTCGTCAGTCAGCTAAGCGGGGTATTTATATACAGGGACCGGACCGCGGATCTGGGCAGGGAACCTGCACCCCAGCTGCTGGCGGATAGGTGTGTGTGTCTAACAAAGAGTCGCCTTTCATTTACTCAATGCTAATCTATATTACTTTCTCCTGTTGTGCAATGACTCCACAGGTTCTTATAAAGTTCCACCATGTCCATTGCGGATCTCGCTCAGGTGGTGGGCTGTACCAGTAATTGAGGCTAGCGTTGACCCCTGGAGTGTCGGCAATATGCACCTGATGGTACCACAATGACGGAATATACAGCATATCTCCAGGGTTAAGCACAACTCTGTAGACCTTGCAGTGATCTCTGTATATCTGATTGTGGGTGTCTGGGTTCGACGGGTCCACGGTGGGGAATAGTGTTGTGTTGTTACTATCGCCAGAGATTGTGACATTCTGGGGTATAGATGACTCGTCGAGTGGATCAAACACAGTCTCGGTGCCGTCTATTTTCACTTTATACTTGCCCGAGTCCAGAACAAACGTGGCATTGACCAGATGCCGTTCGTCAAGGCAGTATGTGTCGCCCGGGGGAATAAGATACAGAACTTTTGTTCCCTCCAGTTGAACGTAAATGTTTTCATAAGCATCACAGTGCAGTCTGCTGGTCGTTCCGCTCCCACCTAGCCACAGATTGACTGCTTGGGGCTCGCCCCATAGGGTATTGGCAAAATCGAGAGACCCTGGTACAAATCCAGATTCAACCAGCGGGAGGAACTCTTTTGACAGGTTTCCGTTCTGGCTTTGCATGTAGAAGTGGATCTCATCTCGTTCGCCGTTGGTTCTCTTTGTTGTGAGTTTGTTGATAAGACTGTTGACGGACATTTCCGTGTAGTGTGGTTTGACAAAAAAGCGATTCTGTAGAGGCGAATCAGCCAGACCCGTGGTAGTTACAGCCACGGTTGCAGCCACATGCCCTACGGTGTCGCAGAGGCTGGCTATTGTGAGCGGAAACAATTCTGAAAAACTTGTGTCCGGGCACAAGCGACATGGGGTTCTGTCTCGAGAGATCGTAGCAAAGTCTGAACTTGCCACTGTTTCTAGTTCGTCGGGATATGACACATTCTGTATGTCCATTTGCTCTTTGAGCGCATCCTGGAGTTGTTGTAGTATTGATGGCATTTTTCACATCTGTATGGCCATTAAGTAGCATATGGGTATTACGTTAATGCCCAACGGGACCGGATCATCAACCTGAACTAATCTAAAAAAGGAAAACGAATACAAACGGAGCATAGTAGATACATAATACTCCAAGTGGCACGTCGTTTACAAACAGAGCATAGGTCTGTACCTTCTGGCGCGTGTTACCACAAAACACTGCTGTCAAAATGCACGTTAGTATCAATACTTTGCAAAAAGCCGCCGGTCAAGCACTTGGTTGACCTTGAATATCGCAAAGGAAACAACCCACTCCACAGCAGCAGCAGACACGATTGCACTCACATTCGGCCGCAAGGACACTTCCGGACATCCGTACTTTGCAGCAAGCGCCCGATAGAACATACTGCTGAGGGGTATCACAGCACACTCGGCCAGTGTACCCGAGATGATACTAGAAAAGAGCAGAACCACACGACGATGGCGTGGAGGCACGGCCAGAGTTGCCTTGCGGTCAAGCTCAGTTGACATAAGAGGTAACTCAACAATGGTATCATCTGTTGCCTGCTGCAAGTAGCACTCTCGATTCGTCAGTCTAACAAGGATCTTCTCCGCAGCATAAGCAAGCGTCGATTCTGCGAGGTTCCAGAACACTGCGAGCCCCACGAGCGAAGCATTGGTGCGGAAGTAGCCCAAAGTGTACATATGTCGGATCCCGAGTATCGGCCACCCGCCAGTTTCTTCCAGATCAAGCAGCCTGTACACGGCATGTTCGAAAATAGGAAACGTCAGCGCATGGCACATAGACGACATAAGCAGAGACTGCGTCCACGGCACCGCCACAAAGTGGGGCTGGGAAGTTTCCAACAAGAGGGGGTCGGTGGGGAGTAGCAATCCTCGATGAGAGACCAGTGCTCTAGGGACCCTTACTGCGGTGTCGTGGATCGTCTTCCACGCAATCGTCAATAGCAACTGACGGTTCGAGTGGCCAATACCCATTCCTCTGTGGCTACCACCAAAGCCCAGGACACCAAGGCAATCGATAGAAGTCGACCCCGGAGTATACACCTGAGACTTTGCTAGAGATTTGGACGCCGGCCACAGAGAAAAAAACGAGCATACCATGAGCACCAAGGAAGGTGCATATGTCCACACGGTGGCGGTGTTTTCGTCTGGCGTGCTTTCCTGGTCGTCCGTGGATTCCTCGTTCTCGTTCAACTCGTCGGCTACGGCCAAAGCACCAAAAATCGCCCTTGCGTCAGCTTGATCAATCTCGTTGGAGAGAGCTTCGCTAAAGGTAGATTCTGGTTGATTAGTATTTTGAACAGCTCCGGCTGCTGGATTGCTACCAGCGCGTCGAGAAAGACCCACGTAAACCAGCAAATCATTTTCCGCTTTGTACAACCGATCCATCTGCTCCTCATTTGCCTTGGAGAAGGTATTGGGTTCGACTGGATCCCAGAAGGATGGGCCCAGCGCCAATCGCAGCAGCCGTTTTGTGATCATGGCATGCTACTACTAGCGTGGGTAACATGTGGGGTGGGGTGAAATATCCTGCGGCGCAAATTATTTACTTTCCTCACCATGGCAACCGAGCTCAAGGATACATTTGTGAAAGACGTGGTGATTGAGCCCTTCTACACTGGCGGCGACGCCAGTGTAGTGGACAATATCCTGGCGTCTGCGGTAGATGATAAAGTGGCCATTACCGACACAACCACCGGCAAGATCCTCGCAGTGGTTGAGGGTGACGGTGAGACTGTGAGTGGAATCGACATTTCTCCCGACAAACAAAAGATGGTAGTAAGCTCAAGGTCTTTACTACTGCACTTTTACGAGCTAAAGTGGAGTCAAAGCGCTGACAGCGGCATGGATGTAGACGAATCCGACGACATCAACACTCAAGCCATTCTCGAGGTACGTCAGATCAAACAGGTCAAGGCCCACGATGCTCCTGTACTGGTCCAGTGTATTGATGCCACATCAACGCTGGTGGCAACGGGAGGAGCCGACAGTGTGGTCAAAGTGTGGGACCTGCGAGGAGGGTTTGTGACACACAACTTCAAGGGTCATGGTGGCATTGTCAGTGCACTGAAATTCTACACGCGGGCTGGAGAAAAACACTGGCGACTGGCCAGTGGAGCTGATGACAGCAAGGTCAAAGTATGGGACCTAGTGACATCCAAGTGCGTGTGCACTTTGGACAACCATGTGAGTATTGTCCGCGGACTGGATTTCAGCAGTGACGGCACGGTGCTAGTGAGCGCAGGCCGCGACAAGGTGATTTCCGTTTGGACAACCAACTCTGCTACAAACAAGAAGTATACACTCTCGCAAACGATTCCCGTGTACGAGAGCCTCGAGGCGGTGGGATTCATTGGGGGAGATGATTGCATATACTATGGTGGTGAGAGTGGGCTGGTCAAGGTGAAGAGGCTTGACGGGGCCAGCAGCGCCGCAATTACACAGGCCAGTTCACAGCAAACAGAAGCAGATACAGATAACAGTCAAGAACAAATCTACAAGGTAGTCAAGGGAGAGAGTAACGACAACACACTATACAGTATACTGACGGACCAGTCAATACTACAGCTACAGCTAGACAAAACCTCGGGACTAACAGTACAACGTCGCATCGTGGGTAACCACGGAGAAGTGATTGACTGCGTGTTTGCTGACAACCAAAGTACAGATACTCTTGTGCTGGCAACCAACAGCGCCGAGCTTCGGGTCGTAAGCCTTCACCGCCCTCTCGACGCAACGATCCTAGCGGGACACACCGACATTGTTATTTGCATTGACCGCACATACGATGGTGCGTACCTTGTGAGTGCAGGCAAGGACAATGTAGTACGTCTGTGGCGAAGAACGGGCCCCACCGATTACGAGTGTGTAGCAGTGTACTCGGGCCACACTGGCAGCATTGGCGCTGTTGGCACCAGCCGAGTTCCCAGTGACGTTACTTCCAAAGAGAAGGGTCTTCCGCCCCGCTTCATCATTAGTGGCAGTCAGGATATGACGGTTAAGCGATGGGACACGGCCAGCAAGACGGCTGTGTACACGCGCAGAGCTCATGCCAAGGACATCAACGCCATCGATGTGTCCCCCGACGACCGCATGTTTGCAACCGCCAGCCAGGACCGCACCGTCAAATTATGGGATGTGGAGACCGGCGACGAGCTGGGCTCCCTGGCGGGTCACCGCCGAGGAGTGTGGACCGTCCGATTCAGCGCGTGGGACAAGTATGTCGCCTCAGGGTCCGGAGACAAGACTGTCAAGCTGTGGAGTCTCAAGGACATGCAGTGCATTCGCACATTTGAGGGCCACGCCAACTCTGTGCTCAAGGTGGCGTTTCTCAACAAGGGAAAGCAACTGGCGAGCGCAGGCGCCGATGGTCTCGTCAAGCTATGGGATATTGCGACGGGCGAGTGCCTCGCGACCCTTGACAACCACGAAGATAAAGTCTGGGCGCTGTGTTTGAGCGGCGATGGCGAGGGGCAGTATCTTGTGAGTGCTGGCGGTGACAGTGTAGTGACGGTGTGGCGAGACGCCAGTGAGGAGAAGCGACAGGAAACCAGCGAGCAGGAGGCTATCTTGGTTGAACAAGAACAGGAACTGTCAAACCTCGTTCGTGCAAAAGACTGGGGTGCTGCGTTTGCACTAGCGCTTTCACTTGATCGACCGTTCCGTCTTCTCAAGCTGCTGGAGGAGGCCCGCGACTGCAAGGAGCCCGGATCAATCACCGGTCTGAAGCAGGTGGACGAGACCATTGCAGCTCTCGAGTCCAAGGCACTCGTAAAGTTCCTGGGTCGTGTGCGCGACTGGAACACCAATGCCCGCACATGCGGGGTTGCCCAGGCCAGCCTGCATGTTATTCTCAAACACCATTCTGCTGACACACTCATCAAGCTGCCGGGAATCAAGGGACTCGTGGATGCACTGATCCCATATACAAACCGGCATTGCGGCCGCCTGGATGAGTTCCTCAGTGACACGTCTGTTGTCGAGTACGCACTCAACGAGATGTTGTTTATCTAATACTAATGCATTTTGACCGGTTCTAGGTTTGTCCTCTCTCAATATTTGCAACAGATAAACGACCTAATTCATTCAATCCAAGGGCCATCTTGCGGCCGGCTGTTTTTCATGGTCATAAGACTTGAACTTATTTCTCAGGTTGAGATTTTTTTCCTGTAAGAAACACCTGCTCAGGCGATCTCAAGATTTGAATGTAACTGTTGGACTTTGGGCAGATTTCGTGAAATGTTTACATACACATGGGTAAACATTAAGCTCAGCCCTACTAAGTCCCTACAGCGGCTGCAGCTTAGTGACTGACATGCCCGACACAACCAAATGGATAGGCATCATTGGCCTAGGCGACATGGGGCGCATGTATGCCCGTCGGTTCAATGAAGCCGGGTGGAACGTCCGTGCTTGTGACGTCGAGTCAAGGTACCCCAGCCTCAAGACAGAGTTTGCCCAGTCGCGCATTGACATTCTGCGCAACGGTCACGACGTTTCTCGCTCGTGCGACTACATTATATATAGCGTCGAAGCCGCCAACATCCGGGCAATCGTGGCCCAGTATGGCCCCAGCACCAAAGTGGGTGCTGTTGTCGGAGGTCAAACAAGCTGCAAGGCGGTTGAAATCGCTGCATTTGAAGAGTATCTTCCGGCGGACGTTGATATTATCACATGCCACTCACTACACGGGCCCAAGGTCGACCCCAAGGGCCAACCTCTGGTAATTATCAGACATAGGGGATCGGACCAGCACTTTGATTTGGTTGAGTCGCTCCTCTCGTGTCTCGAGTCTACTAAAGTGTACCTAACAGCCGAGGAACATGACCGCATTACTGCCGATACACAGGCCGTTACACATGCAGCGTTTCTCAGCATGGGGTCTGCGTGGAAAGCCAATCTCCAATACCCGTGGAACCCCGACAACAACACTGCCGGCAAATACGTGGGTGGATTTGAGAACGCTAAAGTCAACATTTCGCTGCGTATATTTGCCAACAAATGGCATGTTTATGCTGGACTCGCCATTACAAACCCGTCAGCTCACACCCAGATCCTGCAGTACGCCAGCTCGGTTACAGAGCTGTTCAAGCTCATGCTGCTCCAGGACAAAAAGTCACTACAAGAACGAATCTATGCGGCAAGAGACTTTGTATTTGGCGGCCTTGACCCGGATCACAGCCTTCTGCTTCCTGACGAGCTGCTCGGCCAGTTCTCGCTTTCAAAAACTCCACCACAGGGCCGTCTTCCCAACTCACACTTGTCGCTGCTTGCAATTGTCGACTGCTGGCACAAGTCTAACATTGTTCCCTACGACCACATGATCTGCTCGACTCCTCTTTTTAGAATATGGCTCGGTGTTACCGAGTACCTGTTTTGCACCCCGGGACTTTTGGACCAGTGCATTCAAGATGCCATTGAGGACAAGATCTTCCGCCCAGACGACCTCGAGTTTACTCTTGCTGCGCGTAATTGGAGTAAGATTGTCATGCACGGCGATTTCGAGCTCTATCGCAAGGAGTTTGAGGAAACACAGGCATACTTTGCCCCCATGTTCTCCGAAGCCGTCGCACTGGGTAACTCCATGATCCAGACAATTCAGTCTAGGAGCCAAAAAACAAGGCAGTGATGCCTTTCTCGCATTCTAATCGCATTATATTGTACATTAAGTTAATAATTACATGGCTGGCAGCTTCTGGCTTAGAATCAGCTGTAGAAGCTGCTGGCCCAGCTCGGGCGTCAGCATCTTGGTCTTGACGTGAATAAACTGGCTGCCCGAAGCCACCTGGCTCATCTGGATCGTGTCGATGGCCTCGGCGTCGTGTTCAATAAATATGGTCCAATCTGGGGATCGTAGGCCCTGCAGAAGAGCCACGTTACTCTTCCACCGTTGGGTCGCCTCATCTGGAGAAATACCAAGTCCACCACCACCACCACTCTGATAGTGAGTAAAATAGCTCTTTGAGATCACAGATCCTGATGGCTGTCCAAAGGGTGCAGCTGCCCCACACGCAGGGTCGCCGGCCCCAAACATCTCATCTGCTGCACCCAGCACATAGCCTCCGATAACCGAAAATTCGTTTTGAGATCGAGGCAATTTTAGTCCACCATGGGCCAGCTGTAGCAGGCACGACAGTTTGTACATGTTAACGGCCTGAGCCGACTGGAGGAATGGCGGTCTGCGTCCCATGAGATTTTCGGTCAGCTGGGCATCACTCACTGCGAGACGACGTCCGTCGCTGGCTGTCCCTGAAGCCAAAACCGAAATCATCCACTCGATCATCGCCTGATCTCGGCTCTCGACCGCAATGACCTGGCCAGGAGTTGTGAACCGAGGGAGCCGCAGCCCAAGATAATGAGCCTTCTCTTGAGGCGACATGGGATTCGAAGCCAGGAGGGCTGCAGAGACAGACTGAGGAGACATTGTTCCCGGGGTCGTGGAAAGTGAGCTGCTCACAGATGCCGTTGATAATGGCATTCCAGATCCTCCCCCCGAAACAAGTGTGTCGGGATCCGACGGGGGTGGGGTACCGAGGATCGCATTGCCCGTGTTTGAAGACGGAATCGGGATCCTTCGTGCATAAACCTCGCTCGGAGTGCTGGAACCAGGGCTAGAGCCGGATGGCCCAGGGAAAGGCAAAGACCCTACCAAATGAGGACTCTGTTGTGGATACGAGCTGGACATGCGCGAAATACTGCCGTGTCGCGTGTACTGTTGATGAGGAGGAGGAGGAGGAAACTGTGGATTGGCGTGATGATGGTGATGATGGTTAGTGGGAAAGGCGGAGGAGGAATGTTCCAAACTCATGGCTGGGCTCGACATTTTGCGATGCGCCATAAACTCCTCTTCTGGTCGAGGAAGAATGGGAGGCAGGACAACCGCCGCCGATGAAGGCGACATCGTTGCCATGGTGTCGATGCTGGTGCTGCTGCTTCTATTTCCGAGGCTGTAACGAGCGGGGGCCGTGTTTGGTGAAGAAGAGATAGGAATACCTCCCCCAGGATCGGGCCCTGAACCTCCTGACGATCTGAATTGAGACGATAGGTTGGAGGGCGTGTTATATCCTGAATCCGAGTGGGACGGAGAATTGAATAAAGGGCGTTGCGTTGCATTTGGACTAGAAGCAGTACTGCTTGTATCACTCGAACCACTGGCGGCATTGAGCGTCAGTTTACGGTAGGGGGAGGACTGCGACGAAGACTGGCTTTGCTGTGATGAGGACGAGGCCGAAGAAGACGCAGTTGACGCCGTCAAGCTGTCTCGGCGTCTCTTGTGACACAGCCCACACACCTGATTGGCCTCGCTCGAACTGGCGGTGTTCCCATTCTGGTCTGCCTTTGGGGGTCGGCGTGGCTGGTACCTGTAATCGGGAAACTTTTCGTGGTGAATTCTCTTCTCTTCGTCGCTCTTGCGTACCCAGTACTCTCTATCCTCCGGGGATAGATTGCGCCACTTCTCTCCAATGATCTTGGATAGTTCTGGGTTGGTTTTGCCTGGGTGATCTTTGACAATGATTCCATGCTGATACTGGCGAAACAGGATAAATGCATTGCGTGGGCGAGGGACCCTGACTTTGTTAGAGCTCGTGATGGGTTCCATGCACTGGCAATACTTGCTGACCTGCCACATAACGATGGGGGTGACTCTTGGTGTATTGGCGTCGTCGCGCTGCTGCTTGGTGACCTTGCCTATGCCTACTCTGCTGCTGTGATTTGTCTTGTAGATTCTGGCAGGCAATACTGCGTGCATTGAGCGAATAGTCTTTGTCGACGGGATTCGGAACGAACGTAGTATAGGTTTTTTTTTCTGTTGTTTTACTCACTAGTCATTCTCCAGCACAGGGTCGGCCCTAGTCAGTCTGTGAGGATCAACCCGATGAGTCTACTGGTAGCAACAAATCAATCCCAAAGTGTTGAGCCTGGTCGGTCCGTTCAAGCGTTTGCTCTTGTTCTTTACTTCCTGCAGAACAATCTCGAAAAAAATTGAAATGCACGGTGTATGACGAAACACCAAACTAAGTAGTCATGTCAAGCATATGTACGTACATGACTCCTCCACCCCATACCTTAGCAGTGCAGCTGCGGCCGCCGTTCCAACTAGCGGGCTGCATATCCCATCGCCGTACGCCCGCGCGAGATGCATTGGGATGTAAGCAGACTAGGCTTTTGTTTTGGTTGTGTGGCTGCTCTGGGGCGCCAATGGCCCTGATTTGGATGTCTGTCCACCCGCTGGCCACACATGAGGCATCAATCAGTGAGACCCGACCTAGGTTTCTTTTTTTTGTTCCCCTCATGTTGCTTGGCTGGAGGACTCTTTTTGCTATGAGGCTCCTACGGGACCCGGTGCTCATGCCTACTGTATAACTGGCGCAGCTTTTGTTTCTTTTTCTGTTGCTGAGAGTGTTCTATAGCATGCTGAGTGCGGTGTTGTGAGAGCCCTGCTTGTTCATTCGCTAAATCCTGGTAGCCGCTGACATTATCCATGCGCCAGGGGGTGAGGGCAGGGTTTACCCTGGGGTTGCTTTTTGCTTTGGTTAGGCTGTGGTTTTACTTTTTTTGGTCTGTTCTAGTAGCTCTCGGACCCTGTCTCCAGGTTTATCCCGCGTTTAGGGCTCCCTGCACAGATGACGCCCGTTATCGGCCCAATCAAGTTCAAATTGAGGCGAGTAGCTGCTCCGATTGGGCGCTTAGCAAAGGTTAGTGTCCTAGAGGGATCGTCAATAATTAGATATGTACAGATTCACGGACACCGATTAACTATGCTAAATTTTCGATATTCAAGAGGTGACTCATCGGAAACGTTAAGCAAATAAAAATAAACATACAACTAGCTAGCGAATCAGATGTCATTACAGGATTTCAATTGCCGCGAGTTGACGCTGAAATAGTCCCCATCCATCACTGTACCGGAAAAGACACCCCGAGTGGGTACTGGACAAGGCAGTATATATGGGGGTTGGTGGGGACCTAGACCTGTCGTATGCACGTTGATTTTGTGTGTTCTATCTGACTTGCGTTTTGCTTTTTGGTAATTTCGCCCACTATTTCAATGACGTCGGTGCAGATAGACTTCAACGATTGAGCATAATAGGTTTTATCGAGCGGGGTAGCTGTACCCAAACAACGGCAGATGATCAGCCACGCTAGCGCCTATTTTTACAGTCTCCGGCACTAGTTAGATTCCATTAAAGATATTGGAGATGGCCGAGAGAGACTAGTCCCTCGTCAGGGCGGTAGCAGCACTTCATATGCAATGCGCTATGAGTCACATTACTGCCATGACATGGGCATGCAGACCATTTTCGGAGATGGCCAGCCTCCTCACACAATAGTGCCCATTTTCCACAGTGCTATGATTGGAATAAATAGCTGATCATCGGCGATAATCGTCTATCGATAAAAAGAACCTTGCACTGTAGCCCATCTACCCTACATAAGTGGCCATGTACTCCGCATCTAACGTATGTGATACTGTACAGAGGGGCACCGCAGGCTGCAGTAGGATGCGTAGTACGGCTTGCACCGTTTGCTTATCTTGGCCAGTCCTGTGTCCCGCTATATCATTACCTTTTTGGCGGGGATGAATTAGGGAGACGACATGACCTTGCCCTTGCCGTGCATTGTGCATTGTTCACGCAATCCAAAAAGCAATCCTGGAAAAAAGAAAGAACAACAGCAACGACCGACCCACATGGGCCGGTAATTTTCTGTCGCTTGACAACATAGTTTCCGTCCCGTGGGGAGACCCTATCGTGCCGTACTTAAACGGCACGATGCCGTTCGTCTGGCATGAGTCGCAACGCCAGAACACCCAAGGACCCTTCAGGGGTTGGTTCTGGGGATTATCATCACCCGCTTGGATGACATGTTGCAGCAATTGGATGCAACAAAGCCGACTCTTACCTATAATATGAAAGTTTCCAATCTACGGTAGTAATCTCTCCTGGCGACAGTGCCGTACACTTTGAATCCTACCCCAGCCATGAAACGCCGTAGCAACGCCTACCGATTGTCGGGCTCCGAAGCGAGATAAAAGAAATTAAACGATCTTACCAGCGCCAACTCGGCAGTACTGCAGTTCCACCGGAAATCGGATCTACGGTCTTTTGATTGTTGGTGCCGTGCCAAAGTGTCGTGTCGTGTCGTGTCGTGCCGTGCGGTGCGCCGTGCATCAACACCGGCTAGGACAATGCACAATATACACGTGCAGAACAATGTATCACCTTGCCACACTCGGTGGGTTACCTCGCCAGAACGAACGAATCAGGGATGCTATTCATTAGTCAGTAGTACGTACAGCTGTCGACTTTTGCGACAGTTCTAGTTGTTGAGCAACCTCGAGGCGCAAGTGCGCCTCGTTGTCGTTCGTGGTGTTGGGCTCAAGGACCTTGTTTTCCAGTCGCTTGCTGGACTCCAGCAAAGCCCATGTAACTGGATGGTTTTCCAGCGCCCACTGCTTGACGAGTTCCTTACGCGGCGCCAGCATGGTCCAGTTGTATAGGGATTCGATAATGTACTCGTCGGGGTCAACTCCATACACTTGCTTCATGGACTTTGTGATCTCCAAAGCACGTAGATAGTACCCGTGATAACAGTTGGCAATGACGTACTGGCGGAGATTGTCAGCCGTGTACCCGTCGGTTAGTCCAAACTGCTTGGGCGCATCTAGCCAGAACTGCTCGACGCGCGAAAGAGACGTCTTGGTCAGCAGTTTGACCATGGTGGTGACTGTGTCGGCATTCACGCCGTGGCCCGACGGGAAGTTGGCAATCTCGTCAAAAGTGGAGTAGGCGCCGTCGAAATCGTCCAGTTCTGTTTGGGCACGCAGAATCGCATTCATCACATGCATGTTGGCGTCCATGCAGAGGTCCGTGCGGAACTCTGTGAGCAGCTGGTTGACACCCTCCTCGTACATTTGATACCCAAATTCGTCAAAGAGGTACACATACATTTGGGTGTCCGGAGGTGGGATCTGGCCAGCCCGGCTGCGAGCCCGCACATACTGGAAGATCAAAAGCGCAGCGTCCGGGCGCCCCAGCTCAGCACTGAATCGCCTCATGCACGGAAGGTAGCTCTCGTAGGGGAGACGCACAAGCTGATTCAAAAGTCCATATATATCCCAGCAGAGCCGATAGTCGGGACAGGTCATGACCTTGTCCATGAGAATCTGCACCAGATCCATGTTTCCCTCACACGGGAGCCCAATGGCGGGAGCAGCAATGTTAGACGGGCGGAGATGGCGAAACTGCTGCTCCACATAGTTGTTGATCTGTTCAGCGTCTTCGCGGCGGGTGACAAGCTGAACCATAAGCCGGAGAACGGCGGTCTGCGCTTCCCGAGCAAGTGGACGCTCCGTATACGAGTATATCTGGGCATAGGCGTCAAACACCTGGTCTGCATTGACAGGACGCATCTCACATAGCCCCACGAGCAGTTTGCTCAGCACCTCCATCTGCCGGTGACATAGTTCTGCAGAGTAGTCCTCCTCGTGAGCAGTCCAACGACATCCATCATTGATACTCTGGAGGAACAGGTTGAATGCGCCAGGAGCATCTTTGCATTGTAGACGGCGGTCCATCAGCAAACAGTAGCTCGCAATGCCACAGTCGACACTGTAGGTCTCCTTAAAATGGGTGATAATGTTGTCGACATAGGTATCTGGTCGCGAGGCAGAGCCATATGCCACGGCGATAATGCCATGCAGAGTCTCTTCGTCTGGACGGCACTCCATTTTGTTTAGTTGTGCAATGCAATCTTCCGCGTCAGCAGAAGAGTATACTTGCCACTGTGCTAGAGCGTCCCATGTTGCTTTTGTCAGTGATTTTGGATCTTCCTCGAGATACTGCACGAGCTGTCGTCCCAAAGCCTCGCTTCCTCCAAATCTCACCACACACAGGAGCAGAAGCTCGCTTAACTGTATCTTGGGCAAGGTTTCAGACGCGTGCCAGCCGTCTAGCGCAGGTTTGGCAGCAGTATCGACGATCCGTCTACCTGCGGCACGAGCGTCCAACGTTAGACAAGCATCGAGAGCAGTGATCATGAGATCCAAGTCAATGACGGACGAGTTTTCCCGGCGGAACAGAACCGCATCTATAACAGCGTCGACCCGTGCTGCCTTGATCTTGGAATCAAGGGCATGGGAGGAGTCTACCATCGCGGTTGTGTGTTGGGCTATAGTCGACGCAACTTTAGCGTAGAGCGCCAAAGCAGATGTCGCCGTCTCGCTGGATATATCGGCGCTTGCTGGTATGTTGGACAGGATTTCAAAGACCGACTCCTCGTCGGGGCTCAGTTGCTCTATTGTTTGAACAAGAGCGGCAAATAACGTCTCATTGTACCCGTGCTCTTGAAGCAGAGCCAAGCTGAGTTTCTTGCTTTGGCCCAACATTCCACGCCTTCGAAGATACTGCAGGTATATAATGCCATTGCGCTGGTTCTGCGTGGCAGAAAGCTGGCCGTCATTGTTTCCATAGAGAATGGAGTACAGTTTCGTTACCGGGCTCTTGCTGCCTTGTGCAGATAGGTCTGCATCGCACAGAGCAGAGCTCTCGAATATTTCTTGTAGCTCAGGAATAGAGTACTGCTTGATGCGGGGTTCTGTCATGAGCGCTCGCGATATAAGGGCCAGATCTGTCGAGTCGAGCGGGTGTTCATGTCGTTGGCGACACAGCTCTAGAACGAGAGACTTGATGGTGGTGTCATTGCTTGCATTGTCTTTTGTTGCCTTTGAACTAGCCGACGGTTTGTTGAGTTCTTCCTTGAGTCTGCGGGTTGTTGCATTGAACTGGGATGTTGAGTCGTCAGCAGTCCATTTTGTATCGGTCGATTTCGACTTTGATTTGGACTTGAAAAAGAGTGTTCGCACCTGCGTGTGGGCTCGTGAAGAGACTAGCAGCAGCCGTCGCTGCTGCTGCTGGCATATGCAGGAACATATGCTTCTATTTGGGGCCACGGCCCAATGTCCGCGACGCATGGACAATACAATGGGTGAAATTTGGTCCAACTGTATCTTTGAATGTTAGGTGGGGGTGGGGTGAAATTTAAATTTCACCCACCGACTAGCGGCAAACGGCACGTGCATGTATAGACAAACTCTGGAGAATGGACGGGCATTTCTCCAAAGATACAATGGCGAGTCAACTGTAGCGTGGCGGTTGGCCCGCAGAGCCACTATTGCTGCGACCGCGGCGGTGTCGAAACTCGCCATGACGCACCTTGTCAAGGCAGACGTCCAGAACCTGGACGTGCTGACCGAACTTCTCAAAACAAGCAAACTCGAGGGCCGAGGACTCGTCACCATGATGAACCACACATCTGTAATTGATGAGCCCACGCTGTGGGGGATTCTGCCATGGTCACTGCTAAGTGGCAAGGATTCCATGAGATGGACGCTGGGAGCGGACAATATCTGCTTTAAAACCCCGTTTAGGTCCACATTTTTTAGTCTAGGACAGGTGTTGGCTACCAAGAGATTTGGAGCTGGGCCATTCCAGGGGGCCATTGATGCGGCAGTGTCGCTTTTGTCTCCGTACCACGAACAGCCGGGACGCAACAATAGCCCGCAGTGGGTGCATATATTCCCAGAGTCGTACGTGCACCAGCCGTTTCCTCCGTACCAACATACTTTGCGATACTTTCACTGGGGGGTTTCGCGGTTGGTGCTCGAGCCTCCCAAACCACCTATAGTCATTCCTATCTACACGAACGGACTAGAGAACGTGGCTCCCGAAGAGCCTGGAATTGACGAGGAGCGGTTTGGCAGCTGGAGACGGAAAATCGGCACTCCAGTGAAGGTGGTTGTGGGAGACCCGGTGGCCGAGTCCACACTAGCACAATACCGCGAGGAATGGAATGATCTTGTGGCTTCGTTCAGTCTGACTAAAGGAGAAATAATAATCGACGGAACAATGCCTGAGGCCCTTCAGACTGGACCAGAAGTACAAGAATTACGTAGCCGACTGGCCCATACTCTACGAGAAAGTATGGAGAGGGTGCGTCTAGACTCGGGACTTCCTCCTTCAGATCCACAGCTAGGCCACGCCTCATTTTGGAGCAGACCCAACGATGTAAAGATAGCAGGAAAGCCCAGTCAGTTGCCGTAGTGTAAATATATAACTGCCTGTTTTTTTTTTTGTTCGCATGCTACTATTTCATATATTCATTCAGTGAGGAAGACGCTGGGAGCGGTGAACTTTAGACTAGTACCCCACTAGCTAGGGAAGAAATGACGTCGACACCGGAACCACCATCAGCGTCAGCGATGGACTATACTCCATCGCAAAGTCCCGGGATAACGCATGACTCGTTATCCGATATAAAAGCCCAGATACAACTAGAGTCCCAAGGAGCAGTCGACTCTGCTGAGACAAACGGCAATGGCACTGGCACCGAGAATGACAATGATCAGGACAATGACAAGATACCCAACGGAAGAGACACGATTGATCCGTCGACCATGACAGATGGTAGCCTGGCACCACAGCAGACACTAACGAATAACACTAACCAAAATCAAGATTCAAGCGCACAAGCATCAGTGGCACCGTCACAGACACAATCACAGTCACAGACACAGTCACAGTCACAGACAGAGTCACAGACACAATCACCGTCACAAATATCATCACAAACACAACCAGGTAAGGCGCAACTACAAGTACAAACGCAAACACCACAGTCCCAAGGGAATCCCATGCTGATGAGTGCGTCGGCTGGCACTCCCGGGGCGATGGCCATGGCGACGGCGCTCGCAGCGCCGTCGCACCAGCGATCGGCAACCCCATCTGCTGTGGGCCTTGCAACAACTCTGTCGGCACACAACAAGCGGATCAACGTCGACAGCATCATGCTGAACTTCCAAAAAGTTCTGGGACCCAAGTGGGATGCTTACCGTGACGTTGTGACCCATTTCCTGCTAGGAAAGCTCACGCGAATGGAGCTGCAGACTGAGTTGGATGAGCTGCTGACATCGCCAGTCATGGTACAAATGCACAACCAGTTTCTGCTGGCAAACCTCACCAACGCCATGAGAGAACCCCCACCAGGAGAGGTGGGTGCAATGCTTGGATCGTGGTCGCGCAAGTCCAAGGATGCCGCCATGCGCCTTGTCCGCGGCGATACCCAGCTAGCCAAGCTCAAACATGATATTCTAAGTCTCCCAATCCGCGAGAGGAAGCGCATCAAGGCTATAGCCAAGGACACGTCCAAGCGGCCGGTGATTCCTTCAACGATTATGACTACGCGGCAGTCGATTTTGCCCAAAATTCCATTTGTCAACACCGCACAGCAGGTGCCAAATGGTGCAGCGGCTGATAATGTAGCGGGCGCAGCAGGCGCCAACGGCAACAATGCAAAAGCCACGGGCAAAAGCGCTGGTGCCCAGGCGACAGGCGCTGCTGGAACAGCGGCATCTGCCGCTGGTGGACCTGGTGAAAAGGGAGCGCCTCCTCCCGTGGCCAACCCTGCCATTTGGGCACAGGACATTGTACATGGCTACGAGGCTCTTTTGGCAAGTGAGACATATGAGATCCCCGACGCTGATTCACTGAGAGCCCGGATGCTGGGCATATCACTGGAACACGGGTTACTCCGAGGAGTAGATGCTTCCAGCACGGAAATCATGCAGGTGGGACTCGAAACATACCTAAAGAACGTGGTGGAGCAGCTGTATGCTCGAGTCAAGGGACGGGGCACCAGCAAGTCACGGGCAAACACCCCAACAATGGTTGGAGATGGGTCGCGGGTTCGCAAGAGCTCGCTTCGACCTGCTTCATCTCCTTTGCGTTCACCGTCTAGATCACTTCGCAATTCGGTGTTTGACACAGGCTCGCCCAGTGACAATGCTGAGAGTGTAAATGCAGGGCCCGGCGCAGGGGCTGCAGAGTCTGCAGCAACCAAAGCGATTGCTGTCGGGCTGAGTCACGATGAGTCGAATTCCATCCATGTACAGCAGCCACAAAAAATGACCATTGCTGATGTTGCGTTTCTTACGGAACATGCACCTCATACGATGGTTGAAACCCCTGGGCCGCTCTATAGGCTCCGCAGTGTTATGCTTCAAAACGACGATATGCAAGAGAAGCTGCCTCCCGCTCGGGACCATATTGGTTCCCCGGAGGCAGTCCAATTCCTCAATGAGCTGCTAGCAGAGTAATATACTAATACTATACGAAAGGGTGCTGTAGTATAGCCATAGATCCTTCCTTATCTTATCTTTTTTTTTTTTTTTTTTTCCATATTTTGTTTTTTGACTTGCAGTAAGAAAGTCCGACGAAATCCGACGGGGTACCGAGACCAATCAATCAGCCGTGCCGCCGTTGCCACCTGCCGAGCCAGGAGCCAAGTCCGTTGTAGGGCAGATGCACATTCTTTTTAGCCTCGTGACCAAGACCCCTTCACTCTAAGTCTTGCAGAAATATATGCCGCGTTATCAAGGGTTGTGAGTCACCATGGGCAAAACGCCTTCCACGCAACTTTGACGCGGTGCTATTCATTGTTATGTCCTTTTTATGCGTAGTGGGATCTCGGAACGTGGGTAGTGGACGTAGACCCCAGCCCACAAGCTATCTCGATCCCATTTGGGAGGAGCCGTGCCATGCAGAGCTGATTCACCCTGCTCTTATTGGGGCTGAACTAGTGAATATCCTTACCCAGTATTACATGGAATACATGTAAGAGGCGGGGACAAAACCAGGGTGGATCCAAACTGTTTCCACTTTCCAACACCCACTTATGGACCACCGTCTATTCACAGGCCAACAGCGTGTGGCAGATGCTAGTCTGGTAGACTTTGCGTCGGCGCTGTGGAGATGGGCTTCGGCTACCACCTCCTTTAGCGCTCATGCTGGTAATACCAACGGAGCGGAGTTTTTCGCCCAGGGATCGGCGTCCGGGTCCCTTGTGTCGGCGGTCACCGAAGGTTCATGGACCAAAGTGGCTGTGGACCGTGCTCTCTGTCGAGCGCCGAGTGGCGATTTCATGTTGCTCGACTCGTCGTATTACCTGAGTTGGTGTTTTCTCGATCGATACCTAACTGTTATTCCCAACGTTGTGTGTTGTGTGGCGCTTCTTGCCGGATGCTCGCATCTCATGTCAATCCCGGCTGCCGCCATCAGCAGTGACGCTCGCAAGCCATGGCACTACTATAGCAAGATTGTGCTACTAGCCGCGCAGATGCTCTTCACAGTGGCGTTCTATGTCTGGCTTAGCAACGCATCCTCGTCGGAAACCTCGGCATACCCGACTCTAAGAGAATTCACCATTGAGTCTGCTGCTCTGGCCGTTATTGACTTGGGTCTTGCGACTTTGGTGCATATTCAGGAGTTTACCAGAGCCAGTGTCCCAGCCGATGCGCTGCTGTGGTATTGGCTCGTTACTTGCACAACCAATTTGCTCAAGATGTTTGCGTTTGTGTCTGAAGGTCACACCGCAACAGCCGGCTTTGTGCTCCAAATCTTCATCTTCTTTACCGGTGCCTTTATATTTGCTCTGGAGCTCTACATGCCCCTTGGCGGGCCGAAACACTCAGACTACACTGAGATCTCGAGCAGGAAGTCACGGGCCAAGGCTACAATGCTCAACTCCAATGCGTTTTCCAGAGCAACCGTCAGCTGGATCAACCCCTACATTGTGTATGCCAACAAGGCTGAGATCCTCGAGGCTGACGTTCCCGAGCTCGAGGAAGGATTCAACGTTAAAGAGTTGACCGCCAAGCTGCAGACGTCGTGGGACAGAACCGCAAAGACTAGCTGGCTGTCGCTTCTTCGAGCCGTGGCGTCGTCGTTCAAGTCCCACATCTTTTTTGTGACTTTGTTCAACTTGCTTAACGACGGCTGTAACTACGCGCTTCCGTTTGTGCTTCGTCGTCTCATTGGCTTCGTCAGCGCGTACAACGATGACCCGGAGAACACGCCGGCTCTTATCGGAGTGTACGTTGCTATTCTGGTCTTTTTGGTGAGCACCACAAAAACCTATGCCGACAATATGAGCCAACTCAACGTCATCCGCATCTACACCGGAGTCAACGGTGCGCTCTATGGCTGCATCTACCGCAAGTGTCTCAAACTCAGTCCCCTTGCTAGAGAAGAAAACCCCACGGCCAAGATTATGAACTTTGTTAATGTCGACATGCAGGAGATCACGTATACGTTTATGTGGATTGCGCGTATTGTTACGTTCCCCGTGCAGCTGGCACTGTGTCTCACGGCGCTTTCTCAGTTCCTCGGTCCCAGTTTCCTTGCGGGTCTCGCCGCCCTCGCCATTGCCGTTCCTGTCAACGCCTACGTCAGCAAGGTCATCAATACCCTCTACATGAAGACTATGGAGGCCAAGGACGAGCGTGTCAAGATCACCACCAACGTGTTTACCAACGCGAAGAGTCTCAAGCTCTACGGATGGGAACATGCTTTCCTCGACCGCATGATTGCTCGAAGAGACACGGAGCTCGGTCTGCTCATGAGGGAGCGTTGCTACAACCTCATCACCAGTGTCATGTGGAACATCCAGCCGTATCTTGTTGCTACAATGGTATTTGGTGCGTTTTTGTTGTACACTGACGTACCACTTACTGCCGAGGTGCTCTTCCCATGCTTGGTTCTGTTCAAGATGCTCAGTGATGTATTGAGTATTGTGCCTATTGCTGTGCTTAGTATGATCCAGTCCAAGGTTTCGTTTGAGCGTATTGCCTCTGTCCTCATGGCCAACGAGCAGGACGTCAGCAAGGTCTATGCCGATCTCATGAACCCCGTCACCAACCGTGGCGAGACAAGTGTGCATCTCAATAACGTCACTGTGGCCTGGACCGAGAAGGACGACTCTGCTATTGCCCTGGAGAATGTCCAATTCGCGGCCAAGAAGGGCGAGCTCTCGTGTGTCGTTGGTAAGGTTGGAACCGGTAAGACTGCGATTCTGAAGACTGTGTGTGGTCGCATGTCTATCCGTGAGGGATCTGTCAATGTCAAGGGCCACGTCGCCTATGTTCCTCAAGACCCGTGGCTTATCAACCGCTCTGTCAAGGAAAACATTCTCTTTGAGAGCCGTTACGACCCTGAGTTTTACCAGCGTACTATCGAGGCGTGCTGTCTGCTTCCTGACATTGAGCAGTGGCCCGATGGAGATGAGACCGAGATTGGTGAGAAGGGTGTTGCTCTGAGTGGTGGCCAGAAGGCGCGTGTCTCCCTGGCCCGTGCCGTCTATGCCCGATCCGACATTTATGTTCTTGACGATATTCTCTCTGCCGTTGACGAGCACGTTGCGTCGCATCTCATTACCCGTCTTCTCGACACTGATGGTCTGCTTGCGTCCAAAACAGTGATTCTGGCTACGAACAACATCCGCGTGCTGCACAAGGCCTCCAACATTGCCATGCTTCAGAACAAAAAGATTGTTGAGTCGGGCTCGTACCTTGAGGTGATGCAGAACAAGGGTCCTCTGGCCAAGCTCATCAAGGAGTTTGGTCACGGCTCTTCCAGTGAATCCCAGGCTCAAAGTGCTTCTGGTTCGACCGTGGTTTCTGAGCAGAGCAGTCAAAAGTCGGTGGAGCTTAAGCGCCGTAGCAGCACGTCTACTTTGCGACGTGCTAGTGACGCCTCTCTCCGTTCTACTGCCGGTGAAGTGGACAAGACTTTGAAGAAGACCCAGAAAACCGTTGAGACCTCCGAGGCTGGTAGTGTCAATAAGGCCGTGTTCTGGAGATACATCAAGGCTGGAGGCGTTACCCAGGCGGTTCTCACGATCTGTGGTCTCATGGTTACTTCGGGCAGTATCACCCTCTCTTCGGTGTGGCTCAAAGTCTGGACAGATTCTGGACACTCTACCGCCGATAACCATGCTTTCTGGTACCTGACTGTCTACTTTATTATCGGGGTTGTGTTTGCGTTCTTCTACTGGCTCAAAGACTACCTGCATATTGTTGTGTTTGCTCGCCGAGCGTCGCGCAAGATGCACAAGGACATGGCTGCTTCTGTTCTCCGCGCGCCTATGTCGTTTTTCGAAACCACTCCTCTGGGACGTGTCCTCAACCGTTTCACGGGAGACCTCAATGAGATTGACGACCTGATTGTTTACGTGTCGTCGTACGCTTCCGAGCTGCTGATGAACCTCATTCTAGGCTTTGCCGTCATTTTCTGGGCCACACCTTATGTCATTCTGTCCATGCTGCCTCTCACGGCGCTGTATCTTTACTACCAGCGGCTATACATCACTACGTCTCGCCAGACTAAGAGAATCTCCAGCACGTCTCGATCTCCTCTTCTTGCGCATCTGGACGAGAGTCTTAAGGGTGTGGATGTTATTAGCGCCTATTCTAAGACCAAGCACTTTATCCACCTGTGTGAACTCCATGCGGAGCTTCAGCTGCGTGCGATCTTCTCGTCCCAGACAGTGGACAGATGGCTGGCTATGCGTCTCAGTCTGATTGGAGCATTTGTGGGACTTCTCACTGCTCTGAGTGCTGTCTACATGGCCACGCACGGAAAAATGACTGCTGGACTCGTGGGACTGGTGATGGCGAACGCCATGATGATTGCGGACTTTTTGGCGGGAATCGTCAAGCAGTCAGTCTTTATCGAAAAGTGCGGAGTCGCCATTGAGCGTATCTGCGAATTCACAGATCTGACCCCCGAGGGACCCGAGCACGTTGAAGGTAACATCCCTCCAGCATACTGGCCGAACCACGGAGCCATTGAGTTCAACGACTATTCTGCGCGCTACAGAGAGAATCTTGATCTTGTCATCAAGAACATCAACCTCTCCATCAAGCCTCACGAAAAGGTCGGCGTGGTGGGACGCACTGGTGCCGGAAAGAGTACGCTGACACTGGCGCTCTTCCGCATCATCGAGCCTGCCGCGGGTCACATGACCATCGACCAAATAAACACGTCCAACATTGGTTTACAAGATCTGCGACAGAATCTGTCTATCATTCCTCAGGACGCGCAGATCTTCACTGGTTCCGTCAGGGACAATGTTGATCCCCTGGGCCGTCATACCGACGAGAGCCTAACCATGCGCTCAAGATGTGCCACCTGATGGAGCACGTTGATACCCTGGGTGGTCTTGATGCTGAGCTGAAGGACGGTGGATCCAATCTGTCCAAGGGTCAGTGTCAGCTCATGTGTCTTGCTCGTGCTCTTCTGCATCATTCCAATGTGTTGGTGCTCGATGAGGCTACTGCTTCTGTCGACGTGGAGACCGATAAGATTGTTCAGGAGACGATCCGATCCGAGTTCAAGCACAAGACCATTGTGACTGTTGCCCATCGTCTAAACACTATTATGGACAGCGACAAGATTGTTGTTCTCGACAAGGGTGAGGTGGCCGAGTTTGACACTCCTGCCAACCTGCTGGCTAACAAGGACTCTCAGTTCTACTCTCTCTGTGAAAAGGGTGGTTTCATCTCTAACTTTGACTGACTAGATTAACAATCAATTTTTGTATGACTTGCACATCAGATTGCGTGCTGGGGCAAAGATGACTATGACTCATGACGTAAGGGTCTCGCAGGGTTACCTTACGATTAGTGCGGCCCACCTAGTTTATCAGTTAGTCACACAAGTTCCTGCTCGACTCTCTTTCACTCGCCAAAAAAAAAATCCAGCATGTCGTCGCCTCAGGATATAAGAAAAGTGTCTACGAGCATGAATGCTGTGCACTTGTCTGCGTCGCCTACCAACACGTACATTGACGGTGCATTCCGCCAACGTCGCATGTCGACCACTGGCATCCATGCCAAGTTGCTTAAACCCTTCAATACCGAGGATGTCAAGGTTCTTCTGCTAGAAAACATCAATGAAACTGCCAGGGAGATCCTCACGAACCAGGGATACCAAGTGGAGTTCTACAAGACATCCTTGTCGGAGGACGAGCTGATAGAGAAGATCCGTGGGGTGCATGTGATTGGAATCAGATCCAAGACTCATCTTTCGGAGAACGTGCTTAAGCACGCCAAGAACCTTGTTGTCATTGGATGCTTCTGCATTGGAACAAACCAGGTGGACCTCAACTACGCGGCCAAGCGGGGAATTGCTGTTTTCAACTCACCCTTCTCCAACTCTCGTTCCGTTGCTGAGCTTGTTATTGGCGAGATCATCACGCTGGCCAGACAGCTCGGAGACAGATCCATTGAGATGCATTCGCAGACGTGGAACAAAGTTTCTTCCAAGTGTTGGGAAATCCGTGGCAAGACTTTGGGAATCATTGGTTATGGCCACATTGGAGCCCAGCTTTCGGTTCTGGCCGAGGCAATGGGTATGAATGTCATCTACTACGATGTTCTCATGATTATGTCCATGGGTACTGCCAAGCAGGTGCCCAAGCTTGAGGATCTGCTGAGCCAGGCGGATTTTGTATCGCTGCATGTTCCTGAGCTCCCCGAGACCAAGGGCATGATTTCGACCAAGGAGCTGGAGTTTATGAAGGAGGGATCGTACTTGATCAACAATTCTCGCGGCAGCGTTGTGGACATTCCTGCGCTCATTGCGGCACGCAAATCTGGACATATTGCCGGCTTTGCGCTGGATGTGTACCCTAACGAGCCTTCCAAGAACGGAGTTGGTCTTTTCAACGATTCGCTCAATGACTGGGCGAGCGAGATTGGCACCTTGTCGAACGTGATCTTGTCTCCTCACATTGGAGGCTCCACTGAGGAGGCGCAGAGTGCCATTGGAATTGAGGTGGGAACTGCGCTGACCAAGTACGTCAACGAGGGGTCGTCTATTGGAGCCGTGAACTTCCCTGAGGTGGACCTGCGGACTCTGTCTGCTGATGAAGACAACCACGTGCGGGTGCTGTACATCCATCAGAATGTTCCTGGTGTACTGAGAACCGTCAACGAGATCTTTGCTGACCACAATATCGACAAGCAGTACTCTGACAGTGCGGGAGAGATTGCTTACCTCATGGCCGATATCTCTGATGTGGACCATGCCGACATTAAGAACCTCTACGAGAAGCTGGAGAACACGCCGTTCCGCATCCGCACGCGCCTGCTCTACTGAGCTATTTATTGTAGATATATAAAAGTGTTAGTACATTTAGTTAGTTGACCATGGGCTGCATGGCCTGCTCAATCATGGGGCGCAACATCTGGCCAAATGGAGTGCTGAGGATGATCTCGGGGAGATCGACAATCTCCTGGGGCATATTACTACCTCCAAGGAATTCCAATAGCTGGGCCGAGAAGTGATTGCAGTTATGGTCAAAAAGCGAGTAGCTTGCAGCCGTAAAGGACGGACGGACGTCTTCGAGGTACTCGGCTAAAACGTCTGGAGGTATTTGCGTGGTACCCATGTCCATGACTTTATGAGGGATTCCGTGATGGGTGGAGCCTGGACTTGATTGAAAGATGCCCTGCCCAAAATAGTACTCTTTACCGTGGACCACGACACTTGTGTGCCAGATTCCTTCAATTGGGATTCCCAGCAGCTGAGCAGACAAGGATCGGGCCATGCCTTGAGTTAGATCGTAAACGTACAGCTTGATGGGGTACTGGCCGGTGCTGGTCATAGTTGAGGAGGTTGTGTCTAGAAGAGAAATTGAGGTGGCGTCTAGAAGAGAAAAGAAGATAATGATGGTGGCGTTGATGACATGTTGAGGTTATACCCGAAGTGTTCTACACACATCGATCAGCCGTTGCGTGGAGGTTAGGCAAGTTTGGGTTACGGTATGCTTAGGCAGCACCCACAGACTACACATCAGAGTAGTCACACAACAACAACACACCAGTCTTCAACACAGATGAGTTCACCAGTGTTGGCTTTATTGTGCGAGCCCGATTACGGACTCAAAGCCCATGCTCTGGAAACTCTGGATCAAAGCGTGGACCTTGAATGGGCACAAATCGCCGATCACATTTCGCAGATTGAGGAACTGCATGAAGACCGCAAGTTTCCTGCGCCGGAGCTGGCCGCCTTAGTGGCCAGTAAGGTGTATTACAATTTGGGGGAGTACGATGCGTCGATGCGATTTGCTCTGCTGTCGGGCGACCGATTCGACATTACGGCCAAAACAGAGTATGTCCAGACGATTGTGTCGCGGTGCTTGAGCGAGTACATTCGACTGGCCCAGGAAGAGTACGCCTCGAGGACAGAACCATCAGATGATAGTTCGAAGAAAGGCAAATTGCAGATTGACCCACGACTCACTGCCGTCGCTGAGAGGATGATTGCAAGGTGTATTCACGAAGGCGATTATAAGTTGGCCCTGGGAGTCAGCCTGGAGGCCCGACGACTCGACATTATCCAAAAGGTGCTGAATGACGTCAAACCCGCCGATGAAAAGGTGGACCTGATCCACTATGTTCTGGAATCCAGCATCAGTGTAGTCTCCAGTGGAGAGTTCCGACGCGAGGTGCTACAGGCTCTTGTACCCATGACGCTCAACGGACTCGACACGCCCGACTACTTTGTGGTCTGCAAGATTATTGTGCAGTTGAACGATGCCAACCTTGCCATCCGGTTGTTTGAAGATCTTCTGAGTGATACGAGCGACGCCAAGTCCACCGATAGGAAACTCACGGCGTTCCAAGTGGCGTTCGATCTCGTGGCCAGCGCACCCCAAAGGCTGGTCGACACAGTGTTGCAGGCCATCAGCTCGCATGCGGTGTCCAACAAGTCGTATGCGCAGGTGACTCGCATTTTGTCCGGTGTGCCCACGTGCGACTACAACATTACGTTTCTGCAAAAGCACAACCACACGGACCTGTCGATTCTCAACAAGACCAAGTCACAGCTTGACGGCCGCAGCTCGATTTTCCACTCGGCGGTGACGTTTGAAAACGCACTCATGCACGCCGGCACAACCGCTGACGGCTTTTTCCGATCCAACCTCGAGTGGCTGTCACGCGCAACAAACTGGACCAAATTCTCCGCCACGGCTGCTCTCGGAGTCATCCACCAGGGAGACTTGTCGCAGGGTATGCGCATTCTTCAGCCATATCTTCCATCGTCGCCTTCCCCGGGTGGCTCTTCTATTGCCGCCAGCTCTGGATCCTCCGGCACGTGCTACTCACAAGGAGGATCGCTGTATGCCTTGGGACTCATTTTCGCTGGACACGGCCGACAGGTTCTTGATTACCTTCGCCAATTTCTGGCCGAGAGCCAGGGAGAGACTTCTGGCCACCAAGGTCAGGATCTCGAAGTGTTGTACCATGGAGCTGCGTTGGGAGCTGGTGTTGCTGGCATGGCGAGTGGCAATGTTGAGTTGTACGAAGAGCTGCGGAACATTCTGTTTAGCGATGGCGCCATTGCTGGCGAAGCCGCAGGTCTTGCCATGGGACTAGTGATGGCCGGAACTGCAGGCGAGGTGGCCCCTTCCGATGAATCAGTAAGTGGCGACAGTGATAGCGCCGAGTCTGCACAGGCAGAGATGTTGCAATACGCACACGACACACAGCATGAAAAGATCATCCGGTCGCTGGCCATTGGTATTGCGCTCATGAACCTGGGCAAGGAGCAGGCAGCCAACGACATGATCATGCGTCTTATTTCCGAACAAGACCCGATTCTGCGATACGGTGGAGCATTTACCATTGCTCTTGCTTATGCAGGTACCGGCAGTAACTGGGCGGTCAAGAAGCTTTTGCATATTGCTGTTTCGGACCTGAGCAACGATGTGCGTCGCGCTGCTGTTATGGGACTCGGATTCATTCTTATGCGAAATTATACTGCGGTTCCCCGCATGGTGGAGCTTCTGTCGGAGTCGCACAACCCCCATGTGCGGTACGGAACTGCCATGGCACTGGGCATCTCGTGTGCTGCAACCGGTCTCAAGCAGGCCATTGAGGTTCTTGAGCCCATGCTCAAGGATCCCGTGGACTTTGTGCGCCAGGGATCCATGATTGCGCTGGCAATGATTCTCATTCAGCAGAACGACAAGACATGTCCCAAGCTGAAGCAGATCCGTGAAGGATTCGCCAAGGTGATTGCTGCCAAGCACGAGGACGCTATGGCCAAGTTTGGAGCTGCGCTTGCCCAGGGTATCATTGACGCTGGTGGCCGCAACGTCACCATCTCCATGGAGCATCCGCAGACTGGCAGCCTGAATATGCGTGCTGTCGTTGGTCTGGCGGTGTTTGTGCAGTTCTGGTACTGGTTCCCTCTGACACATTTCCTGTCGATGGCACTTACCCCTACGATGATTGTGGGAGTGCGCGAGGATCTCAAGATGCCCAAGTTTGAGTTTTCGTGTAACGCCAACCCAGCCCTGTTTGACTACGTCCCCAAGATTGAAGTCAAGAACGAAAAGGCTCCCGAGAAGCTGGTTACGGCGATTCTCTCTACAACCAAGAAGGCTCAGCACCGTGCCAAGAAAACCAAAAAGAAGCGCGGTGACGATGAGTCCGATGTTGAAATGGAAGAGGCAGCGCCGTCCAAGGCTACTTCCGGCGCAACAGCAACAAAAGACACAGATACAGCCATGGAGGGTGTTGAAGAGGACACAAGTGCTACAAAGGCTGCTGAGGGAGAGGAATCTAGCAAGCCCACTGCCGCTGTGGCCGAGAAGAAATCGTTCCAAGTGGAAAATCTGTCGCGCGTTCTACCAAGTCAGCTCAAGCATATTGTGTTTGACAAGAATGGCCGGTTCCTGCCTATAAGGCAATTCCGGGGAGTTGATGGTGTGATTGTTGTCGTTGATCAGCGGCCCAAGGAACCCGTGGAGCTGATGCAAACGGTACGACAGGCCAACTCGCCTGACGACGAGGAGAACGAAGCGCCAGTTCCCGAGCCGTTCATCTACGATGACGCCCTAGACGAGCTGGAGTAAGCAAGCCTGTCAGTATGTAAGTTATGCGCAAATGCAATGTAATTGTTTATCTATGCTATGGGAATTGTTAGCAGCCTATTTGAACCGGTCCAGGGCGGCGCCCTCAGGATTATCGACCTCACCGCGCAACCGCTTAAGCCGCTTGTCGTGAAGGTCATTTTGGATTTCAAGGGCACGATCACGTTTGATGGCTCTATCTGCTGCTGCATTTTTGGCACTTGAGGATTCGAGTCGCTTCTTGCGCTCATACTCCTGTTTTTCAGCTGCATTGGCGAACCGTTGCTTGGGGGCGCTTGTTTGGACAGCTCCAATGGAAGTGGGATCAAGAGATATCATATCGGGCTGCAGCTTGTTGAGAAGCTGTTTAACCTCAATCTCACGCCGTGCGGCCTTGGATGCATGCATATAGGGGTTGACTTCAAGCGAGTCGAAATTCGCTTCTCCGGCACCGGGGACAATCATTGACGAGAATCCATTCTTGTGGCCCAGTCCGAGCACATCCTCAAATGGACAGAACTTGACGGTGCGCAGTTCGGAGCCGTGGACAGTATGTGTCATGTACGGTTTCTTTGGCTTTGGACTCGACTCGTCCACTTTGAGGGCGTCCTTCCACACCTCAACCATGGCTCCTGACCCAACAGCCAAAAGTCCAGTGTCAGAGATGGAGATGGACGACGGAGCCGAAGGTGCGTGGTATCTTGCAAGCTCCTTGTATGTGTTGCGAATGTCCCATACCTTGATGGAGGTGTCGGCCGACGCAGCAGCCATATAGTGGCCCGACCGGTCAATAGCAATGCTGCGGACTGGACCCCTGCTGTTTTGCATCTTGACGAGTGGAGTAGGTGTGTTCGGAGCCCATAGCGTGACGGTACCATTGGCGTGGCCCGCATGTATTATGGCATTCCATGGGTTTTGGCACAGCGAGGCCGTGGGTCCCAGTTTAGTTCGAAGCTGCGTGACGAGCTTTCCAGTGGACACGTCCTGGTAGGTCAAAAATCCAGCTGCGCATCCGGAAACCAACAGAAAGTGGTAAGGCAGATACTCAAGACAAGTTGCGTGCTGGTGTTTCTTGAGGCAGTGGATTTCCATGCCTGCGTCGTCGTAAATGAAGGTGTGTTTCTTTTGGGCCACAGCAAAAAACTTGTCATCGCTCTGCAGCCACTTCACGGCTCTGATCTGCTCCTTGACGTTGAATTCGGTACCGAGTTTCGCTTGCTTCCAGTCAAAGGTGGCTACATGGCCCTTGGATCCTCCTAACAGCAGAGAGTTGCCCGACCGGGTATAATCTATAGTATAGGGCCCAAACTGGTCCAGTTTGAGATCGAATCGCTTCTTCTTCGTGGCAACGTCCACATGCTTGATGAGCTCATTCTGACTGTACTTGTAAGTTGCTTCAAGCTCGTTGGATGGCTCAAGGTATCCCTGCTGCTCGAGTAATAAATATTCAGTTCCGGCGGCTTCCTTGACGGCCGCTTCGTAGTGCTTCTCAGTTTTTTTGATCTGCTTCCTTAGCCGCTTGTGCTTGACGGTGTCTAGCTCGAGGCCAGCTCCTCTAGAGTACTTTGACATGTCGTCTACACTTGAGATGGATATCGTGATGAACCTTAATATTTTTCACCACGCACAAAATATGCAGGGTCTCAGGACTCGCCTTGCGGTCGAGTGGGCGAGAGCCACAAATTCATCTAAAATCAATAATCAGTACTCGGCAGGGCGCAGACAAGCCATTCAGACATAGAGGCGGTATAAATATATATATAAGCACCTTGCATGCCATGCCCATTCAACGCACATTCATGCTATGTCTGGGGACACAACTCGACGGCTCAGAAGCATACAACACGGGTGAGACAATGGCGGAATCAAATGGCATGTGAGCTTCCCACACAAAGGTACCAACCATTGATCCCCTCTTCAAGGCAATGCCAAACACAGGAAAAGTGTCAACAGCAAGAACCCGGCCTGGTTCACTGTGGTTACTATTCTGGGCTATATGCGTTGGAGCCAGGCTGTGGGCCAAACCCAAAACGCAAGTTCCAGGGTTGTGGGACCCGCGCCCAGCCCGTTGCGCGAGTTCCCCTGCATGCATTGCCAAGTCGAGCATGTTTAGGAGAAGAGGGCGGTAGACGACGATCACGCTCAGTCCACCACTGACCTCATTAGAGTTTTGCACTTACATTTTTGACGAGAGGCTAATCTAGTCAACCCCAGCGCGAGGGAGTGCCACCAGGTACGTGTGTGAGTTTTGTACTTTGTCTTGCTCTCTCAGAGGACAACTGCTGTTCCTGCCACGGTCGAAACAACATCCAGTAGTATCCGTTTAACACAGGGTGCAACCGATCCAGTCACAGACGACAGTTTTACAGCTAAAGGGAGGTCAACAGACCGATAGTGACAAAACATGATGCTAACAAGACCTTACCAAACCTCGCCCGTCAGCGCCAATAATCAGAAATTGATTCGACGAAATATGGACTCTGCATTTCCTCCAATGTTTCCGGGCATGCCCGTGAAATCCGTGTATGAGCGAGCCGGATTCGAAGTCAACAAGAATCGGCCATCAGGAAGCGAACCTGTTTCAGGGAGAAGCAGCCGGGCTGCCGGCAATGGGCCGCCGATTGGCCCGAGTGGATCCAATGGACGCCAATTTTATGGAAAACACACACCAAGCACAGGCTCACTTTCACAGAGATCGCAACGGTCTAGCAGCAAGATGAGCACGACGCATTCCCCACTGACGTCAGCATCTCCGTCGCCATTTTCATCCTCTCACGCCATTGACACATACAACAGTTCATCATCATCATCAACATCATTAGTATCACCAGTGGCTTCTCGCAAGATGTCTTCTGGCAAACCACGTCCGACACTGCCCACCATTCCATCGGAGTCCAAGGAGAATGCGACTGTCCAGAGCACTGGGGATGCGGCATTTTTAACTAACCGACAAAACAGTGCAGGCTCGCTATACAAACACAATAATGCGGGTTCATACGACCTTCCAGGGTCCAGACACGGCAGCACTGGCGATGAACGGTACGAAATCAACGAATTGGGGCATGGAATGTCACAAGTGTCGCTTGCAGATGAAGAGCCCGCCACAAAGAGTGGTGTCCACGCAGTGCGACCAAGTGAAGACTTTGATTTTGTATGGTCCAACTCTGACAGCAACCAACCAGAGGTCTCGCCCATTTCATCTACGTCCATGTTTGACCGGTCAGGCAGCTCACAGAGTGCAGCCTCTGAGACGTCTTCGGTTCCTTCAAGTGTCCAAGCACTGGAAACTCGAGCGTCAAAGGAGTTGCGGAATCAAGAGTTTGAGCCTCCTGTGCTGACATCGCACAGTACTGCCGACTTTTACGATACACCCTATGGAGAAGATGGGCCAAGGGATGAAGACGGTGGCCCAAGCCAGCACGATTATTCACAGAGCGAGACAAGCTTTGCAAATAACACGCTAGACGCCGACGAGATACCACCAGCCATTCCTCCCAAACGAAAGCGCAAGATCTGCCGAGGGTGCACAGAGCCCATTGTGGGCAAGGCGGTTGCTGCTGCCGGTGGGCAAGTCTCGGGAAAGTGGCATAGAGACTGTTTTGTGTGTCAACGGTGTTTTTCGTCGTTGCACGAGGAGTTTTACGTGTTAAACGACTGGCCGTACTGCGAGGAGTGCTACCATACGGAGAACAACAGTCTGTGTCAGGTGTGCGGGCTCGGCATTGAAGGCGACTGCCTAGAAACATTTAGCGCCAGTGAGAGCTTGATTAAACGGTACCACGCGGCGTGTCTTACGTGTCACGAGTGCTGCGAACCAATTGCTGACTCTGAATACTATACTATGAACGGACAGCCTCTATGCGCGATGCATGCGGAAGAGCTTCTGGACGAGTTTGGACGGGAGAACCCAATGCTTCAAAAGCGCGCTACACGGCTGCTGGTGATGTAACGAAGGCAGCCATTATTTATCGTTTGGGGCTTCCACGGGCTCCAAACAATGCATGCTAATAACTACAACAACATGTTGGGCCGAATGGCTGACGCTAATCTATGGATATATCGATTCTATGTTTGTTTACTGAGTGTGTTTATTTTTACGTTGTATGACGATGACGAGTTGCTGTTGACCCACCAGCCGAGGAGGCGTGTTTCGTGTGATGTTTCGCACATGTAGCAAGGTTCTATAAATGTGCTAATGACCAAGTCTGCGGCTTGGCCGGTTTTGGTGGAAATCTCCTGAGACGGCAACGTCACGCCCCCTCAAAAATACATGTGTACATACCGGCCCACCGATCGACGGTCAGCAACAGTAGGGTGAAGAATGCACGGCAACAAGCGAGTGACGCTTGATGAATTAATCCCTTGCATGGCCATTCCAATCAAAGTTCCATTCCTCGCGGGTTGCTTTTTACAGCTGGCGAGGTTGACCCTGGCCGTGTTGGGACTTGGATTAGACAGGGGGTGCGGTCGCCTAACCCTGCGTAGGCGAATCTCGCACAGGGGGACTCGATTGGGGCAGTGCGGCTGTAGCGGGTACACTGGTGGACCGGGGACTGGGGGACACGAGTGGATCTGGAGTGGAGCTGTAATGAAGTCTGTTTGCGGGTGACTTTAGCCCTGGGGACAGTTTTCGGCAAGAAAATGGCGGGAAATGTCCGCGACGAGCTCTTTGGTGGCGGGAAGAAGCGACAGTTTTGTTCGGATTTATGCCTGTCAATCCAGATGCACCCCTGGACCTGCACACCAAGGTAAATCAACAAACAAGCAGCAGCCCGCAGCACACGCAACGCAACCCCACGCACCCAACCTCAAGCCCTCCCGCATCCGCACGCAAAGTGCGTACATATACATACAGTAGCCCGTAGAGTGTGGCACACTACAGGGGCACCACACAGAAACAAGCTATAGACTGGACTGGACCCCTATAGGTTCGAGTGGAAAACACGCAGGTAAAGGGGAGTGGCAGAGTTAGCGTCAGTCCAATAATTGTTGTAGGCCGATTTATCTGCCGACGAGACACACTTGTTGAGACGTTTTGGTCCGGGAACCTGTGCCATTGTGTGTTCAGGGGCTACCCAAGATTACCCACACCGTTGTAAATAAACACGCACCAAACCCCTTGCGAGACATTCAATCGCCCAGTTGCAGCCCATCGACGGACCATCGACAGATTGAAATTGTGGACTGGCCAGGACAGCATTTATTATCGGCTCAGCCGCTGAACTGCAGCCATCGATTTGAGACGTGCCTCCAAGGCGAACGACCAACCAACCATCGACCAGAAGAGCCATCACTGAAATAGCGAACCTGTCTAGGGCAATCCATCTACAACACCTCTGTGCATCTAACTAATAACCACCAGCATCGCGAGAGCACTAACCTAGTCAAACAAGTTGAGCGGTCCATAATCAACACGGAACAGAGCAAGAACAATGGAACAACCTAAGGTATCATCGAGGTTGCCCAGCAGCACTAAGCTGGGAAACAGTATAACACGTCGGGTCCACCGCGAAATGCGCTTTGGCGACTATGTGCTGGGCTCAACCCTCGGACAGGGAGAGTTTGGCAAGGTCAAGCTTGGGTGGCGCAAGGACGGGCGAATGCCTGAGCAAGTAGCCATCAAGCTGATCCGTAAGGACACCGTGCCGCCGAAAAGCTCTCGTGAAACCAAGGTGTTTCGAGAAATCAACGCGCTCAAGCTACTCACACACCCTAACATTGTTCGACTCGAACAGGTGATTCAAAACGACAAGTACATTGGTATTGTGCTGGAATACGCCAGCGGCGGCGAGTTGTTTGACCATATTCTGACGCAACGATACCTCAAGGACTCTGTAGCATGCCGGCTGTTTGCCCAGCTCATTTCAGGAGTACACTACATGCACAGCAAGGGCATTGTGCATCGCGACCTCAAGCTCGAGAACTTGCTACTGGACAAGCACAAGAACATTATCATCACCGACTTTGGTTTTGCTAACTCGTTTAGGAGTCACAGTACTGGAGCCGGCGGTCAAGAAATACCCGAGTCCCTCATGAGCACTAGCTGTGGCTCGCCGTGCTATGCTGCTCCCGAGCTCGTCGTCAGCGACAAGCGCTATGTGGGTCACAAGGTTGACATTTGGAGTTGTGGTGTCATTCTGTACGCCATGTTGGCCGGATACTTGCCATTTGATGACGACCCGGCCAATCCAGACGGAGACAATATCACCCAGCTGTACAAGTACATTACGTCGACCCCATTGACATTTCCTGAGTATATTCAGCCCATGCCTCGTGACCTGCTACGCAAGATCCTGGTTGCTGACCCAATCAAGCGCATAGACCTTCACGCCGTGCGCACACACCCGTGGCTCGGACCCCACTCTCATTTCCTCGGCGTCACACCCGAGGAATGGGATCGCAGCTACCAGGCCAAGAATGCCAGTGCCAACCAGAATGTGCCACCAGCTGCAGTTCCGGGCCCGACCGCACCAGGACTATCCCGGAGTCAGAGTGTACAGGTGCATCACTCGCCGTACTCTTCATCGTCTCCTGGGGCTCATATTCCTGTGCCCGCTGTCCATCAACAGGGCATGCCCATGGCAGCGGGTGGACACCATCATCGACAAAACCATTCGATCTCGGTCTACCATCCCCACTATGTGGGTCAACAACCATTTTTACAGTCGATCCAGCAACAAGGACAGGCTCAGTCGCAACCACAGACACAACAGCAAGCACATCAACAGGCACTGCAGCAGCTACAGGCGCAACAACATCAACAGCAGCAGCAGCAGCAGCAGCAACAGCAGTACATGTCTCGTGGTCACCAAAGAGCCACGTCTATGCAGGTGCCAGTGTCTACATCGTTGCCGTCCCACTTTGCGCCCAAACCTCAGACTCCTCAGCCCCCTCCCACGGCTGCCTTTTCGAATTACTCCAAGCGTCATTCCATGCAGGCGCCGTTTTCCAACAGCAGCAATGTGAATCAGAATTGGGCCACTGGAGGATCAAACCAGCGTACGTCGACGTCGTCTGATGACGTTCATATGCTTGACATTTCGGGCAGTGGTCACTCGCCGTCCATGTCGACTCCATCAGCGTCACACCCCATTCCGCAAAGTGCTTCGCAGACCATTGTCGTGGCTCCTACTAACAACAACAACAATAACAACATCACTAATACTTCATCATTTCAGGAGAACAATGCTGCTGCGGGTGTTATCAGCGGCACCGACTTGGGTCAGTTGCGATCGGGTGCATCGAATCACACGCAAGCGTTTTCCAGCAGACCCCATCACCGTCGTGCTGCCAGTCATATTGTGACCACACCCAGTGTGCCCACTTCGAGCTTTGGGTCAGGATTTGCGCCATCGCTGTATGGCACGTCCAACTCAAGTTACACGGGCCCGCTCTTGGCATCGGCAGCTACTACCTCCTTTGGTAATATGAATGGTGGTCAAGCCAACGGAAATCTTGCATTTTCGTACAATGCGTCGTCTCCTATGGACACTGACTCGTCGTCTACCACGTCGTCGCTGCTCAACCCCAGCAACCCGTTTAATGACGAATCTGCAGACACAGTCATGGAGACCTCGTCTCTTTCGACAAACAACTCCAATGTGCAGCTGTCGTCGTCGTTGTCATCCAGTGTTGGCACGCATATGCACCCACAGTCGCAGTCATCCAATCGTCTGCCGCCGGCTCGCAAACCGCGTCCCGCATCGTACCAGCCTCCTCCTTCTAATTACTCGAACTCGTCGTCTAATGTCAGTACTAGTGGAAACAGTGCGCGCATGTCTCAACAGAAC
Organism: Trichomonascaceae sp. Y4102; assembly: GCA_023628915.1. Lineage (NCBI taxonomy): Eukaryota > Fungi > Ascomycota > Dipodascomycetes > Dipodascales > Trichomonascaceae > Trichomonascaceae sp. Y4102. Next base: position 118,488 of record JAMAJT010000006.1, on the reverse strand, counting down.
CAGATGCCCAATCTGTCTGGTGTCAACATGCCGAGCTTCACCCCGACACCGATCATGACAATGCCGTATGCCACGTCTTCTCCTCTTCCAGAAGAAGACATTGAAGCCAACGCCATGGACATTACCGACTCGTTGTATGATACCGAGCGGCAGCATCAGAGTCAGGATCGGACCCAAAATCAGCAACGACCCGCTTCGGCTGCAGGAATGTCGGCCAGTGGACATTATACAGGTACCCGGCCACCTCGGCCAGTGTCGGCTCTGCCTGCAATGTCGTCTCACAGTCGGTCTGTTTCAACCAGACAGCACAAGCGAGGCTCGTCTTCGATTTCACAGTCTGCTGACCGATTCTTTTCGCGATTACTGGGAACCCATAGCAGCCAGACCACCACGTTTGAAAGTCCCCTGCCCATGCATAATAGTCCCAGTCCTCCTCCCTCTGGCCAGTCGCAGGGATCCCAGTCTCACTCGCATGCGCATGCACCGTCCTCCTACAGGCACAGCTATATTTACGGAAACGGCTCGAGCCACGGCATCTCCAAGCAGCCTCCGCCTCCTCCCCCTCCTCCCTCTTCGTCTTCTGCGAAGAATAATGCGAGCGGAGTGGGACGTGGCGAGGCGGGTTCAGTGGCTATTTCGGCTGCCCCTACTATGCCTCCTCCTCCATCTCGATCTACTAGTATGGCCAATCCTGCTGTTTCTGGTAGTTCTACTGCTGTCCCTCGGGCTAGTACTACTGGCGCTACAATTACGCCAACACCATCCTCTGGAAGGCGAAGATTTTCCATGTTGGGATCTAGTAGTAGCAACACTAGCGCTCCCAGTCATGACTCTGAGAAAGAGCGAAAGCGGTTCAGTCTTTTGGGACTTCATCACGATTCGTCCAGTGGCCATGGTAGCGGCCGTCGCCGCTCTTCGGCCGCTACAGCTTCCACTGTGGTTCCTGCTCCGTCGTCTACGACTATCAAGTCGACCATGAGTACCACTACCCAGGCTAGCACCAAAACTATTGGTTCATCGGCAGGACGGTACGATAATATTGGACGTACAGGGGCTTCGAGTCAGTCGACTAGTACCAATGCCCGCAGGGGATCAAAGTCGGCGCTGTTCGACAACCACAAGGATGCAGTAGGAGACAGCAGTGGGCGTGTCCGTAAGGATAGGGAGAAAGACGCTTCGGGCAAAGAGGGCTCGGGCCGTCGCGTGGTTGACTTTTTCAAGAGACGGTCGCGCGTCATCTAATCTTACACTTTTAACTATTAATATGAATCATAGAGCATGCATGAAATATGTACAGTTGATGATGTTAGATGGTAGCGGTGGGATTTCTTCCAAATGCTGCTGGCCACAGCTCGAGGTTCAGAAGGGTGTGAGTAAAAATAGGGGGGAACCTGATCTAAGAGTACTTCGTATTGGCCAGTTGAGCACTGGCCATTGTATCGGGGCCCTGGTTATTGTCTCTCATGAATTGGCCGACCATGAGGTTTGTTTTAAAGTACTTGGCAGCACATCTATCGACACAAGCCGTTTCTCCTTTGTTGAGTTCCTCTTCTCCGTATCTCGCTGGCAAGCACTTTGTTTTACAACTATTCATCATCTTGTCAAAAAGCAAAGAGTATGCAGTGAACTCGAGTTCAGCGTGAGCCATCCGCTCTTCGCTGACCTCGAGCTGATTCATCTGCATGGAGTAGAAGGACATGATGAATGAATGTTTGGCAGACGGTGCGGCGCGTACAACTACTTATTATCGCTAGGAAACTACTACAAGAGAATGGATTAGTATGACTTTTGAATCTTCCACACGCTGTTGGTCTTGAAGATTTCATCGGCGACAGGCTTGTCGGACTGCTCTCTAAACTTTCCAGTGAGTCTCATGTCGCGTTCCATGACTGGTTAGTACTGCCTTAATTGAGTGTTTGGGTGCTAGCAAAACTTACGCTGCTTTTCCCAGCCGTCAAGACGGGTTCGGTCTCTCTTGCCATTGTTTCTGACAGAGTGGATCACGCTGAGCCCACCACCGCCGACGGTGATGAGCCCAAAGATGATGCCCCATGGCAACAAGGCCTCAAACGGAATCATTGTGTGGTATTGGTGGAAGTCTACCAACCTTACCGCGCCCTAATTCTCCTATCCGACTCGACTCGACGCCGCATACCACGCAGAGGGCAATATGTCTCTATCAGCTACAAACTGCAGCAAATGCCCATCAGTTTGGCTGATCATACAAACAAAAACAATTAGAGGTTAAACATGAATTTACATTACGTTTTCCTGGCCGCGCTCAGACATTATTCTCTGCCTGCAGCAACGTCGAGGTCATAGCTTCAAAGAGTTTTGGTGAGAGGGGTGCGTGCAAATCAACAAGGAGTTGCCGGCGTCTTATAAAGAGGTAGATCGAGTCGTTATCTTAGCTGCTTCGCTTAGATGTTGGAAGGGTAAAGCATGACACGGACGGTCGAGCCAAAGGTCTTGGGAGGGAGGTTCTTCTTGAAGTTGGCACGGACAACACCAGAGTTTCCGTGAGCCTTGGTGATCTTTCCCCAGATGACGCGGACCTTGGATCCCTGGACCTCCTTCTGGGCTCTGTAGACAAAAGCGACACGCTTGCCGAGGTAGAACTGGGTCTCCTTGGGGGTCTCGACGCCCTCAATCTTGATCAGAGAGCACGAGGGGTTGACCGAGCGCTTGGAGCGCTGGTAAGACACGTGCTTGGCGTTGACGTAGAGTCTGTTTGGGGCCGTGACGCTGGACATTGTTGACGGAGATGTGCGGAGTGTGTTGTGCTGGAGGGTATTTGTCAAGCCTGGCTTGGGAACAGGGTTCACGAGTGGGACTGGGAGGTGCATTGGGCAACTGTGACTGTAATCAGGGGTGTCAGGGGTGTAACCTTATGTGATCCCGACCCCGGATTTTTGGATTTAAGAGGTATATCTGGGTTGTCAAGTCTTAAGGAGGATAACTGTTTCACAGGCAAACCTTGTGTATTAGAAACAATGCTATTAGTCCAAATGGAGTATCAAGTCAATATATTACACTAAGGTCTCTCGACAGTTGTAAGCTGTCCGTTCTTCTTGGATGACTCGACGGCAGCGACCACAATGGCAAAGTGATGGAACGCCTTTTCGGGAGTGCACTTGAGCAGCGACTTGTCGTTTGCCTTAACGGCCTCGGCAAAATTCTCAAACTCGGCAACGACTCCATTTACAGCGTCGGAAGGAACAATCTGGGAGACTGTGGGGAGAGCCTCGCTGGCGTTGGGTCCTTCGGTGAGGCGAACCGCAGCAGGATTGCCAGAGCCAGGCTTGTTCTCGTACTCTAGAGTTCCATTAGTTCCATAGATTGTGAATCGGACCACTTTCTCGGTAGCGCCCATGTAGGATCCGTAAATAAAAGAACCGTAAGTACCAGACTTCATGTTGAGAAGCGAGTTCATGGTGTCAATGTCGCCAGAGACCTCTCGGACCTGGGACGCTCTTGCTGAAACAGACTCAACGTCACCAAGCACCTCTGTCAGAAGGGCAAGCTGGTGGACTCCTCCATCACTGAGGTATCCTCCAACATGCTGTGGCTTCTGTCTCCATGAAGTGGCATGGTACTTTGACTGGGAAAACGGACCGGTGCTATGATACATAAAGGTGATGACGTCTCCAATCTTGGGAAGAGCTTCCTTGAGCATGGTAACTGAATGGTGGTAGACCCAGTTTTCGAGCACCAGGATAGGCAGATCAGTGGTCTTGGCTAGCCTGACAACCTCGCGGGCTCCGTCGAGGTTTGCAGCAATGGGCTTTTCAATTGTTAGCGGTTTCTTGTTTTTGATAGCCAGCTCCACAATGGACGGGTTAAGCTGTACAGGAACCAGAGCGTCAACAACATCAATGTTGGGGTCACTCATGAGTTGCTCGGCACTGTCAAACACACGGTTTGTAGACAGCTTTGCGTAATCCTTGGCAAAGTCTTCCGCCTTTGACTTTGTTCGGTTGTAGAGTCCATTGACCTCAAGGGAATCGATGGCGTTGATGGCAGGGAGATGGGAGTCTCTAGCAAAAATGCCGGTTCCGATGATTCCTACCTTCATTGTTATTATTGTTGCTTGTTCGGAGAATTAGTGCCTGAGTTTATCCGATACTTCAGTGTGGGGGTCTCTGATATATGAACGTGGATGGAGCTGAGTCCTCCGAGAAGTGTCAGATGAATTTGTAAGCTACCGAAACGACTGGATCTGATCTGAAGATCTAAGACTCATACTGTCGTAGATTGCTCGTATCTGACTAATGCCATGCTTTTTGGTGGAAGTGGAGGTCGCAGGTGGCTGTGTTGACGGCGTTCATTGGAGTGAACTGAAGTAATGTGTCAATCCTACTAAGTAAACTGTATGGTTTCCACTGAGAAATACCAAAACGGTTGAGTTCCCCGCATTGTAGGCATGCTTGTCGCTATTATCAGTGGTCAGTGATCCCAACTTCCCTGCAGCACAAACTTTACTGCACAACATGTCTGGACGTCAGGGAGGAAAGCTCAAGCGTAAGTCAAGTGGACGCAGCCATGAGGACCAATCCACTAACAAGCTTTAAAGCAGGCCAAGAAAAAGGGTCCCGAGTTTGAGGACGACGAGGACAAGGCTTTCAAGGCCAAGCAGAAGGCTGACCAGGCCAAGGCTAAGGAGATGGCGGCCAAAGCTTCTGGCAAAGGCCCTCTTGTTGGAGGAGGAATCAAAAAGTGAGTGCTTTCTTTTTTTTTTCTGTTGGAGATTACAAGATGTGAGAGCAGCCGAGTTGATTTGAAAAAGCGACAACTAACAAGATCCAAGAAATAAATTAATAGTGTATCCAAAGTATTAGTAAAGGGCCCATAAAAACGTCAAAGAAGAGAAAGTTGTGAGTTTGTCATGACTCTGTCGATCAAAAGATTAGACTAGAGTAGCGGTTCCAACCATCAGAGCCACTGCAAGAGCTCCCAAGGCGTAGAGGTGAGAATTGACGGTCAGAGATCCCACATCGTTGGACTGGTTGATAGGAATGGATGCAGCGGCAACGCCGGCAGCGGTGGTGGTGGGGGCCGCAGGCTCCGAGCTCCGGGTGTGAGGTGGCCACTGAGGTCCTCCACCTCCACAGGCGCAAGGACACCAGCACATGGGGGTGCAGGTCTCGGGAGGAGTAGAGGTAGGAAGAGAGATTACGGCTGAGGAAAAGCCGTGTCCAGAACTGGTGTTGCTGACCGACTCAGGAGGAGGAACCACGGCAGAAGAAGAAACAATCGTGATAGGTGGAACAATAGATTGAGAAGCAGGTCCAACTCCGGTAGCATGGGAAGAAAATGCGGGGGGACTGGAAACAATCGTGACAGGGGGGACGACTGTGACAGTTGTAGAAGCAGGCGGAGGCGGAACAACGCGAGACTGAGAAGCAGGTCCTACTCCTGTAGCATGGGAAGAAAATGCAGGGGGACTGGAAACAATCGTGATAGGGGGGACGACTGTGACAGTTGTAGAAGCAGGAGGAGGAGGACTAGCACTCTGAGAGGCTCCACCAGACTCAGTGACCGTGACGATAGAGCATATATTCATGTGGCAACGTGTTTTCGTGAGAGTTGTACAGGGAACACTCGATATGGGGATAGTCGCACCCGTAGCCGTATGATTGTTGACGGGCGTCGAGCTGAAACCAGTGGGAAGTGAGATACTCGCACCCGTATGATTGTTGACGGGCGTCGAGCTAAAACCAGTGGGAAGTGAGATACTCTGGGGAGTGATGGGTATAGTGATGGTCACGCTGGTGGTGGTACACTTGTTCATGGAGCAGTGGGTTGTCATAGTCACGGTGGTAATACAGGGCGTGCTGGAGCTCGTGACGTTGATAGAGGCAGGCTCAACGCTGGAAGTCGTCTTGACAGAAGAGGTGGTCGCGACAGAAGAAGCAGTAGTGATCGTACTATTTGTTGCCTGGGCCCAAGTGGCCGCGGGCAGAACTGCGAGTGCAGCCAGAAGGTAGGTAGCAACAGATGGAACCATCAGATGATTGTTGAACGATTGGAAGTGTTGCTGCCATTCGATTGACGGGAAATCGACCGCATTATATAGACGAGAAAGATGACGGAGCTGATGCTTGTCTGATGTCATTTTCCGTTGTTGTTGATCCTTGATCTGTTGTTACCAACTTTGAAAGGACTAGCGGGGGCATTGTCCGGTGACGCATCCATGCAAAAGCAACTGTTAACGGCTAGTCTATGAGTCGAAGATGCCACTATTGGTCAAGTCTGACGCCTTGTTCCCGCTGCGTGCTTGTTTGGCGTCGCCAATGGGCCTCTCCCAAGGGGAAATCACCGGCCACGCTAATCCTCATACGGGACGAAGTCGATCGTGGCACTGACAGACAACGACGCCTCAATGCATGTGAATATCTTCAATTGGGCTAGTTTATGAGAAGTGCTAGCTTATTTGGTGGAGATGAGATGGTTTTGGCTCCTTGTATGCACCAGATCCCTGTCGTGCACTTGTGTGCATGTGTTGTTTTACTGCCGTCTTGGGCATAGTTGAAATCCCAACCCAAACAAGTTGCTTCCAACAAAGGAATAGGGGCAAGATAACTTGGCTGGCTATCCTCCACTATCACATGCACAGTAGCCAAGAACCCCCGCTTTCTGCGAAGGTCTCTCATCATTGGCCCATAGCTTAGATGATTCGGCGCGCTAGTTGCCGCCTGGCGTTTCCAGTGCAAACGGCGAACCCTAAATCGGAAGGAGCGATCAACGCGTTTGGGAAGCTTGATATGGCGAGAAAGCCGACTAACGAAATATCTTCCCAGCTTGTCAATTTTTGATGGTGGCCACCGTACGCCCTCCTGTCTATGTGACTGAGTGACCCGTGTAAAAGCGGTGGCTAGGGCGCACGGCTGGAGCCGCACCATCTCCGATACGACAAACGGACCCTGACCAGGAACAAACACAGTTCAAGGAAGGGGCCGAGCAGCCCAGCCACTCACAGCAACAAGTTGTGAAACCCAGCACTCTCACAACATCCGCCCATACGTCATGGGTGTTGGAGCCGAGTCGCTTTTGTACAGAGTGTTGCGTGGCGCCAAATCAGAGGTGGTGGTTAAAAATAGCGCGGGGGCAAAAAATAAACTCTAGATCTGCTGCATTCTTTCATTACGTGAGGTGCCGTACATGCTGGTTAAAATGTTACCGACTGGGCAGCCCCCCCACCGATCTGGACGCGAGGCTGGGCGGAACTGCGCCCTTCTAAAACTTAACCGAGCATGTTCTGGGTTATTTATAATTTGGCAATGGGTCCCAGGCAAGACATAATAGAATACGTACCACTGCAATGAAGGCACCCTTTCGGTCGGTGTCACTAATTCTAGGACTAACGTTGGTGACAGCACTGATACTGCTGGGTACTAACCACAAGACCATTCATAAGAAGGCCATTGAGAAGTTCTTAACGTCCGATAACAAACAGAACGAACAATTAGTTCAGGTCAATGCTCAGGACGATCGATTCGCATCGGTGCAGTTTGGCCCGGTGGACTCAGAAGTGGTCAACGACTATGACCTGGACAAATCCTTGAGACTCGACCGGATGGAGACCCCAGACGTGTGGAGGTTACCGCAGGTATTTGGAGCTCAGGAGAACAATAATGAAAAGGTGGGCAGTTACGACACCACTTTGACCAGAGTAGACGGCCCACTGGAACCCGTCATCCGCCAGCCTCTGCTGGATCAGCACGTTCCGGGAACAGAACAGATATTTCTGCTGCTCAAGACGGGTCAAGACGTCATGTGGAATCGGCTGCCCATCCACTTTCTCACAACCCTGACAAAGTTCCCCCGTTTTGCCATTTACTCGGACTACCCTGGGTCGATTGCTGGGCACGAGGTGATTGATATCTTGTCGACACTGCCGAAGTCCTGGAGGGAGGAGTTCAAGGAGTTCAAACAGTATAGAAACCTCCGAAAACTGCGCAGCCACAACTACTATCTACGGTCGGACAAGCCTGGAGCCGTTCTCGACATGACTGGCCAAGAGAAGGATGACAATCAAGGATGGCAACTGGATCGGTTCAAGAATATTCCTGCTCTGAGGCATGCATGGGAGACAGACCCTACTCGCAATTGGTATGTGATGATTGATGGCGACTCGTACCTAAATGCAGAGAACCTCGTGCGCGTCCTTGCCAAGTACGACCCCGACGAGCACGTGTACTTGGGTCATCGTGTGAGTGCCGGCAAGTACGCGTTTGCTCATGGGGGGTCTGGAATTGTACTCTCACGACACACAATGAAGACGCTTTTTGGCACAAAAGAAAGCGCCGACAAGATGATTGACCGCTACGGCAAAGGCTGGACCAACTTGGGCGACTTGGCTATGGCAATTATGCTGGTAGACGAGGTTGATGCCAAACTCATCCACAACAAGGGCTTCACGGGTCAGCGTCCCGACGCTTTTGAGTTCGACAAGCTCGACTGGTGTCTTCCGGTCGTTGGCTACCATCACGTGGGTCCTCACGACATTGAGACAGTGTGGGAGTACGAGCAGTCGTTTGCTGCGCGTCATGGCTCCGATACGCCCATTCTGATTGCAGATCTCTACTTTGACTTTGCCATGCCATACTTGCAGGAGTCCATATCTAGATGGAGCAACGAAAACAGTCGGTCCAGCAAACAAGAGCCTGTAAACGATGTGGAAGCATGCAGAAGAAAGTGTCTGAGCGACAGTTGGTGTGTACAGTATTATTTCAACTCTACAGGCTCGGCGTGCAGTACGTCTCCGGTGCTTTCGTTGGGCCAGCCCCACACAGACGATGAGCTCACGTCATACTGGTTGATGGATCGTATTCACGAGAATCGTCCTACATGTGGAGTTCACAATGACCGCCCTGAAGGTTGGGCTCTTATGGATGAAGCCTACAACTAGCTGCTAAAATCAGTAGCTAGAATACCCCAGACTCCAAATGACGCAGGACTCGCCTTCTTTCACACAGATCGATCAGGCTACGCCCATGTGACAAGGTGACCCCAGCTTGCTTGGCACATTCATACAGGGCGGCCTCGGATTGGTTGAACGACGGTAGTTTCTCTTCCTCGATGGCAAACTCGTTTATTCCACTGTCGTCGTGCGCATCACCCAGAAACGTGGCGACTTTGTGCTCAAGTATCACGTTGCGTATGGCCTGGCCCAGCCGTGTTCCCTCGGACTTGGATGAGACTCGGACAGCAATCAGCTGTTGATCGTACTTAGTTGTGTATGGCACTACAAGGTACCATCGCCTCGTGGCTGATGACCTCACCATTTTTAGGCGTCCCAAGTGTACCACAAACGCCGAAAAGCCCATGGTGTTGACACAGTTGGGCATGTACACTAGACGCTGTGTTGTCACCAGAATGCGGCCGCTTATGTCGACACCACCCTCTTCCTCTGCAGTGTCCGCTGCGAGGTCCGCTGCGAGAGCCACTGCTTGCAATTTAGCAGACTTGCCTTCACAAGAAGAATGTCTCAATCCTGGAATCCCATGGCTCAGAAAGTCTTTGCACTTGTTCCATCTGCTGATTTTATCGGCAAAAGGTGACAATGCTTGATGGGTAGCGGGAGCCGGTATCATTCGGGCCGTCGATACATCTCTTGACTCGACTATACACTCGTGGGGTAATAGGATAAGCTTGGCGTCAACCCCACTATGAACGGGTGGTGGGGAACATCTCATGTCGACAACATGATGCTGCACCTCATCCTTCTTCAGCAACGGCACTTTATCATCAAACAGACAACTCACTGATAGTTGCTTTGGCCAGAACTTCATTTTTGTCAATTATAGAGACATTAGTGTACATCATGGCATAAATATATATAAGAAGGACGATTAGTGGGTGGTAGCCTTAGCGATCTTCGTCGCTTGTCACAGTTGCAACATCAACAGCCACAGTGCGTCCACATATCACCACCATGGGCTACATATTCCTCATTGGCCTCATGACGGCTATTGCAGAGTCCAATGCAAACTCTAATGCAGTGGGTGGAAGGCTGTGCGCACAGACCCTCTGGTGAGCATTAAATGGACACTAGTCGTAATTGTCCGAAAGGTTGACCAAAAGCTGCGATAGGCACCGCTTGGTACCCGAGTCTTCTCGCAGGGTATGCGAAAAGGTGGCATCGCGCAGCGGCTCAGGCAAAATTTGTCGTAGTGCTTCGCGAGCCCGTGCATTGTCACTAAGGCGTAGGTAGCATCGCACCACATGTTTTAGCAGCCGCGGTGACGTTGGAGGAAACTCAACGAGCTGCGACACCATGTTTGAAAGCACGACCGAGACAGCGAAAAATCGCTCGTATGTCTGGCAAACGTAGTTGAGTCCCACGTCATCCATCAGGATCTTTTGCACAATGAAAATTGCCACAGTCTTGGACAGTTCAGTGCCACTCTCCATGATGCGAAGACAGAGCGGGATGATTTCCGTAGATAGCAGAAACGCAATCACGTCCGCGCTGTCGTTTTTGACCAGGGCCCCAATCACGCCCAGAGATGTGAGGCGTAGGTATTCGAACGCACGCGACTTGGACGTGGTGTTGAGAAACGGGTAAATAAATAGAGGAATGTGTGCGTTGAGAAACGCGCCCCGCGTCTCGTCGTGGCTCGCCACGCACTGGAGCAGCGCCAGCGCATTGCACACTCGGTTGGACGCCGGTGACGACAGCTGCTGCGGTGAGAGTAAAGGGTAGACTCCAACAATCTCATGGACCAGACACGTCAGTACTCCAAACGAGTGCCACAGAATCAACGCCAGGTCATCGTACTGCTCGCGCTTTTTGCTTAGCTCTAGGAGAGCTTGCTCGCGGTTGGGTCCGTGGACAAGCTCCACGATCCAGCCAAACACCTGATCTTCGTCGGCGGTTCGTCGTTCCTGACCACTGGGACCGTTCAGACCATTGGGTCCGAGGCCAAGTATCTGTCCAACGTTCCCGCTGGCACCGAGGCCACTGACGTTAATGCCACTTGATCCGCCTGTAGCTGCATTGGCTGATGTGTTTGGGTTTGAATTTATCTTGCTGTTATTGGCAGCACCTGCATTTGCACTCGACGGACCACCAACACCTGCAGATTTGCCGTCTCCGGCGGATGCCTGCAAGCTGGGACTAGATCCTCCGTCGGTTCGGTACATGTAACTGCGGCGTAGTGTACTCTGTCACTCCTCACTCTCTCTCTCACGCAGTTGCTCACTGTGCTGGGTGAGGTTTGTGCGACCTTCTTGTCGAGAGCTTACTACTCGATCTAACAAAGGCGAGTCTCGCGTAACTTAAGCGGTGTCACGTGTGCAGTACACGTGATAGTCATCTTGGGCTTTGGTGTATGGCGTGTAGAACCTGAGAATTGTTGATTGCAGTCTCTCTACTTGTGCAAATGATTTCTATAAGTAGTTGTCACCCTGCAAACAGTGACTTGTGGGTCACAGCCATTTTGGATACGAGCCTAACCATGATCTTTGCAGTATTAATATGGCTCTTTGGTATAGTCTACAGTGTATTGAAATTTATTCCATACAAGCATTTCTCTGAATTTTCTCCTAGAACAGTCTAGTAGCAGGCACCATTTGCTGCCACCCAATTTTTGAGACAGGGCGGCTGAACTAGTCAGTAGTCTGTTCAGCCGTGAGGAGAGGTGTGACAGCCACCACGCGACCAAATCGCTGTGAAAAAAATGCGGAGCCCGAGCACGACCCACCTGCGGCAACAAAGATCTTTTTGCTTCTTTCTGTCAGGCTTTTGCAGTGAGAACATGCAGTTATTTTTAGCTACATGCAACGAAATTCGCAGCGGGCCCGCGTATAGGAGGAGGGACGAGTACCAGCGAGGAAAAAGAACCAAGAGAGCAGATTGTTTATACCTACAATCCCTCATGAGTGTATCATCGCACTCCTTATGTTACCGACGATGGTAGTAATGGCACACTGGCCGAAGAATATCATGGCAACTCGGCAATGCAGGGCAACGGTTTTCGCGATGGGCACCCTGCCCTAAACCGTATGCACTCAGTCACTTTTCGTGTAGCCCCAAATGGCCCCAAGTGACACGGGCTCGTGGCCCAAATAGAATGGGCACACCTTGTAAACAAGCTTCAGGAGAGTCAATTTCTATAATTAAGGCATGACCAGTTACCAGTTGGCAGAGTTCATCCGGAACAATTGAGTTGGATGGCTGCTACTATACTTCACCATCCATTTGACTAGAACAGGTAAATTTAGCTGAAACCTGAAGGGCCTGCTATGCAGATGCGTTTCGGAGTGAGGAGTTGCTTGGGTTCTGGACCGTTGGTCGTCGTCTACACTGCGCAGTATGACATGCACAATACGGCAGGCTGGTCGCTGGCGGGGTACTGGCTGGCTGGCTGGTTGGCTGGCTAAAGCGGTCACCCACCCACCCGACCATGGAGTGGTGCAAGGCTGACGAGTTTACTTCGTACATGCATGTAGCGACCCAGGTCGGCAAAAGTAAGGTGATGAGCCACCGATGGAATCAGGGGCTGGGCTAAGCTGCGCTAGGCTGGACTAGGCTGGACTGGACTGGACTGGACCGATTCATTGCCAGTGGTCACGAGAACACCTTCCTCGACTGAACGGGGTCACCCACGTTTTCAAGTGGGAAAAAAAAAGTATATACGTTGATCACCTGCAATTGTAGCGCGGGACCGTTGTTGTCAAGTTTCACCAGAGATCGGGGTTGCTGCGTGCGGCAAGGTTTAGCTCACACAAATGTTATCTCTGCCACAGCGGAGGCACGGATGCATCCCGACAGTTTAGGCCGTGACGCATGTATGTGCAAGCCAGGCAAAAGCAAACTATCGTCACGGGGTCCGCCCAGATAACAAAACCAGGCAAAAAATGATGTGATGGGTCATGGGGAAGACCAGCTGGCATCGTAGATTGGGTTTAGAATAGCAAATCAATTGACACCTAAGCAGAGCTAGAGTCTCCAATTGGTAGTTGTTACTTTCATGTGATGCCCGTTGACCGCAGATCGTCGCAGGTTGTCGCAGGTAGGGGCGGCAGGAGCAGACTGCAAAAAGCAACCATGGCTAAACAAAACAAATCCACACAAAAATAAAACAAAAAAAAAAGACGCTGGTTATTTCTCAATCCATCTTCTCTATAAATACAGCAGTGGCCTATAGGGTGTTCCGCCCTTCTCCTGCTCTGCTACATCCACCAGCTGTGCTTTGAATTTTCCTCAATCAATTGCTAATGTCTGACGCTACTACCCAACAACCCCAGGTCGAGGCCGTTCCTCAACCCGACGCTGCTCCTGTTACTGAGTCTGCTGCTCCCGTTGAGACCACCGCTGCCCCTACTACTACTACTGATACTGCTGAGCCCACTACTACCGAGCCCGCTGCCACCACTGGTGCTGCAGCCTCCGAGCCTGCCACCGAGCCTGCCACTACTGATGCTGCTGCCGCGGAGACTCAGACTGAGCCTGCCACCGCTACTGAGACTGCTACTCCTGCCAAGAAGGCTCCTTGGCACAAGCGTGTGATTGCCAGCCTTAAGCGCATGGTCAAGAATGTCGCTCACTAAGAGTCCCACGTTTTTTTTCTTGGTCTCGTGAGCTAGCCTTTCGTTGGCTTCATGTCCATGACTAACGTTCTTTGCTTGTTCTGTATCTACTATCTCTGGATTCATGTTGCAATTGAGGACACTTCAATTGTAACTGGACCGTATTCCTGCATATCTAATGTTTAATAATATTGTTTACTGATTTTATCGGTTTTGTTTCGACTTCTTCATTTGGTAGGTATACCACCAATGTAACAAGTATCACAGAACCATGCTACACACAATGCATGCATGAGCCCAACTATACTTGATGCCCTTTTTCGGCCGCCAGATGGTGTGAAAAATCCCTCGTATTAGCTCATTTAGTATAAACCAGAACATGCGGTCAGATCACGCCAAGAACTTTGGTGTGTGTTCCCTTCCTCCCAAGGCAAAAACTATAGTAATCCCACTTGCCCACATGCCCTCAACTGTCCTTGCCTTGCCTTAGTTTGCTGGCTGGGAGCCGAAGCCTTACCTCCTCCCAATCCAAAACAATCTAGTATCCACCTCACCTCATTCTCTATTTACTCACTCACCTTTACTGACCTCACTACACCTCACTAAGCGACCACCAAGGCGTTTTTCCGGGATAAAAATTGGTCAGTCGATTAGCAAACGTACCAGTCTGCTAAACGTCTCCCTTTCCATCGAGCCGGCCATCCGCAGCAGCGTTGCTGGCATAATCTAGACTTCGATTGCTAGTCAGTATCCACAGACAACCACCGATAATTTGGCACGAAGCATAATAGAATGACCGACACACTGGGTTCGTTCACGATCGGCAAAAAGTACAAGGTCGGTCGCAAGATCGGGTCTGGCTCGTTTGGTGACATTTATGTTGGCACCAATATCTTTAGCGGTGAGGAGGTGGCCATCAAGCTCGAGAGCACCGCCGCCAAACACCCGCAGCTTGACTATGAGGCCCGCGTATACAAGGCTCTATCAGGCGGTATTGGTATTCCGTTTGTGCGGTACTTTGCCCGGGAGTACTCGTTCAACTGCATGGTGATGGACCTATTGGGTCCGTCGCTCGAAGATCTGTTCAACTACTGCAACCGCAAGTTTTCCTACAAAACCGTGCTACTTCTGGCCGATCAGCTCATGTGCCGGCTGGAGTTTATCCACGCGAAGTCGTTTATCCACCGCGACATTAAGCCCGACAACTTTCTCATGGGCGTGGGGCGGCGCGGCAACCAAGTGAACGTGATTGACTTTGGACTCGCCAAAAAGTTCCGCGATCCCCGCACACACTTGCACATTCCCTACCGCGAGAACAAGAACCTCACCGGCACAGCCCGTTACGCCTCGATCAACACGCACCTGGGAATTGAGCAGAGCCGCAGAGACGACATCGAGTCGCTGGCGTATGTGCTCATCTACTTTTGCCGAGGTTCGTTGCCGTGGCAGGGCCTCAAGGCCCAGAGTAAGAAGCAAAAGTACGATCGCATCATGGAGAAGAAGATGACCACGTCGACAGATGCCCTCACCCAGGGCCTGCCCACCGAGTTTACCATCTTCCTCAACTATGCGCGCTCTCTTACATTTGACGACAAGCCAGACTACACCTACCTGCGCCGACTGTTCCGCGATCTGTTTATGCGTCAAGGCTACCGCTACGACTATGTGTTTGACTGGACCATTTACCGACGCCAGACAACGAAACCTCAGGATCAAGGTGCGATAACTGGAGGTGGCGTCGAAGATGCTGATGATAACAACAACAACGGCAACGGCAATCATCAAGGTCGTGGTGGCCAGCAAGGTCAGCTCCAGGCGGTTCCTCTCCAGTCGTCTCAACAGCAGCAGCAACAACTACAACAACAGCAACAGCAGCAACAGCAAATGGCCTCGCAGCAGCAACTCCAGTCGCAGCAGCATCTTCAGTCTCAGATGCAATCCCAACAGGCTCTTGCCCATCAGATGGGTGCTAGTGGCTCTGGAAAAGGCATGACTCCTCAACAGCGTGTGCAGATGCACCTCGATCAAAACGAGCAACAGCAGGTCAACCAATCTCCCTATGTTCAGGGACAGGGTGGTGCAGTAGGAGTCGCCGGTGCCGGTGCTGGTGCCTCTGGCAGCCGACCCGGCAAGCACGAGGATTTTCCTCATCGCGACGTGGACGGCGCCGAGCAGCAGCACTATTACCAGTCTGGAAGGCGATTTGATTCTCAAGCAGGCGCCCCTCGTCGACCTCGGTCTGCCACGGAAGGCATGCCAGCGTGGTTGTAGAAGGTCTACTATTAATAGTTTATCGGCTGGCTTGGAATGGTTGCACCGCGACTCGTGCCATATAACATGCGCAGAAACCTACTCTCAGCTGCAACAGTAATATGACCATCACCATCACCAACAATAATAGTACCAACAGCAGGGCAACAGCACTAGATCATGCCCTTGTAGTCTGGCCAGTCCCTGGCGCGGCCACATTCATCTCGTTATTTATAATCAGCGACAAAATATATCAGTAGGGAATCTGGTTGTTTTCTTCTTGCAGTTGTCTGAGATTGAACCTAACCCTCTCTGTATTTAATCTGGCGGGCGAAAATTCGGCACCTACTTCAAAACAACACATGATGAGCTCAATGATTAGTCTTTACGACGCCTACATGGGTCCAAATTGCCTTTGCCTGACTGTTGTTAGCTATCCAATGTATTAGCGGCCAGCTTTGGTCGGTTTCGAGGAACTTTTTACAAGATTATAGATTCTTTACAATGTGAATCGATCCCATTTTGATTGCGCTGCTGATCAACTCTCGTGGCCGCGTCACTCCGCCGTTGGCAGGCTTCGTTTGTATTCTGCCAACTTGTTTTGTAACAATCACTGTATATTAATCTCTGCACTGTCGGTGCTCATGCCTCGGGTGTGTATATTGCCGACCCCACCCAGATACTAAATCCAGCATCTGAGCCACATCCCTCTCATATCATGCCGGGACCAGTGACAAGAGTATTTGGGCCCGAGACTATCAACTTTTACGCCTCTGGGCCGCTCAATCGGCTGAGTTTTCTACGCACCGACTACAAGTTCCTCAATGCTGCTTTGAAGCATCCATCCACCCGGTTTCTATGTCTCAACGACCTGAGTGCCCCCCTTCGCAGATTCCAAAAAAGAGAAAGCGAGAACAATAACACAAATGGAAATGTATCCACTTCAGGGTCAGATCGACCGCCCCTCCGTCAACGGACAAACTCCAACTCGAGCGAAATCGGCAACCCCTTTGTTGTATCCACGCACTCCAAGCCCGTGACTCATGAGTTTATCTTTGCCAGCTACAGCGATCTAGAGTCCGTACTCGGGGATCCGTTTGCCGTCGACAAGGATACGCAGGTTGCCAACTGGTCCTCAGCCAGAGACCGTCGTGGTGTGTCGCGCGTGAGTTTGGTCTTTTTGGGCGTCGATGAGAGAAGCCCGAATGCAACTTTCAGCTATGCCTGCCGTGGTTCGACATACAACGGTGTGCCATACTTTGCTGTTGACATGAGCCAGAACGATACGTGTTTCTCTGAGGCTCTGCGGGACAAGGTCGCCGCTGTCAACAACAAACTGTTAGCTGATACAGGCGCCGAGTTCCAGACTCTACTATTTGGCCCTCGTGTTATACACGAACACTATGCGTTGTACGGACAGGCGCGCATGTACATTGACTGGATCACGCGCAACCGCTTCTGTGGGGGGTGTGGTCGTCTCAACATGCTTCAGGATGGCGGATGCAAACTTGCGTGTCCTCCTACTGACGACGGTACTGAGCTCGAGCACTGCCACACTCGGGGTCGTATCTCGAACTTGTCGTTCCCGCGCACCGACACATCCATGATTGTAGCCGTGGTCAACTACGCCAACGACCGTATCCTTCTTGGCCGCAGCAAGCGCTTCCCTGCTCACTTTTACTCGTGTCTCGCCGGGTTCCTCGAGCCCGCCGAAGGTATCGAGGAGTGCGTGCGTAGAGAGGTCTGGGAAGAGACCGGGGTGCGTGTTGGTCGAGTGGTGGTCCACTCGACGCAGCCCTGGCCGTACCCGGCCAACATCATGGTTGGATGCATTGCTGAGATCAAGGACGCCTCTGATGAGAGCCACGCCATTCACTTGGAACATGACCCTGAGCTTGAGGACGCTCGATGGATGACATTTGACGATGTGCGCACGGCTCTGGCTCTGTCGACCAAACTGAACCGCATGGCGGAGTTTAACCCGACTCGTGATGGAGAATTCTTGGTGCCTGGACCTGAGGCCATTGCTCATGTGTTGTTGGATGCGGTGGTGAACAAGAGATCCCTAGCTAAGATATAATTTACTTGTCTGCAACTTGTTGAGGTGTGTATCAAATACCATTCTATTCTCTATCAGTCAACCACCACCAAGCTTAGTAAGGGTTCTTGCGAGACGGAGTCAGCAGAAACCGGATCTCAATCATGAGCGCATACATCCACATGATGATGTAGAATACACGAATTTCAATCTTCCTGGCCAACGGGTGGAACGATGTCGGAGACACAACCGAATACGTCTGGGCAATCTCCTGATCCGAGACTCCGGTGATAAATGCATGATATCGATCGGGGAAGTCAGTTACAATGCCATCAAGCTTGGATGCTACAGCCCACTTCATGTACTCAATGGTGTTGATGGTCCACGAGTACACAAGTCGGCCGTCGGCGTGGGCCTCACGTATGAGTTCCTGGCCGCCGGCCACATGCAGCGCCGACGCATTCAGCGACACACCAATGACCTGCTTGTGTTTAAGGAATCTGCGAGCCAGGATCTGGGAGATACCAATGTGGATCACGGGCAAATCAGGGCACACGCGCTCCGCCTCGGTCAGCACATCCAGGCGCCAGATTCCCAAACACATGCGCCCGGCCCAGTAATGCACGTCCTGGTTATACTTGAACAGCGTGTGCAGCAGCTCCGGGATGATCCACGGCTCGTTGGTGCGCTTGATGTCCAGCATAAGCTTGGCGTGCTGCATGCCGGGCTCGTTGACCAGCATGTCGATGAGATCCGCAAACGTTGGCAGTGTGTCGTTGATTGTGACGCCGTGCTCCGGCAACGGTCGAAGGTTCTCGAGCACTCCGTGATACGGCGTGCGCGTCACGTCGTAGGATTGCCCGCCAAAGCATCTCACCGTGTTGGGATCGTGCGTCACCACCACGACTCCGTCACCTGCAACCTGGACGTCGGTCTCGATAATATCGGCTCCGGCCTCGATGGCCCGGCGCATGCACTGGAGGGTATTCTCCGGGAACCGGCCCTTGTATCCTCGATGTCCGGCACACAGCGGGCGGTACGCCGTCTTGGGCTTGAAGGCTGCCTGATTCGGGCCATTTGATGTAGAAACTTTGGTGGTCTGCGACGACGCTGGCAAAGCCGTCATGGTCGACGAAGTCTTCGAGTCAGTCATACTGACGGGCTGACGGATGGACCACGGTGTAGGGTTAAATAAATCTAGCGAAGAACGGGCCAACCTTGCCGGCCCTCCTTCTCACCTGTCAAATCGAAACGTGGGGGTGGAATGTGGGGTTGATTGGCGCGGAACCCGGGATTCGTAGTAATGAGCGCACGCTGTCGAGAGACGATAGTATTACGTTTCAGAGCGCCAAGTCAAAGCTTTTCGTCCTATATCTTTGCTTGATATTGTGGTTATGGCATAAGATGGTGGCGTTTCTTTTTGCGCGTTACGTCATAGTCATCGAGCAGGGTAGCCGCGGCTGGTGGGAGAAGCGTCGCGCGCGGCTAGCACATCGGCACTTGAGCTGAGCCAGCTGCATTCTGGGAGCGTTTTTGTCTGTCTGTGGCGGTTGGTAGATGGTAATACAAAGTCTTCTTTTGTGATTATCTAGTTTCTCAAAGACAGGCCATGTTGATGCTTGGATGCTGTATGCCCACCTGACCCAAGTGTACTTTAGACTGACGGTTGCAGATTGGCTTGCCAGTCCCGTTGCATGCGCTCTGAATAGCAGGCTACGCTTCAAGCGAATCAATCGCACCAATCTCATACGCAGCCAGACTGTGTTTAATATCTTTCTGATGATTCCGAATGGTTATATGACTCTCAAAGAACTTGCTGGAAATCTATGGCAACTTGTATGGTTTACTGTTGTTCTTAAGCCAGATCAGTCGTGATGCCTGCCATGACGAATAA
The DNA here is from genome assembly GCA_023628915.1 of Trichomonascaceae sp. Y4102. Classification (NCBI taxonomy): domain Eukaryota; kingdom Fungi; phylum Ascomycota; class Dipodascomycetes; order Dipodascales; family Trichomonascaceae; species Trichomonascaceae sp. Y4102. Next base: position 98,770 of record JAMAJT010000006.1, on the reverse strand, counting down.
CAGTTTGCTTTGGCTAGAATTTTGGCCATCTCATTAGGTAGGGTTGTAATTCCCGTAGCCTCTCGGCTACTACCAGCAAAATCTTCAAGTTTCCATTTTGCTGTGAGATCTACGGTCCAGAAATATATATGCTGGCACGAGATCAAAAAAGTCGAAAAGTGCTGCATCAGTGTACGCTCAGCACCACCAATAGAGTGTTGCTGTAAATTCAATCGGCGGCAGACTCTCCTACAAAGCCATCTATGCTTTTAGACACTTGGCGGGAATCTCATCGTTAGGCATGATCTGGTTCTCGCTGCGGAATGCCTTTAGAAATGGCACTGATTTGAGTGTCAAAAAGGTCCTCTACGCTGTAGATCACAATAATTAGCCCAGCAATGGCTCTTTTGCCAGTTTTAATGGCCCCATTTATTTAACGGGGAATAGTGGTTCTGGTGTCGAACTTGGGTTTCCTGCACTCCCAACACATGGTTGAGCATGCCATGTCCTACGATGCTACCAGGTACAATGCCACCAATCCCTCGGATGCCGAGTCCAATTATAACGCAGCACCCGAATTGAGTACAGAACCACACAGAGACGTCACGCAGCTGCTGTCGGAAGTTCTTAGGCAGTCTCAATCGAGAGAAAATATGAGCGAAAGCACCAATCACGGAGCCGGAAGTCAGAAGTATACAAGCGGCACCTACCTATCAAAATCTGAATCGGATCTCGCATCGTCGGATAGGGTAGGCTCGTCAACAGGTAAGTCGCCCACATCCTTGTTTCCCTATCTCACGAACCGCTCGAGTACCGCAAGCATAGAAAAGTCCGAATTTCTGCAGGAGTCCATTCAGTACTTCATCTTTTCAGCTGCAGGCAAGGTCATTTACTCTTTCCATGGCTCAGACGAGGCAGTTATGCCGTATGCTGGGATTCTGCAGACCATTATAGAGAACTTCAGTCACTCGCCTGGCTCGCCCGACCAGAACTCCACGCTCCAATCCTTCAAGGCAGGACGCACTCTCTTTGTTATTCTCGTTGAATCCCCACTCATTCTGGTGGCAGTTGATAAGCACGGTCGCCGTAACGAGAGCCACCTTCATACTCATCTGTCGGTGCTTTATGCGCAGATTCTTTCTGTTTTGACAAAGTCGGAGATAGCAAAGGCGTATGAGCACCGCCCGGGCTTTGATCTACGACGGCTTCTCGGTGACTTTGATGCTCAGCTCTCGTTCCTTGCCCGCAACTTAGCAGAGGGCGCTCCGGCAGTGCTACTGGGCGCGGTGGAGAGCCTTAAAATGAAGAAGAAGATCCGCGAGGGTCTCAATGGGATTCTTGCTGCAGCTCGCACGCCGAACCTTCTTTATGGGATCATTGTAAGCGACTCCAGGCTGGCCGCTGTCATTAGACCAAAGCGACATTCACTGCATCCTTCTGACCTCTACTTGATATTCTCAATGATGTTTGGTTCATCATCTTACCGAAAAAGCGGGAATGAGTATTGGACGCCTATTTGTCTCCCGAAATTCAACTCGAGTGGCTTTCTACATGCATACCTGCACTTCTTTTCCAAGAACTCGGCCCTCGTACTGATCTCGCCCGACCGGAATGCATTTTTTGAAATGCAGGGGGCCAAGACGGTGATTCTGGAGAAAATTGCCGCCAAGTCGCTCGATGAAGCGCTCGAGCTTGCTGTTTCCAAAGAGCGATTCAAACCTCTCGAGATTCCTGCACCGCTGATCCGTCATTTTCTGTACAAGTCTCGCGATTATGTTCAGTTTGTCATGCCAAGCATAGATTTGCATTACTACGACCATATTGAGCGGCAGAAGCTCATGGATCTGTATCACGAACTACATACAGTGGTCCACCACAACTCTCAACATTCAGGATCCAAGGTCAATATCCTGTACCTTTCCCGCAACAACGCGACTGCGCTCGCTTGGATCACGCCACACTTTGAAATGTATTGTGTTGCTGGCGTCACCACTAAAAGTGCTCTTTTTGAAAGCGTGCGCGCAGCCGTGGCATGGATCAAGCATCATGAGGAGCGTCTGTTTATTCTCCGCGGAGCGGTCTTTTAACTAGTATTTATTTATTTGCACTTTGTCCATTAGGTAATCTCGCGACCATAAAATTTCGAGGTGAAGAGCGCACCTGACATGCGGCTCAGACTTTTCACCAGCTGGTTTATCTTTACACTGCAGAGGTTCAAATCGGCTAGAATACTGGGGAAAATGGCTGACGCCACTCCACAAAAAGAGGTACTGACCTCGCTTATGGCAACCATTCGGGCAGCAAGCCAGCTCAGTGCCCATGATGCCAACTTTTTCCGTTCGATGGATAAATCACTTGATAACCAAGCTCGACATGCTTCGCATCGTCTTTTGGGACTGATCAACAACCTGAACACCGCAGTGGCACCCAATGCTGTTCCCTGCCTATCCAGCGTCGACTCATTAAATGGCAATTGGAACTCGGTCAACGGTGTTTTGGACTCCTTGTTGGAGAAAGTTGACGTTGCCGTTGATTCGGCTACCAAAGGTGGTGACGCCAGCTACGGTGGATCCATCTCGGCCCCGTCTTCAGCGAACTTACAAAAGCTTATTGACGAGAAAGATTCAAAGAACGAGGGCAGCAAACGCCGAGTCACCACCAAACCACAGTTGAATTTCAGACGTAAGGTCGACAACTCGCCAAATCGTCCGTTCCGGCCCCTTTTGACATCTAAACCTCATGCATTAGTGTCGCTCGAAGAATCATTGGTCGTGACAGACGAGCCGAGCGAGTCGTTTACCGATTTCGAGAGCATGACCAACTCAAAGGATAACAAGCAGGTAAAGGCCCAGGGTGTCACAAAGCCCCATCACATTCAGCCATACAGCTACGAAATTGCAAATCAGCCATACCCGGAGTGGCTCGAAAATCCTTGCGAGCCCATTCCAGCCAATGACTGGGAGACAACGTCCGCTACTATGGTATCTACGCCCGCTGGTCTCAAAACGATGATCGCCGCACTCAAGGAATCCAAAAGACCTGAGATTGCTGTAGATCTAGAGCATCACAGCATGCGTTCATACCTGGGAATCACGTGTCTCATGCAAATTAGTAGCCGCGAAGAGGATTACATTGTGGACACATTAGCACTGCGCGATGATCTGCAGCCGCTGAATGAAATATTCGCCGACCCAAAAATTGTCAAGGTTTTGCACAGTGCTGAGGGAGACATTATATGGCTTCAGCGTGATCTGGGATTATATATTGTCAGCCTTTTCGATACTGCTATAGCTGCGCGAGCCTTGGGGGAGCCTAAGGTTGGACTCGGTTCGCTTCTAGAGCGATACGCCAACGTTACTACGTCCAAAAAGTATCAGATGGCGGACTGGAGAATCCGGCCACTTCCCACAAACATGATAAAATATGCTCGAGCAGACACCCACTTTTTGCTCTATGTTTTTGACCAGCTGCGCAATAAGCTGATCGAGAAGAAGATTTTGCAAGGTGTTCTTGATGGCTCCCGCAAGGTGGCATCCCGCAGGTTCGAGATGCCAGATTACGACTCTTCCACTTTGTTCTACAACCTCATCAAGAATTATAGGACATCTCAACAGCAAGAAATGGTACTCCGTCGATTGTATGAGTGGCGCGACAAATTAGCGCGAGAACATGACGACAGCACCGGGTTTGTGGCCCCAAATCGGGTACTAATGAACATTGCAATCCAAATGCCGACCAATGTGACGGAGCTATTTTCGGCGTGCACTCATGGTGTGACTCCCTCCGTCAGACTGGCTGCGAACGATCTCATCAAGCTAGTGCAGGACTGTAAGAGTGAGTTTGAACATCCCGCTAATGTTCCCAGCGAACAAAAAAAAAAAGCCAAAATTGCTACCGTCACGGGCACCGACGCAGTGACTCAGGCGGCTGCAAGCCCGGCAGCTTACAACAAAGCCTTTAATACTTTTGCGAAATCACAGTCAGATATTTTTGACGAACGGAGCAACATTGAATTGTTCCGCGCCAATGAGAAAACAAGAGGTGTCGTGATGCCTGGTCGACCGCAATCGAGAGTGACACAGTTGGAGTTGAACAAACGAGAAGAAACAATGCGGGCGGTGTTTCAAACTCCTGCTGCAGAGCCGGTTGTTGACCTAGACATGGATGGTGGGTCTGAATCAGAGCCAGAATCAAAGCCTGAAGCAGAGCCAACCGTCGAAGTTGCTCTGGAGCCCGTGCGCAAGATCGCTTCTTCCCCTGAGGAGGACGTCATCACCTTGGGTGGCAAAAAGTCAAAGAAACGCAAGCTAAAGGTTGTCGATGATACGGCAGCCTTTGAACTACAGTCATCTAAGAAGCAGAAGAGGCAAAAGAACCAAGTAAAGGAGCCAGCGGAGAAATTCAATGCGTTTGACTTCAAGTCGGCGCCCAAAATATTGCATCAGAACCAACCAACGGGCAAGGGTGACAAGGCAAAGTCCAAGAAAGACGATTTTGCCGGTGCCAAGTTCCAGCAGAAACGGAAATTTGTCAACAGACCGGGTGCCAAGTCCACCACTTTCAAGCCTAAAAAGAGTAAATAACGAAATGCATTAATTTATGTTAGTGATAGTTTTCAAACTCGGTGCCCTCGCTCAGACTCACCTCTGAGTCGGATCCGCCAACCTGTTCGTCATCAAGTGCAACTCCTTGCACAGCCCAGCTTATATGGGTCACCTCCTCAAGTCTCGAGAGAATCGTGTGAATGGGAGTAAAGAGGCCTAGCTCACGGTGTTCTCCATCATACGAATGAAGCATACCTACCACTCCCAGTCCAGCACCTCCCGATTGTTTGGATCCGCCTTTTTGGAGGATCCAAGCACCCGAATCACCGCCAGCAGCAAAACCAGGGAAATCAGAACTCACGACGAACTCTGATGATTGGAGAGCACCATCAGCCCAGTAGACTAGCCTGGGCCCGTTCACTCTGCCAGTCGTGTACTTAGACGTGCTTCCGTATTTGAAGACTGACGTACCCGGAACGAGTTTCTTGACCACTCGCTTAACCTGGAGATTACCAAACATCAGTCCGGGATCGTATGATGCAAAAGGAACGTCGTCACCGAGATAGTTGCGGCATGTGATGCCCTGGTTGACTCGAATGATGGCAATGTCTGACATGGATCCACTGATAACCGTACGCTCTCCCCAGATGACCTGTCCAAATATGTTTGTTTTGGCCCGCGCTTTCTGGGCTTCTAGCTCGTCTAGAGCTGTCTCATATTCTTTCGCCTCCAAAGAATGCGGCTCATACTTGTTGCGTTCGGTCATCAACGCATTCTTGTACATGTTGATGAGCACGGGAGACGGGATGGTCACGTTGGGATACGTGGACTTGGCGTTGCTTTCAGACAAACACACATGCGCACATGTAACGGCAAAGGATGAATTCGCATATTCAGCAAGGGCTGGTGTTGACTCTGCGTCAATTTTTGGAGTAAGGTATCCACCAAGAGTACCACTAATGGTCGTTGCAGTATCAGTGGCGAGAGACACTGATATGGGAGGACTTGCCATATCAGGTACTCTGTATGGCGGGGTAAATGCAGGTGTTTTGACGGGGCTGCCAGCGGTACTGCTTGAATTCGATATGGGGCGGCTTGTCTCCACTCGTGCAGTGGCGCATGCAGTTATGTAATTCTTCTCGCAAAACGCATGGCAATTATTCAGCGCTGGGTAGAGCCGAGAAATTTGGTCGTAGTGAGAACTTGCTGGTGAGGGGAACCCAAACAACAGTGTCAAAATGGCAAAAGTCGGCGCAAACCCACGTAAAATAGGGGCCACAAAAGCGCCTTCCTGCTCAGTTAGAATGGCAGAAGATTGTCCCTCACGCAGAATAGATTCCATGACACGGTCCACTGTTTCTTGTGCCGGTAAAATGCCAGGGGCTAGGCCTACGGCAAAGTTGCGCGGATGCGAGATGGGATACGAGTTTAGCTGGGATGAAGAAGAACGCTCTGGGATCAGCTTGAGGGCTACGCCCACTTTGCGAAGAGCTCTCAGGATGTACATCTTGAGGGGCTGGTATTGCTGTATGCTTTGAAGGAGGTTGTCAGTTAGGTGGAATGTGCATTTCAGGAGTTTCTGTACATCGGCGTCCACATTGCTTATAGGCTCTGATTCTATCGAAGAAAAGGAGGCTTGTTGTAGCGTTCGATGAACATTCTGGGCTGTGCGGTAGAGGTCTGCCCTAGTAAGCAGGTAATGGGATACATGCACTGAGACCTCTTCCGCAAGATCAAACAAAATTTCCCTGTTGGACCTTGAGATCGGGGGAGGAGGCTGGAAAGGTGCCGAATGGGGCGAAGAAGCATTCCCGGGCGAATTACTCATAAGACTTGCCAAGTCACCAGGAGTAGGAAAGTCGGTGATCGGCATATCAGGAAGCAAGACAGCTCTAGAGTATGGTGTTGTATGGCCCGGTCTTAGTTGCGAATTGTGATGTGGTGGGGTGGACTCTATAGATGCAGGCTGCTCATCAACCAGAGTGCTCATTTCTTCGTTATCCACTAGCCGTATAGGTTTGCTGCCTCTGGAATTTGTTACTGGTACTGCCTCTGTTTCTGCAACCTCCTCCAGAGGACTGAATTTCTGGTTGTGATAATGATGAGAGTGATGGCCTTGGCTAGACCCATAGGATGACATAGTACGCATGGACGAGCTTGCAGCTCGCGAGAAGACACTTGAAGGTGCCGTCGACACAGTCACTGGCTGGGATCTGACCGATGCTGTCGACGTTCCAACTTCAAATGAGCTGTTTGCGCCAGAAAAGCTGCTCCCGCTCATGGTGCTACTGCTGCCGCGACCAGCGGCAGTGGTGGAAGCTCCATCGCTAGCTACGTCCGAAGGATTTGAGGCCGAGCCCAGACTCGCAGGGTTGGCGCCTGGCGCAGATGAGGACGAGCCTGCCGCTCCTGATTTACTGTTGCTCGAGTCGGATTTTCTGCGAGAGAACACTCTTTTCATCTAGTCGACACGAAGTTGCGAGCGCAAACGACAAGTTAAGTGCAAATAAACGGCACCAAGAGTGAATCTGTACTAACACACGGCGCCCGCGCCGTGTGACCAAATGCGGCAGGCAGGGGCTAGGGTTCACCAACCTTCCTAACTGGAGTTGTATTAAAAGGCAAGCAAGCTCTATAATGTACTTTATTTTACAATACAGGGTTATATCACGACCAGCAGCTTAATATTCACCGGTTTGTGAGGTTGAGCTCTGTTGCTCAAAAAGCTGCTTAGAGATTAGCAAACTCGTTGAACCACTCGACAGTGTCGCAGAAAGCCTTCTTGCGGGCAAAACGCAGAACGGGGTTGGTAAGGTCGCCACGGACTGCAAACCCGTGCTCGACACCTGAAGCCACAGTGATGTAGTAGCGAGCACCAATCTCCTTGAGAGTGGCCTCTGCGGCTGCGCGAGCCTCAGCAGAGAAGACGTGATCAACTTCGCTAGCAGCAATCAAAAGAGGTCCCTTGACGGCCTTGATCTCATCCATCTCCACAAAAGAGGGGTGAGCAACGGCTCCGGCCTGGATCTTTCCCTCTCCCAGCAGCTGGACCACGAACTTTGCGCCGTAACAGTATCCTACAGCGGCAATGTACTTGGGATTGTACTCCTTCTTGATAGCCTCGAGCACCTTGTCAACAATAGGGCGGGCCGTGTTGGGCATGTGCTTGGGCAGCCACTGACCCCTGAGATCAAAGTCCTTGGGAGGCACCGCAGGGACGGGATCTCCGTTAAAAAGGTCGGGCATCACGCAAAGGTACCCATTTTCTCCAAACTGGTCGGCAAGAATTTGGTTGTTGCTGAACTTGTGTCCAAACACATCAGTGATAAAGAGAATAACCTTGTCGCTAGGCTCGCCAGCAACGTAGGACTCGATACCATTCAGGTTGACTAGCTTTCCATGGGTCTCGCCCTCGTGGCGGAACCCCTTGGCACAGCAGGAAGAAGGTAGAGAAGTCATGGGTTTTTTGGTCCAGTTGTTTATTGGTTGGTGCAGGAGAATCCTGGTTCTGTTTTATATAGAAGGGGATGATATCCCCGTTGGGAGGAGTTTAATTCCGACGTTGACATCCGTCAAGCCCAACTTCAGTAAACACCAATAATGCAAGGGTCCGTTGCGGCTTTTCAACGGACTCCGCTGACAATGGGACACATATTAGTACGATGCAAACTATGAAAAATATTAGATGATCTGGACCGGGCGGGGCCACATTCTCTTGAACAGGGCCATACCAACAGTGTCCTGAGACGTGAGCTTGCCGTCAAATGTCGCCTTGAAGTAACCATGGGTACCAAGACTCTCCTTGATGTATCCTGAGCGGCCGCTCTTGGTGAAGAGTGGTACAGCTCGGTACCACAGAATATCCTCTGCGTTGAAGAACATGTACCGAATAGTGACCAGTTTCTTGTGGATTTTGACAGGGTGGCCAGTGATGATGGCCCGCTTGACCACTACTCTGTTGGCGTTGGTGTCGAGAATGGATCCAGTTCCAATGAGCTCTGGCACGTCTCCTTCGGAAGTGGCCTCCTTGAAGTACATTACAGGAACGTTGCCGAGCGTGATAGGAGCAATGACTGTCGCAATAGACGTCTGGCCCTTGGCAAGGTACCGGTCCATCTTGTACACATTGTTGGCCGCGTTGGAGCCCGAAGAAAACAGAGGCTGTGCAAGCATCCGTCGGAATCCACACTGAATCACCACAGACTCCTTGGACTTGACAGGCATCTCATAATCGGGGTTAGGGTTGAGGTCCATGTTTACCACGCTCAGCTTGTGCTCGTACTTGTGCAACCCGTACACGGTGAAGGGAACCTCAGACGAGAACCTAGAGACCACATCGGGTCCTGCGCGAATGTAGATTCTCACGAGTGAACCCACTGAGAAAACAGACTCGGGGTCCATTGAGTGAAGCTCCTTGAGAACCCTGTTGCGGGTACCCTTGAAGTTGGCAATTCTGGTGAGCCTCGGCCAGATGGCTGGAGATCGCTCGTCCCGCTCGTTCGCATCCCAGAAACATGACCGCAGAGACTTGACTCCGCGGTACCGCTTGAGGCGATCTCGCACAACTTCGTCCGGCCGCAGCTCAATCTCGTCGGGGAACTTGAAATCGTCCTCGGCCTTTGTCCGGAACTCCTTGAGTTGTCTTGCTTCTTCCTCGGCCGTTAGCTCCATGGTACCACTGTCGTCCATATCGTTGTTGTAATTGTTGTCATTGAGGATGTCGTCCATGTCATCCTCCTCTTCTTCAGGCATGGGCCCACTGCTAGACCCGAGCTCTTCGTACTCTTCGTCGCTGTAGGCAATATCGCCGCGGTCCTCCTCCATGTCATCAGAGTCATTCTCGTCATCGTCCACAATCCAAGATGCCTGGTACGCGGAAGTGCCTTTGGGGACCTTCTTTCCCTTAAGAGAGCGGGCACTCTCGTCAAAGTACTCGTGGCCGTCGAGTCTCACTCCAGAATGGGCATCCAGGGGGATCATGTCGGCAAACTCATCGTCGTCGCCATCTCCAAGCCCGTCGCCGTCGTCCATATTGTCATCCAACTGAGCAAGCTCATCTAAAGTGTCCTGCTCGGCAGGATTGGCTCCTATGCGTTTTGTGTCGGCTGCAACCACCTTGGCCACCTGGAAATCTCCACATCCAGGGATGTGCACTAGCCTGTCAGGGTTCAGACGGTTGCCTCTAACCACTCCCTCGACCACTACACACCCTTCGGCTTCGTCGAACTGCACAGTATCGGCGAGAATGTATGGCCTGCAGTCTCTCCACCTTATGCCCTTTGGGAGTTTCTGGCTCATTGTTCGGGCAACGTTCAGAGTGTCGCTAGGATTTTCAACACTGAAAACTCGCTCCGACTCGGGGAAAAAGTGGCTAAAGTAACTTTGCAGCGACTGCTTTGTTTCCGTTTGCCTTTTGCCAGCACTGATATCCTCCAGGCCGGTCACCATGCCAATCACCGACGAAATTCCCTGGCTCTCAGCCGCCCGGATACATAGTTCTCCCGTCTTGTCCACCTCCGAATGCGCACTCAACACGAAAACAGTGTAGTCGGCCACTTTTGCAGCGTCGAGCACGTCCACAAGACTCATACGCGGTATGACGTACCGGAACTTGTGTTTAGAGAAGCGGTCGCTCTCAACAACAGTCTGACCTGGGCTCATAATTGTTTGCTGGTCGTTGCTGATAATCTTTGCATCTATAGCTTTGTTGAGTGCCTCAACAACTACTCGCGGATCCACATCTGCGCAAAGTGGAATCACGCTAATAATCTTGGGAATGCTGTTTCTGCCTTCAAACAGCTTCTTATCGGTGGCCACCTGGTTGATTTTGTTTTGTCGAATCTGTGCAGCGGTATTGCGTCGGTCCTGTTTAGTACTAGGATTGTGTTGTTTGTTGCCAGATCCCGGCTCGTCTTTCTCGACGCGTCCCTTCAGACGAGTCTTGATTGCACCCTTGGTCGCATGTCTCGACTTGAAAGGCTTATGTTTGGTCTTCAAGGTCGACCTGTGCGCCTGAGGCATGATTTAGTGCTGATGATGAAAAAAATTAAGATTGCCAGGGGCCAACATGCATATAATGACGTAGACTCGTTCAGTCCACCATCATCCCGGCATAGCGCCCTATGAACGACAATCCCGCAGACTAACTACGTGACTGCAGCTCTAAGATACACTAAATGACGTTTTTAGCGAGTATTGATGCCTTCAATTTGCCATCGTCCAATGCTCACCCACAACCCTATTCACGTGATACACGTCAGGTGACTGGTCCTCATCTAGCCCCTGCCATCCCCTGGATTTTACCCCGTGACTGTTGGGAATATCCAACCTAACTTTTCATAGTATCTCGACATCACACGGTAAACGCACTCACGCATCTACACTCAAAATGGCCCACGAGAACGTTTGGTATTCGCACCCCAGAACCTACGGAAAGGGATCCCGTCAGTGGTAAGTATCAGCCCCCATCTCACGAAATGATAGAGACGACCCGGTTGCGTCCCTCCGAAAGCTCCAGAAACTAACAAGCCGTATCACTGCTTCCCGTAACGCCCTCATCCGCAAGTACGGAATCAACGTTTCCCGTCAGTGCTTCAGAGAGAAGGCCGCTGACATCGGATTCAGAAAGTACCGATAAATCTCGACAAAAGCTTCTCATGCACACGTCTTTAACGTCTTAATGGAATATTTACCTGCCTATCGAACGTGCTTGTCATCTCGAGCCATGGACCGATGGAAGTTGTTTTCTTCTAGCGAAAGGTGTCAGAGTTTCACTGGAAACAGTGTTCATAGACGTCTGGCCAACAACCTGTTGAACTATTCTCCGTGCCTTACACGTTGTGTGAAGAATACTTGCCGTATGTGACTTTGATATGAAGTGCTTTCATAAAAGATAGATGCTACAAAGCAGTCCACACTAGTTGAATCTTTAATTGATTCTCTCCTTTAGTCCAGGGAGATGAGAATTACGCTTGTATTTGCCCTGTAACGATGACAAGCCGTGAGGCTTAAGGGTTCACATATATTTTTTGTAAGCCTCTGCTGTACCATAAAACATCTGCAGTCATGTCGTCAATGCTGGACGAAATCACGATTACACAGCCAAACCAGGGAGGACCTGGTGCCCCTGGGTTCACATGTAACACTTGTGGTTTGATGTTTGGCGACGCCTCGTACCAACGGGAGCACATGCGAACGGACTGGCATCGATACAATCTCAAGAGAAGAGTAGCCCAGCTACCTCCAATCACGCAAGAACTGTTTGAAGAGAAAATGACGACCCAACGGCGTATGCAAGAGGCAGCCGAAGAGAAGAGCGCTAGCCGCGGATCATCGAGTCGGAGTACCGGTCAGCGTCAAATCACCAAAAAGGAACTCAAGCGGCAAGAAAAGGCAAAGAAGCGTTTAGAGGCTGCAGGATCTACTCAAGACTTGGATATTACAGCCAATAATACTGAAATCGCAAGTAATGTGGACGAGGAGGGTGACGACGTCGATGCTGAGGTCAGGCGACGCAAGATCAACGCCGTGGAGATCCCTTCAAATGTTTGCTTGGTCGATGGCAAGAAGTTTGATACCACTGAGGAGAACGTCGATTACATGGCGAAGAAGTATGGACTATTTGTGCCAGAACGTGAGTATCTGGTCGATCTCGACGGTCTGATGACCTACCTTGGTGAGAAAGTTGGTTTTGGCAACGTTTGTTTGGCATGCTCTTTCCAGGGAAAGAACCTGGACAGCGTGCGTGCACATATGCTGTCCAAGAGCCATGTCCGCATACCCTACGAAACTACTGACGAAAAGCTCGAGATCTCAGAATTCTACGACTTTACATCTTCATACGGCAATGCACCAGCCGATGATGACCGGGAGGCTGACATCAAACTTGGCGAGACAGGAGGCGATGACAATGACGACTGGGAAGAGCTTGATTCTGAGGACGAAGATTATTTGTCTGACGACGAAGGAGAGATTCAAACAGACGGATGGGAACTTGCTCTGGCTCCTGGTGTGCGTGCTGGCCACCGTTCTCTCCAGCGTTACTTCAAGCAAAATGTTCAACACCGCGCAGTTCCGGATGGCCAAGGTACCGTCATGGCTGTGGATCCTAGAGCCAATGGCGGACTTCTGAAGACCCGGGACCCTGTAGAGTTCAAGCAGCAAAAGGTTGCTTGGAAGGATCAGAAGAGAATTCAGAACACTCATTTCCGCCGCGACAAGCACATTAACCACCAGATGCATTTCCGCGACGAAATGCTGCAGTAAACGGCGTACGTTTGATCGCAATGACACAACTCACGACTATGCATTTCTCCGTAAACCACATGTAACACATGTATTTGCTTTTTTTGGTAGACTGTTTTGATTGATTGAGCTTATTTGACTGCGTCGCGCCCCTTGTTAGGGATTATCACCGAAACCCCAGCCTCTTGGCGGCAGGGCCGGTGTTGCTTCATCAGAACAATCCAATGACTATTTTTGAACGAATATCGAATTGTAAGACCCACCCTCTCCCATATTATGTGTTGCATGTGCTAACCAGACTTTGAATATCGCAAACTGGCTAATCAATACTCCAAGCGAAGAAAGAATAACCGTCACAACGGCGACTACGACGATTACGACGAGTCGTCAGAGTCCGACGAATACCGAAGTCCCGACCGGCGCAAGCCTAAGCGCAAGCGATCGTACTTTGGACGATAAGACAACAAAATAAATACAATCTATTTCTTACGGTCTCTCGAAAGGCGCCCTCTTTGGTTTCCAGCCTTGGCGTTATTGGCTTTCGTTGCAGGCTGCCTAGGAGCTGAGGACGACCCGTTGAGTGATGTGTTAGCCTTGTTAGTGTTGGTATTCTCTCGTTGCACTGGAGCAGAAGAGAGCCTGAATGGAGGACTGTCTTGTCGAATGGATGTGCCACGCCCATGATGAGACCTGACCGCCTGAAGTTTGCTTTGAACGCTTTTGAACTTTTCAAGTAGGTCAGCCCAGCGGATGTCGGCGTTCATGTTGGAGTTGGATGCTATCATTCCAGAAAGAGATCCACTTTGGTTGGAATTACGTGGTTGTGGCAAGTGAACATAGCCGATCGCAGAGACGCTGTTGAGCCTGTTTCTAAGGACCTCGAAAGCAGATGATTGAGGGAGCAACATCAAAATACCATACAGGACTTTGTAGAGGTATGGGTATTTCTCTGGCTCTAGCAGCTGAAGTCGTAGCCTGGTGAAGACAGAGCTCTCTAGTAGCTGCACGAGTCTATCAACTTGCACTAGCAAGTCGACTGTAATCTCGTAATCCACAATGGTCTGGAGAACTGCGAATGCGTGTTGATACGCCTGAGCCAATAGACACAGGGATAAAGCGGCCACGGAGTTGTGACACCACGATTTGAAGAGCGCAATGAATAGCGATGCGCCGTCCTTTGTGTCTAGACCTCTCAGTCTTGTTCGTAAGTTGGCCAGCTCAGGAGCGGTGATCAAATTGTTATTCAAGTTGAGCACCATCATACTGGCAAACTCCACGTCGTCATCCTTCTCGAGAATGTCTGCCAGTATGCGGTAGATTCTCTCTGGGTTGAGACTCATGCAGAGCTGCCGAATGATGAACTTGCCGCGCGTTTCGAGAAGTCGTCGGTCGGTGCTAAACAAATTGAGAAGGTTCACCATAAACACAGAAAAGTACTCGTCGCTGGCACTGTAGCTAATTTGCGCCAACAATCGCAGATCCTTTGCGATGACCTCGTCAGAAGGATCAGACAAAGTTTTAAGAAGGGCGGGGAAGGTTCCATCGTTAACAGCCAGGATACGTTTGGGCATCTTGCGTTGAAGCATAATGAGCCAGTCCAATGCAGCTACTCTGGTCTGTTCGTTTTCGTTGAGAAAATGGAGAGTCAGAGCATTGACTGTTGCAGCGTAGTCTAGTGCTGTTTTGTTTTCCTCGTCTGCATCATCATTTGGCAATTCCCTAATGAGTTCCACGAGCTTATCGTTGACCTTTTCGGCAGCATGACGGAGTGTGTACCCGTCACAAGCCATTGTTGGCAACAAAACCGACAGAAATCTTGGTGTGCACTCTAGAATACTTGTAGATGACACCTCCAATATGGTTTCCATCCAGTTGAGCACGACGATCTGAATTTCCTCGTCAGATGAGTCAAGATGGGAGATGAGAATCTCCACAATCTTCTCAAAGTTGATCTCAACGTCTTGGCCTGGGATATAGAGCCCTGTATCCACCGGCTCTGAGGGACCCTCGCCGTCGTGTTTGCTCTGTTCGGTTTCTGCCTCAATCTGGGCCAAATGTACCGTACGCTTGATTTCCATAACTCGTCGAATTTCATGAGCAAATCCATCGAGAGCTGAGTGGGTTGCTACACGCACATCCTTGTTTGTATCGCTCAAGAACGTCAGTAGGCCCCCAAGAAATGAAGGCAGGTAACTCAGCAGTTCGAGTGCGGGAATAGAGTCCAGTAGTGTGATCCAGGAAACTAGAAACATTCTGGCAAACGGGTTCATCACGTAAATGCGCTCCATGAGCAGCGGAACAAACTTCTCCAGCGAAAATGTCCTGGTGTTTTGTGGCTCTTCCTTTACAAAAACCGGTTGATCGGACTGCAGGTTGTTGTCGTCATTGTTGGTGTTTAGTGGTAATTGTGGTAACGTCGGTGCAGACGTATTGCGATTTATAATCGAGACATAGGTGGCCGCCTTTTCTGCCACAATGTCCTTGATGAGTCGGTCAAGCAGATCGGCTCCGCTCTTGACTGAAGCCTCGGTGTCGGTGGAGAGCCGACACAGGGCATCAAAGATCTCATTGAAATACACCAAGATCTCTCCTTTGGCCACCTTTGCAATGTTGTACATACTCTCGCAAGCGTAGTAGCGCACTCGGGCGTCCTGATCCCCAAAACACGCCAACACGGGGTGAATAATGTCGTCGAGGTATCGCATCAATTCCGTCTGTCCAAGGGCAATTGCTGCTGCGGCCAGCGCAATTAGCCCTCCATTGCGTGAATTCGGATGGTGAACGGCATACGCATAGTTGCGGCAGAGATCATCGATGATAGCGCGGATTCTATCATGATCGCCTTCGCTGAGACACTGACGTACCAGATGCTCAAGCTCAAGTGCAGCCTGTTTTCTTTTATCGTAGACCCGATCACTTAGGCCCTTTTGCAGATCTTTATCCATCTTTGTTCATCGAAAGGGACCTCAATTGCTGTGCTTTTTACAGGTTGCTTGTGTTGTAGCAATGCGCTGCTTCTCCTGACTGAGCGAGTGGTTGTGTGTGTGTGTGTGCAGAGAATAGATACGCCCTAACCCTCGCATCCGCCGCCGCCGCCGCATGCACACAGGACGGGCAGGGCACACATATCATACAATCCCAGACCGTGGTCAACTGTATACACAACCGATGAGTGGATTCGATTTCAACAAGTCCTTTGCGTCGCTGCAGAGCGGCGTGTCCGATCTAGGCTCATCCTTTTCGCCTTTTGCCAAACGAACCCAGCGTATGATTCAGGAGAAACTGGGCAATGCCTCTGACGTCACTGAGCTCCCTCAGGACTATCTCGATCTAGAGAGGCGTGTCGACGCACTACGCGCCGTGCACCAGAAGTTGCTCGGTGTCACCTCTGTCTATGAGAACGAGGCCTACGACTATCCTCCCAATTTGAAGGAGTCGTTCGTCGACCTCTCGCGCACAATCTCGGAGAAGGTGACCACGCTCACCCATGCGCAATCGGCTTCCGAAGCGCAGGCAATTCTCACGTCTCCTGGCAAAACCAAGGAGCCTAAGACGCTCAACCACGCATTGGGTCGTGCCGCCCTCGCTGGAAGCAATGAGTTTTCTGCGGCTGCCGGCTCCGGCGCTCAGAGCCTTGGAACCGGTCTTCAGAAGTTTGCTGTGGCTGAGGAGAAGATTGGCGATGCTCGTATCAGCCAGGACCAGCTAATTGTGTCGCGCTTCAATTCAGCGTTTGCCACCACCCTCAATACGTCGCTCAATATCGCCATGAAGGCCCGCAAGACGGTCCAGAATGCTAGACTGACGCTCGACGCCGCCAAGGCCACCGCCAAGACCGCAAAGCCCGAGAAGCAAGCTCAGGCGCGTATCGAGGTCGAACATGCAGAGGATGACTTTGTTGCCGCCACCGAGGAGGCCGTATCGGTCATGAAGAACGTCCTTGACACCCCTGAACCTCTCCGCAATATTGTCGAGCTTGTCACGGCCCAGCTTGCCTTTCACAAGGCTGCTTCTGAGACTCTTGAGGGACTTCTCCCAGAGCTTGAACAGCTTTCCACAGAGCAAGAGGAGGCTTATCGTCAGGCTCGCGAGGGTGCCTGAGGTTTGGCCCATTTTATGCTACTTTATACACGGATGTTTATTGTTTGTTTTTCTAAAAACTGTCTAATTGTCGTCGTCGTCTTCCGGATCGCGTACGCGCCACTCGCCATAGACGTCCCATCTACTGCCAGGTGCGCTCTTGCTGACATACTTGATGAAGCGGTCAACTTCTGCGTCTCGCAGAATGATCTGGAATACATTCCATTCTGGAATCTTATTAAAAATGACCTTCTCGTCATTGCTTTCAGATGTGTCCAGAACTGCTGCATCCTCAGCGCTATCGTTGGCTTCCTTGAGCATGCACACGTCGTACCCTCCGGCCTCACCGTCCTCCCATCCAACTGAAGGAGTCAGTCCCAAGCACGCCTCCAGAGTATGATCTTCATTGGGATCAAATGCAGTGGCCAGAGTAAAATCGTGTCCTGGTCGGAACCGTCTGGCAAATACACGTCGCGAGATCGCAAGGTATTTGCCGCACGAGTGGTATAGCCATCTTCGGAAAAGGTCACTTGCGAGAAAACCATTCAGCTCCTCGAGTAAAGCAGCAGAAGCCAAGTTCTTGCCCTCCGATACGGCCGTTTCTCCAGCTGGAAGGTACATGTAGCTCTGCTTGTGAGGTGGCCGTGCGGTGTCCCACGGTTTGGGCACGTCTGTGGAGCGCTTAGGAGGATTGGTGAGATCATCCACATCAATGACCGCTTTAAGCGCCGCGGCGTAGTCCTTATTGAGGAAGTCTCGGATCTCGACCATATTCTCGTCATCCATCTGTTTGCTCAATGCAGCAAGGACGTCATCTTGTGCGAGAACGGGGTTGAGGAACTTGCTGAGATCTTGTCTTTCCTCCTGGGTTAGCGGCGGCAGTTCTGTTGAATCGTCAAAATCAGCAAACTCTCGCTTGGGATAGTCATGCTCCGCAAGTTTTGACGACTCTAGCTGGCTGAGCGAACTCCTTGCTTCAGTCGCCTCTTTCTCGCCTTCAATGTAGCCTGGTTCTCCCTTTTGTGGGATATGGAACCATCCGGAAATTGATAGCCGAGGCTTGCTGATGTACACCTCCTCAACGTCATGGAAGCTCTGGCCAGGCCGCACGGTGAAGAACGCAAGCTGGTTCCATTTGGGCGGAATAGATACCGTCCAGTCCGGAGCAGGAATATTCGGAACAATTGTCGGGAAAAGACGCAATGCACCTCCCCATTTGGCTTGCCAAGGATCATCCGGGTCTGTCAGGTATAGGATAAACGAAATGCGCCTGGTGTCAATGACGTCGTCGTGGTTCAGAAGATGGCACCCACGATCGTAAAGATTGATACTCAGGTCTTGCTTTTTCCCAGAGATAGGACCCGATTGCGTCACATAGCTCAAGTAGTCGCGAAACTCGGGCGAGTAGATAGCGTCAGCTACCTTGTTCAAAGCAGGCAAACGCGAGCTGTCATCTTTGTCCAGTCCTTTGAGATTGGCCAAATCTCCACTCTGATTCAGCGTATATATATCAGTGTCCTTCCGCTTGAGAGTTACATTGTCCAGGATCTCTTGACGAGCTTGCCGCAGTAGCTCGTCATCAATCAGATGTTCAATCACGCCGTGCTTGTAAGGTTCGGACGACGCAATCTGCTTTTTGAGCTCTTCTCTCTGAGAAAAGTCCAGGCCGAACCGAGAGTCAATCACTCTGGCCCTTTTCGCTGCTGGAGGTTGGTCGCTCATGGTTGGCCGCTAGTGTGGTTGCCTGATCTCAAATTTCAGTCGTTCAAGGTTTGGGCAAGGGCCTAGCCAGGCCCTGCATGCAAGGGTCTCAAAACACAAAGCATCTAGTCAATTTATCAGTACATTGTTGTCCTAAGCGCCAGAACTACCATACATCTCTGCCCATTTCTCAAATTCTTGCAATCCTTCTTTGGACACGCTCGGTCGGATGGTTTTGAGCGATGAAACAAAATCCTCGAAACCTACGGCACGGATCAGCTCGCGCGGTGTCGTCAAGAGCGCTTC
The DNA here is from genome assembly GCA_023628915.1 of Trichomonascaceae sp. Y4102. Lineage (NCBI taxonomy): Eukaryota > Fungi > Ascomycota > Dipodascomycetes > Dipodascales > Trichomonascaceae > Trichomonascaceae sp. Y4102. Next base: position 79,916 of record JAMAJT010000006.1, on the reverse strand, counting down.
TCCAAGTGATCTAAGAGGACCCATGGCTGCATCTTTGGCTAGTGCCGTCAGGTCTGACCCACTGAAACCTTCTGTGAGCCGTACAAGCTCGTCAAATTGCTCATCTGTGATTGTGTGAACTTGATATCCAAGTAATTTCTTGAGATGTGCTCGTCGGGTCTCGCCCTCTGGCAGGGGAATGTACTGGCGCCTAACAAACCTTCTGCGAGCTGCTTCGTCGATAGCCCACGGAAGATTTGTTGCTGCCAAAACCAGCACCCTCTGTGAGTCCTCCCGCTCTCGTCCTGCCGCAGCGTGCTGCAAATCACTCCACTGTACTAAGAACTCAGTCTTGATGCGCCGTGATGTCTCGTGCTCGCCGTTTTCACTTCTTGTCGAAAGAAGCGAGTCAATCTCGTCCACAAAAATGATGGACGGCGCTAGTGCTTGGGCCATGAGAAAGAGTGCTCTGACAAGCTTTTCTGACTCTCCCAAAAACTTGGACACGAGCGATGCCGCCGAAATGGAGAAAAAGGTCGACTTGGATTCCGTCGCAACCGCCCGCGCAAGCATCGTTTTGCCTGTACCAGGGGGTCCAAACAAGAGCATGCCTCTTGCAGGCTCTCGAAGCCCGCTGAATAAATCTGGTCTTAGAAATGGGTACACCACAGTCTCTTTGAGTGACAACTTGGCCTGCTCCAGTCCGGCAATGTCGTCCCACCTAACTTCGTCTCCTTTAAGGATAATGTCATTCATAATTTGGGTGGCTGCGTGCTCGTCGATGCCTCGGATCTTGCTGACCTTTTCGCGTGTCTCCTTCTCCCATCTTTGCAGATCCGTCAGCTCTTCTTCTTGCACTTCCTCCTCACTTTCTTCTTCAAGCAATGAGCTCTTGACCTTTTCTCCTGTTGTTGCCAACACAGGTATGGGTATCGCAACTGGAACCTTTGTGGGAGTGACCGTTGCAGCTGAGTTTACTCGCAGCCGGGGTGCTGAGCCACTAGCTCTAGCAGCGCTCGAAGGGCTCATGGAAGCAGCAGTGGAAACTGTTTTTCTCGTTGGCGCCGGCCGCGTTGCAACTGGCCGTCCCTTACTAAGAGCAGCTGCCTTGACAGTAGACATCCGAGTTGGCCCTCCATTTGGATTACGCGGCTGACCACCCACCGTATGGCGGTAAACAGGCACTTGTCTGGGTTTTCTTCCTGCGGGCTGGGGCTGAGATTTCGGTCTATCTCGTTGCAATTGACTCTGAGCGGATCCCGACGGCGTTGGACTCGGTGTTTTACTGAGTAGATCCACTAAGGGTAGAGTTGCCTGGTTCTGAGGAGGTTGCTGTGCAGTGGATAATGCAGTGTTAGATGCTGAAGTTGAAGTAGATGACGGTTGTTGGGTCGCTGGAGGGTGCTGCTGCGCCTGGTTATGACGAATGGCAGTGGCCGCTGCGCCCATCTTGACTTTGTTCATGTAATCAATGTCGCTTTGTGTTTTTTCTGGAACAGCCCATGCCTTTGTTGCCGCTTGACTAGCTACGGCGACTCGTGACCCGTTTGCCAGTTTGCCTGCTTTCCCGTCCCTCAGTGTCCTCAAAATGGTCTGCTTCGGAGGAGGCGTCGTAGCAGGTGTAATGCCGGCAAAGCTTGCTGGAGGCTGTGGTGACTCTGTTGCGCTGGGTGGCCCAGTTGCATGGAGGTCTGTAGTAGATTTGCTCTTATTTGCCTTTGGTCGGTGGAAGATTGAAAACGCAGAGCTAGAAGACTTTGTTTCCAGCGATGATCGTTTGTTCTTCTCGGGACTGCCACTTGACTGTCGAGCTGTTTCCAGTGACGTCCGCGACCCAGTATCGGATCCACCGCTGTACGATTGCGTGAGTGGGACTGGAACTGGCGGCTTACCCAGTCGAGAAGCAGATGCAGAAGAAGTACTAGAAGAAAACGATGGTTGCTGAAGCAGCGGTGGGGTCATTGTCTTCTGGGGCGGCCTGGCGAACGAGTCAAAGTATGACGGCTCATCGAAACTAGTTATTGGTTCTTTACGAGGCAAGGGCGGAGGCGAGCTAGATGGAGGCCGTGGGAATGTTGTATGTGGTGGAGGGACCGGCGGGGCAGACGTCGACGGCAACGTAGCCGAGTCAAACGGATGTAGCTGGTACATTTGCATGTTCAGGTCGTCTTCTAAAGTGCCAAAAGGGTTAGTAGTACTTGGTTGATAGTCCACCTTATAGGGGTGATCTTCCTGCTGATTCTGGTACTGGTCATGGTGTTGTCGTTGTGAACAGATGCTAAACGGGTTGTTGCTATGAGAAGTGGTGCTTGAAAAGTCGCTACAATTTTCGTACTGGTTAAGTGGCTGGTGATTGCTAAATGAGTATTCCTCATTCTGCTGGTCCATCAGGTCCTTAGGAGGTGTGTAGTAAGCGTTGTTCGATGCAGGCGAGTGATCTGCTGTCGGCATGGAGGAACTACCACCAGTGGAGGATGGGTCGTGCGGTCGGGAGTTCAAATATGCCAGGCGCTCCTGGCACTGTCTTTGTATGTCCAAAATCGAGGTCATGAGACTTTGTTCGTTACCACTTCGAGGAGTTCCAGGAAGCTTGTTGATCTTGTCGTTGATCATACTGAGCGTTGCCGACCAACTCGCTTGCGCAGCGTCACGCTGGTTGCTCGTTTCCAGAATGATGCACTGAAGAGACGCCTCGTAAGCATCTTCGTATGTGTTCTGCAGCGCATGCACTAGTTTGTCTCTTTTGATGAAGTTCATCGTCTCATCTGTATTGTGTTTGACAACAATGTGGGCGGCTATGACGTAAGTGCTAGGTTCTCAAACTCAAATGCTGACGGATTATAGTGGTGAATCTGTGGTCTTCGTAAAATGAGAATACCTCTCCAAGTGGTGTCTTGTTGCTGCTGTGTTCAGATCCCGATCAATGGCAATATCTCACAAAAATAGACTGTTTTAGATCCCTGTCAAAACGTGGGTCCACCTACCTGCATATACTCATGTAGCCTGTACATCCACCGGATCCGAAAGAGTGTCGCTTGTGCGGCTGTGCGGCGTAGCCTCGCAGCCGCACACGCTCGTGTAGACTGGGAACAATTGAAGGACTAGCACTACGATGTTCCTAAATCTAACCAAGTGAATCTCAATCAATCAGTAGCAGCAGAGATATAAGGCGCTCGCTCGCCTTTGATGTGCAAGGTACGTTTTTGGTCGACTTTTACTCCACATTCGAAAGATACGGAGACCGTCAAGCTGGATGCCTTGCGACGGTGAATTGGTCGCAGTTCCTCATAGATTGGAGAGAACTGTACAAAGATGCATTGGAGGATGTTGCTAGCGGTAAGGCTCCGTGGGTATCGACAGATGAAATATATTTGCGGTCAGTCCAACAATTGATCAAGAGTCAAATGTATTGCCACCTGGGCGACGACTTGACACACAAGGAAATCCTGGAGCTGAGCCAGGTATGGTCTCAGCTCGAAGCTTGGGAAGATGACACCGTGGAGTCCATGGAGAAACTACAAGAGAAGTATACTCTTTCTGCCCGTTCCAATGGCAGCATGAAATCGGTCGTACGGATTGCAAAAGCTGGCTAAGCTCCCATTCGACTGTATTCTCTCGGCAGAGCTACTCCACTCTTCAAAACCTGATCCTCGAGTATACCAGCTGGCATGTGACATCTTGGGATCCCCACCAGGAGAGATTCTGATGGTTGCGTGTCATGACTACGACCTTACAGCTGCTGCTGACAATGGGGTTGGTACGGCGTATACCCAAACATAACCAAGGTCAATTTGAGCATGGATAAAAGAGAGTTGAGGGCGGGTTGACGGTGAAGCTAGGGTCGGGTGAGTGAATCCTCATAATCCAAGGACATGTGTAGAGACTCCACAGAAGAACTTGACAAGTATCAGACGCATTTTAAAGCTCTAGTAGAGCCGTGACAGGTTTTGCCTCCGAGCACATCCAGGCACCGCAGCTGTGACTTGCTAGGGAATGCGAATATTTCTGGCTCGCAATCTAGAAACCTGAGATATTCCCAATAATTGGTGGAATGCCCTGTAGGCTCTAAGGAGTTGCTCACGGTCTCTGGGGTCGTTCATGCTTTCTATTCGTCTGGGATCGCGCACGGGCCTGCCTTCTATATCTCTTAGACGACCTCTCACAGGTCTAAAGCGCCTTACTATGGTTCGAATGTTCCGGAAAAACTCCCTCTCTTATCGCGTTGTCGAGATGCCTTGTAACTGTTATTCTGTAGAAGGTTTGACGAGTTCCAATCATTGTTATGCATGGGAAGGTGTATTCGTCGTAAGGTAGGCGTCTTAGGCGAATGTCGTTGTTGTGTTGGAAAGCAGCAATGGCTTCAGCGACAAGTTGGGGTTCAGGATTGGGATTACGCCCAAGAGATTTATTTTCTTGGAGTAGAAAAAGAACTTGCCTCGCATTCATGATGCAGACGTCGGGCTTAGCATGAACAGTTTGACCACACATAACTAGTTGAACCTTTTTGTTAGTGCTGGCAATGTGGTCGTCATCCAGGTAGCCGAGGTACTGGAAGAGTTCACGTGCGAAATCATCGATAGCGCTTTCTTCTCCATCGCGAGCTGACGTTATCGCATTCATGTATGTGAGAAGTTGGTTGGGAAAGCCTGGAAAGTCGCCTATGTTGACGGTGTTTAGTCGGTAGCCGAAGAATTGTTCGTCGTTTTCGTCTGCAATTGAGATATTGAATGCATCTAAATTACTGGTACTCCATTCGGAACCCGAATTTGCAGTTCTAATTAAATTCGCCATCCTGGTTCCTGGTTTATCTTGACTTCTAACACAAGTCAAGTCATGGATATATCGTTCCACAGGGTTACCCGCACCACTAAAAGGAAATTGAAAGCTCGTCAAGAATAGACCTCCTGGACAAGCATTTCAAGAGAAGAACCTGATCAGGCATACACAGACATCAGACTATGCTATACGATATTGAATTGAATTGACGAACCTGTCCGTGAGACTCCCCCACTAGAACTTCATGAGAGGATGTAACGCCTTGAAGGCTCTGAGGATTCTCCCACGGTTTTCGGGGTCGAGCATGCCTTGCTGGCGTCTTCGATGACCTGTCACAGGTGTAAAGCCGCTTACTATGGTTTGAAATTGCGGATAAGTTCCGCGTCTTACCGAGTCGTCGAGATGCTTTGTAACTGTTATTTTGTAGAAGTTTGGACATGTACCAAACATGATCACGCATGGGAACGTGTGTTCATCGAGAGGTGGGAGCTTTAGGCTCTGTTCGCGAACGTTGTTGTTATGTTGGAAAGCAGCAATAGCTTCAGCGATAAGTTGAGGTTCAGGGTCGAAATAAGGCTCAAGAGGTCTTTCTACTTGAACTAGAAGAAGAATTTCCCTTGCTTTATTCATAATGCACACGTCGATCTCAGCATGAACATCCTTGCCACACATAGTTAGACGAACGTCTTTGTGAGCCCTGGCCAAGTGGTTCGGATCAGTGTAGCCAATGCACCGGAAGAGTTCTCCTACGAGATCGCCGATACCATCCTCTTCATTCTCGCGAGCGAACACTGCCACTTTGAGGTATGTGAGAAGTGTGCGGGCAGCTGATTCGCTTCGGTCGGGCTCAGATACTAGTAGGCCAGGTGGATAGTCGTCGATGTTGACGGTGTCTATTTTGTAGCCGAAGAATTTTTCGTCGTCATTTCTTTCAATGGATATATTGAATGCAGTCAACTCATTGACCGTCCATTCGCTGCTTGATTTTGCGGTTCTGACTGAGGTCGACTTACTTAACAACTAACTCAAGTCATGTCATATATATAGTGTTTCGTTTCTCACGGGTTACCCAGAGTTACCCGGATCTCATGCACGTAGCGGATAAGGTAAAAAGCAAGAGCTCCATGTCTTAGGTTCTCAGTGGAAAGCTCCTGCCAGAACGTAAAGAGTTGCGCCAGTCTTTTTTCTTTCGCGTTCATTACATCGTATATCCAATCTTCTAATCTAGTCCAGCACAGCAAAGAAGAGCAGAGGCGAGACCGGCTATGTCGCGGTCCAACGATGCCTTAGTAGCCGCCATTTTGGCTATGAATTGCAGCTTCTCTCTCTTTATGTCGTCAAGTTCCATCGCTTGCTTCTTCTCGAGCTTGGCCGTCGAAGTGGGGTGGTGTAAACTCGAGATATTGGACTGATTTTTGGTTCATGCCTAAACAATGCAGCTTGTCCCAAACTAGGATGCAACAGAACACCACTATGCTGGACTACATGAGAGGAATGGATATACGATGACCTATGAAAACCGTGATATCAAAAAGACTGGCATAACTATTAAAGTTCTGGCAGGAGAACGCACGGTTCTTGTAATTGAGTGCAAGAAAGATACTACCTCTCATCCCATTCGGACGAGTGGCCAGCTCAAGTACTACATGAGGAATGGTCTTTTTCCTCACGGCATGGTCATTTATCCGCAAACACCTTTTATTCTTTCGATATCGAGGCAGATGATGCTGAAGTCATCACCCACAATACTTTGATGAACGTCACTGATCTTGAACAAATTTTGAATGCAGCGGCTGCCATGAGAGTTCCCGAGTTTGAGGATCAAAGGGCCGTGGTGCCTTAGCCACCGGATACCTCTCACCGACACATATTCGACACTTGCTAGCGTGCGGTATCACCTCTACGGTATTTGAAGGCCTCGCTCGAGGAGTGCTAATCGCAGGTGCTTTCCACAACTGCTCAGACTTGCCAATCCGCTGTGTCACCACACATGCCCGGGGCTCTTGTCTCCCAGCATCTGCAGGACACCAGGGAACCGCTTACTCAGTCATCTTCATGACAGTTTTTCATTTTCTCTCTCTTCAACATGGACGGAGTACGACTACTCGTGCGAGATTTCATATATCCTCTACCCTCCAAGTAGTAGGAAATCCTAGCAAAGCTTGTCAAGAATAGACCTCCCGGACAAACGTTTCAAGAGAAGAGCCTGGATCAGGCATACATTGACACAAAGGCTCTCTAGTATGACATACGATACATGAGACTATAAGAAACGATATTGAATTGAATTGGCGAAGATGGCACTCTTGGATTTAAGCTTCTCATGGGTCGTATAGGTATTCCAGAGCAGCTGATCAGTCAGTGCCTTTTACATGTGCCTTGTCAGGAGAGAAGCGAATTCGCCCTACCACTTTGCTTCTCTGCTCTGTCTTGAATTATCGTTGATGGGCGCTTGACGCACTTCCATCTACTTCGCATTCTCCCAGAAACGATTACACGCAAATCGCAATGGCTCCAGGCTGCAGCCGGGAGAAAGAGGTAATAATCGAATGTTATCCCATAACTCAGCACTCATGTCAAATGCGCTTCGCCACGATGAGGAAACTGTTCTGAGTGCAATGATACTGGGCAACGTGGAAAGCCGACCATAGTAATCCAGTTTTAGGTAAGTATCATGCACTACAATTGTCCAGCACATGGCATAGGAGCTCGAGAGGCAGCTTGGAAACTGGCGAACAGCTGGTCATGATTGATATTCCGCAAGGTCCGATCAGTCTCTGGTGATCAACTTCAACAAAAGAGCCGCGTGAGGCTGTGCTTCTAGCTCGTGGAATTAACCAACACCAGTAGGCTACCAAAACGATATCATGATCAGAGGTATGATTCGCCAGCGCGCGACGCTGAGGGCAATCGCTCAGACCCCTGCAGCGAGGAGGTTTTTTGCCGACAATGTCAACAATGAAGGAAAAACTACTCCTAAGAAACCCATGTCCTCGTCATTGCTGAGTGATGATATTCTGGAAAAAGCAGGTATGGACACGCAACAGCAAATGGATCGCGAGGTAAGACAGGCAGGGTCAGCTTCTTCTTCAGAGACTCAAACTGAGTCATCCACTTCCCAGCAAGCAAACGAGTCCCCCGAATCGACAACTGGTGAAGGATCTGAGTCTCAGAAAAAGTGGGAGCCGAACGCCCGTAAGAGCAGCGACAAGTCTACAACCGATCTTAAGCGTGAAAAACGCAGTAACACCTTCTATGCTATCATGCTGGGTGCAGCTATTGGTGCCGCTGCGTATGAAGCTCGCGAGTGGGACAATGAAGAGGACGTCAAGCGCCATCCCGACATTGGTAGCGGATACTCTCCCGACTTGTGCTACAAGCGCGTAAAGGCACGTGTGTCTGATTTCTGGAACTACTACAGAGACCCTGTTTTCGACAAGTTGCTGCCGGACCCGCTTCCACTGCCTTATGGACGCCCGCTGACCCTCGTTGTGGCGCTTGACGACTTTTTGATTCACTCCGAGTGGACTCGCGAGCATGGATGGAGAACTGCCAAGCGACCTGGTGTTGACTATTTCCTTGGATACCTCGCACAGTACTACGAGATTGTGCTCTTCACCACACGGTATCAAGCCTATGGAGAGAAGCCAGCACTGCAGCTGGACCCCTATCGATCGTGCTTTTCGTATTCCCTTTTCCGAGAGGCTACACGCTATGAGAACGGCAAGATCATCAAGGACCTGAGCGCTCTCAACCGCGATCTGGGCCATACCATTCTTCTCGACACCAAGCCTGACTCGTGGTCCCTCCAACCGGAAAACGCCATCAAGCTCAAGCCCTGGAAGGGCAATGCCGATGATCGCGGACTTATTGAGCTTATCCCCATGCTTGAGTGGATTGCAACCGAGAACGTGACGGATGTGCGTCCCATTCTTGCTACCTTCGACGACTCTGACGACCCGGCCAAGGACTACGCTATTCGTGAGTCCCAGGCCCGCAAGATTTTTGAGGAGAATTGGCACAAGGATCACAAGGCTGCCGCCTCTGGCAACTGGGCCGCCAAGTTCCTAGGCGTGCCCCCTTCCGTGCCCCCTACACCCATGATGCCCATTGACCGCATCCGCGAAGAGGGACGCAAGGGATACGAGCACTTCCTCCAGTATATCAAGGAGAATGGCGAGAAGATGCTTGCCGAGGAGAAGGCTCGCGAAAAGGAGTTTTTGGGCGAGCAGAAGTTCACTCTGGGCAAGCTGGTCACTGAGGGCATGCCCGACCCAGATGCCCTTGCCGCTGCGTACGCTGAGAAGGAGAAGCGCGAGCGTGAGTCGCTCGAAAAGATCGTCGCAGAGGAGCAGCAGGGAATCAAGGAGATTGAGCGCCGCGCCTAGCATGGATGTAAATAGTGTAATTTAGCGTTTAAACTGGCATATAGTGGCACACACTCTGACCCACCCATGTGAAGACCCTGCCAACCCGTACCCGCGTAACCTTTCGTGGCTTTATCACTTGCAGATACTGACATTTCCAGTAGTGCATGGTAAATCTGGATCGACTCCACCAATTACCATGACAGTTCCTTTGCTGTATGTGTTTGACTGCTACCAGCAGTTTTTTCGCCGGTTTCCCCCACCTGCGCTAACTTCAGGAATCGCAGTGTTCATGACGTTGGTGTTTATGGTAACAACGGTATCCCCCAGTATTGCCGAGTCGCTGGTTCTACAACCTTCTGCGCTCACGAGTCTCGAGCTCAATCGCCTGTCTTTCTACCCTCTGATCCATCTGAGTCTGCTCCATTTGTTTTTCAACCTGTGGGGACTGCTGCCCCTGCTGGCTGTGTTTGAGACTACGCACGGCACCGTCCGCACGGGCATTGTTCTCAATGTTCTTGCTGTGGTAACTGGTGTGGCTTACTCGATTCTCGGCATGATTATGTGGCCATCAAAGTCCGTTGCCGGATCTTCTGCTTGGGTCTTTTCGTTCTTGGCTTACTATGCCTACAATGACTACAAGCGCATTCCAATATGGCACATTGCCAATAACATGCATCTTCCTACATGGGCCACCCCACTTATCGCTTTGACCGTCACCACTCTCCTAGTTCCAGGCTCATCTCTGATTGGCCACGCCCTAGGACTGGGCGCGGGCTACGCTATGGCCATGGGGTACCTAGATGTACTTATTGAGCCATCGACAAAGGCGGTCGAATGGATCGAGTCCAAGATTGGTCGGGCCATTTCACTCATTCCTGCTGTGTTCAAATACTACCGCGAAGTGCCTGCTCGCGAGTCCCGTCTAGCGTTCCGAGAGTCTTCTACTCTTCCTGTGGTGGAGAATGACGCCTTTCCTGGCCAGGGCAATTCGTTGGCCTAAAGAAAGACCTACCTGTGCTCCTACTACCTACAACGTTGTACTATATCTCAGCATCGAATCCAACCCATCATATGTATACATACATCATACATTTCATTAGATAACATGCACGCTCGTTGGTGCTTAGGCAGATGGACTCTTTGCCTCTTTGGTGGTATCGGGCGTATCGTCGCTGCTTTCTTTGTTTCTGTCTTCGGCCCTGCACAGTTTCGATACAGTGTCAAACAATAGACGAGCGTTGTCCGCGCTAGTTTTTATAGCATACTGGTAAGGCTTGGAATCCTCAAAGCCGCTGACCCTTGTAAATTTATCGCTAGCAAGAGAGCTGGGCATTCCCCTCAGCACCTCTGTGCGGCCCTTGACAATTGCCTGGTTCAAAATTACCCGCAGCACGGCGTCTGATCGCATCACCAGTCGAGGTTTCTCGTTCGCAGTATGTGCATTGACATTCAATCTCAACGTGCCCGCACCCCGCTCTTTCCATCCTTCTTTGCTATTTGTCAAGTCGAGGGCATATAGCTTGGCTCGACAATTTATTAGGCTCTGTTCTTCCTCCTCCCCAGTTTTTGTTTCTTGTGGCTTGTAGAGCGATTCTGATTCCCGCTCGCCGATCTTTGGAGCCGCTGCTGCCAACGAAGTAGTCTCCTTGACGGGTTTTTTGTCGACCTTCTCTGATTGTGTTGCATCTCTTTGTGACTCGCCTACTCGAGGTTCGCCCTTCTTTTCTTCATTTTCTTCTTCTGTCTCTTCGCCGTTCTTGCTCTCCTCTCCTCCCTGTCCTTCTTTAGCAGCTTCATCTTTGCTTATGTCCGCATCTGTTTTCTTTTCAAGACTTTTGCCGAATATACTCTGCTGTGTGCTCTTCGTATTGGACAATGCTCCAAATATGCTGCCGTTTCCAGCTGAACCGCCATTTCCAAAAATACTAGTGACTTTGGCAGCAGGTTTGCCACTGTCGCTGCCAAAGATGGACGATCCACTGGGTTTCTCTCCAGGCTTGAAGAACCCAGCAGCAAAGCTCGATCCATGTGTTTTTTGTTCAGGGGTTGCCCTCTCGTCTATCGAGTGTTCGCTATCTGTCTTGGCCTTTTTCAATCGCTCATCTTCAGACCCCTGAATCTCTTCGACCTTTCGCTTTTGCTCGGTAGAAGCCATGTTTTGTGCTTGTTGTTCTGCGCGCATATGGCATGCCTTAACCAGCTAGACCAACCCCAACCCAACGCTTTACTACTGACAAACCGATGATCATCATGCATAAATACTGTTACTAGACTAGACCAGGCGCTTATCCGACAAATACCGAATAATTGGGCCCTGACCGGCAACCTCGCTGGTCTTTTCAAACCATGACAGAAGCACAGCCCCATTGCCATGCGACTGTCCCAATGGTGATCCCATGCCCTTATACAGATACTTGACCAGCACGTCCTGCTGCGGCCGCCCAAGTTCTTGGACGGTGCGCGTAATATCGCTTGCTCTTACTGCGGCCAGGAGTTCCAAGACAGTCTTGAGGTGCACGGCTTTCGTTTGCTCGTCTCCACCATAGGGTGGGTCGTCCAGCGCGACATTGAGTGCCCCCACGTGGTCTCCTCGGCTGAGCGCCTGCTTCACCTGCTGTGACTTGGCCACAACCTCGTCCATTGTCACTAGTCGTGGAGCTGGTAGCAAATCTGCAGGATTGAATTGGCTATCGGGGTCCAATGCGTCAATGTCTATTTTCCGGAAGTTGTCCATCATCTTGTGGAGGAGAACAGGCTGTGGAGGAGGAAGAGGAGGGGTCCGATAGACCTTAAACCCACCCTAGCCCTGGCCGGTGGGTTTGAGATGTAATTGCGGGCGAATGGCCAGCTTGATTGAAAAGTTTTTCTCTTCAAACAATTGAATCTCTTACAGTAGCCGACGTAGAAGGAACGGGCGCCGTTCGCAGCAAAAGTCCAGTGTTGTGGTCCGGTTTGTTTCCGGGAAGTCCTTGATGCCCAACCCTCGAACCAATTATTTTCCATTTATTTACACGCTTCCAGTGTGCAGGTGTACCGTGCATGCCCTACTTAGAGCAACACAATGAGCTCTCAGAAAGCAGCCTTCCGAGAGTCTCAAATACACCGGCTCTTTGAGCGCCTAGAGGAAAAAAACACCGACTACATAGATTCGCACACTCTCACGACCCTTTTGGTCCAGCGCTACGAAACATTTGAGGGTATCGAGGATGTCGTCAACCAATTACTCCAGTCCATGGGCCCAGTTAAGGACGGCAAGATCAAATACAAAGAGTTCAAAAACTACGTCAATACCACCGAACATGCGCTCAAAAGCTCATTCGGGTCCCTCGACAAAGACAACGATGGCTACTTTACAATTCAAGATCTCATCCGCGAATGTAAGAATCTCAGCATAACCATGGACGGGGATCAAGCAGCAGCGTTTTTCGAGTGTCTAGATGCCGATGGCGACGGAAAGGTGTCTTTCGAAGACTGGACTCATCAGCTATTATTCATCCCGACCTACGAGAACCTACCCCCGCTGCGGGCCGCCTATGTGTTTTTCATTGATGATCTATCATCTGAGGGCGATATCATCATGACCAGTGAGTCGTCGCATGGACTTGGATACTTTTTGGCTGGCGGTCTCGCTGGTGTTGTCTCCAGAACATGCACGGCACCTTTCGACAGACTCAAAGTGTACCTGATTGCACAGAGCGGTACTGCCATCAAGGAATCCGTCAAACAATCAGCAAAGTCTGCAGTAGAGTCTGCAACTGTGAACGCAGCAGCCAAACCTCGACCCATTGTTGCAGCGCTGCGAACTCTTTGGAACCAGGGTGGAGTCCGCGCCTTCTTCGTCGGTAACGGTCTCAATGTTGTCAAAGTGTTTCCCGAGTCTGCAATGAAGTTCGGCTCATTTGAAGCCACAAAACGCTTTTTCGCCACAATCGAAGGCGTCGAGGACGCATCTCAGCTTTCGAGAGGGTCTACTTTTCTGGCCGGAGGTCTGGGAGGAATGGCCGCTCAACTAACCGTGTATCCTATCGACACCCTGAAATTTCGGATCCAATGTGAAGCACAGTACTCAGAACTTCGGGGGAACCAACTACTGATACAAACTGCCAGGAGAATGTGGGCGGATGGGGGACTCCGCACCTTCTACCGCGGATTGTACGTTGGTGTTCTAGGAATCTTCCCCTTTGCCGCGTTAGACCTGGGGATTTTCTCAGCAGTGAAGAAGGCATACATTGCCAACCAAGCGCACAAGCTCAATATTGAAGAAAGTGAGGTCAATATCGGTAATTTCGTCGTGCTAACAATGGGAGCATTGAGTGGATCTATAGGAGCGTCGGCAGTGTACCCCGTCAACCTTTTACGAACCAGGTTACAGGCACAAGGAACCACAGCACATCCGTACAGGTACACAGGATTTATCGACGTGTGTTCGAAAACAGTGCAGCGGGATGGATACCGAGGGCTTTTTAGAGGTCTGGCTCCCAATCTGGCCAAGGTCGCGCCCTCCGTGAGTATAAGCTATCTCGTGTATGAGAACGCCAAATCATTCATGCATTTAGACTAATTAATTTATTGCATCAAACTTCCCGCTCTATCCAAGTGTTGAAGCTCACGGCCCCAAGGTCAAGGTACCGAACTGGAACATGGCAGGTAGGATCGTGTGGTTCAATGTTTGTATTGGCAGCCATCCACACCTTAGAGTCCGCGGAACTGCTGCCATGTCCGTCCTTTTGGCGAATGGCGATGGTAAATGACAACGGGTACCGATCGGCAGGAATGTCAGTAGGAATGTTCGACAATGTCACTAAACAGGCATGGTACTCTTCGAATAGACGGTTCCATGAAGGTATCATGTCACTAACGTCCGGATCCTCATCGAGAAAGAAATCCTTGGTGTCTCTGGACTCTATTCCAAAATTCTCCATATCGAAGGTGACTCGAGCCACAGGCTCACGCCGAGTTTCGGTCACAATCACAATTGAGATTGTCTTTACTGCAGAGGCCCTGAGTTTATCAATGACCGCTATAGACATGTGCTCGACGAACTCCTTGACAGCAGGATGCCGGTTTTGCTGTACGACAGCTCCATGATACCGTGCTTCCTGGAACGACGTCTCAGGGTAGACCTTGTAGAGGTAGAGTATTTTGTGGACAGCTACTATAAGAAATTCATGGAAGGCTGTGATCACTTGTGAGTACTTGATCGGTTTCTCCTCATTATCCATGCAGACTCGTTCGGTTTTAAGAATAAGGTGAGGAGGCCACGCGCGTGGGGGTGCGCCTTCACGCGTCATGTCGATTCGAAAAATCGACCAACAGTCTATCCATCGATTAGGATCTGGACAAGTGGTCGTTGATCTGGCGTCGGCAGTCAAAGAGCTCGTGGACAATGCACTCGATGCTCACAGCACTAAGGTGGATGTGGTGTTCAAGAACTATGGGCTGGACTCGATCAAAGTGACCGACAATGGCGATGGTATCCAGAGCGAGGATTTTGAGCAAATTGCGCAACCCAGCTCTACCAGCAAGATCCAATCATTTGACGATATTTCACGGCTGGTGACTCTAGGATTCAGAGGCGAGGCTCTCAGTTCGTTATGTGCATTGGCAAACGTCAGCGTAACCACAAAACAGGTAGACATTGCTTCCACAATGGCGCACAAGCTTGTTTTTAACAGCCAGGGGGACCTAATTAGCGACTCTCTAGAGAGAGCAACCAAGGGCACAACGGTTCTAGCGGAGAACCTGTTTCACAATCTCCCTGTTCGCCGCAAGACATTCGAGCGTAATCACAAGCGCGACTTTTCAAAGGCCATAAGCCTGCTGCACGAGTATGCGATAATCAGCGACCAGGTTCTGTTTACTGTGGTCCACCTCACAAAAGTCAAGAACTCGTCGCAGGATTCCGATTACAAAAGGAATGTGGTGTTTCGAACCACTGGTTCCCGCGTGAAGGGAAACATTTCAGAACTGTATGGGGCTATGTTTTCAGACAGCTTGATGCCAATGGACTTCATTCTCGACCCGGGTGCGGTTGTGCCAGGGGTTGTGATTGAGGATGATGAGGTAGTACCGCCGGAGGAGATCCGTATATCCGGGTTTATATCGCAACCCGTGCCAGGAAAAGGCCGCAGCACTTCGGATAGACAACACTTTTATGTGAACCAGCGGCCGTGTGGACAGGAGAAACTTGCCAGAGCCGCCAACGAGGTTTACAAGCAGTTTAATCATGTGCAAGTTCCAGGAATTATTTGCAACATCATTGCCCCAGCCAACTGCTTAGACGTAAACGTGACTCCCGACAAGAGGACTGTTTTTCTGCATGATGAGATAGCTCTCATCAATCAGTTTCGCCAACAGCTGTACCAGCTATTTGACACCGCCGCGCAGACGGTACCAAAGAGCAAAGTGACTATAGATACACAACGTTCTCGAGTAGTGCCAGTTCCTCGCCAATCAACGCTCGACGGCCATTTCCAGAGTAATCCGCAGCGGATGGCTCACAACTCCCCTCCGTTCACGCCAATATCCGACGATTCATTCGTACGAAGACGGGCTGCCACTCTCTCCAAAGGTACTGATCCATCACTGTCGGATTTTCTCTATAGCGGTAAGCTTCCCAGTACAGTTCAAGCAGAGGAACCGACGGTGAAAGCGATGCAGAGCTCACTGCGTAGCTTCATGCACTCTGCCCCATCGACTGCTCCGTCTCGCCCATCGCGGGGAACTCTCAGGTCATTTGCTGATGATCCCAGCATACCAGAGGTAGTGACGATAGGTGATGAGAATGATGCAAATAATGGCGATGAGGCACTGGTGGTGGCCCGCGTAAACCCGGTCGACAATGCTATATCACAAGGCATTCGGGCGAATGAAAAGAGGAGAATCAAAATTTCAAACCAGAAGCACACAACTCTGAATACCAGAGTGAAGTGCAACGTATCGCTTAGCGATATTGGTGAGAGACTAGCTAAAATTACGAACGACAAAGCGACAAACGACGTTCGCGGAAACAGGTTACGAGTCCAAGCTCTTGACATCAGTGCCGATGAGAAGGTCATCGAATCAAAGCTCGACCTCACTGTACATAAGCAAGACTTCACACAGATGGAAATAGTCGGGCAATTCAACCTGGGGTTCATTGTGGTGAGACGTACAGCGAAAGACACTGATGCAACAGACCTGTTTGTTGTGGATCAGCACGCCAGCGATGAGAAATACAATTTTGAAAGATATCAACGAGAGACTGTCCTTAACCATCAGAAGCTGGTCAGCCCCATGACACTGAAACTAACGGCCGTGGACGAGAGCGCAGTACTCGAGCATCCCGAAGTGTTTGAAAACAATGGTTTTCGCATCTCGGTGGATCCAGAATTACCTCCTGGCCAACAATGCAAGTTGATTAGCGTGCCATACAGCAAGTCAACCGTGTTTGATGTGTCGGACGTACATGAACTCATTGCCGCAATTCAGGAGGATCCCGGCAACAAGAATATCAAATGCTCCAAGACGCGAGCTATGTTTGCCATGCGTGCTTGTCGATCGTCCATCATGGTGGGCCAGTCACTCACCACAGCTACAATGAAAAAAGTGGTTGGGCGACTTGCATTTCTGGATAAACCCTGGAACTGCCCACATGGCCGACCGACCTTGAGGCACGTCATGTCAGTGGACCAATGGGAAGGATACTCCGGAGATGATCAATTTCTGCTGCAGTATTTAAATATTTAATTTATTTGCTTAATGGCATCAAGCCATCACTTGAGCCACGCGAGTGCACATATTTAGGATCTGCAGATGCTCATCCGCGCCGTCAGTGAGGCACTTGTCGGTTTCCGACAGAATCTCAGATATAATGCTCTTCTGCTGTATGTTAATTGTCTCCTGCTCCATCAGCTTGTCGTGAATCTGAGTCAAAAGCTGGGATCCGCTCCAGCCATTCTTGATAAGGTCGTCCACTGTACTGATAATGGTTGTGAAATTGGCATTGACCCCACCTTGAGCCGAGATGCTATCAAAAACGCTGTTCACAACGGTTTCTGGTAACGTGCCCGAGATCTCATTAACGCTCTCGACAGTAACGGCAGACTGAGTGCCATCACTAGCTTGAAGTTTGGCAGCTGACTGCAGGAGAGTGATCGCCTTACGCAAATCACCCTCGGAACTGGCCAGCAAAGCTTCTAACGCACCCTTATCGTAGTGAACTTTCTCTTGATCAGCGATGTAAGTCAATCTCCCCAGAGAATTGCCTTGGTCCAATGGGCGGAACCTGAACTTGGAACATCGACTGGCAATGGGGTCAATAATACGAGTAACGTAATTACAGATCAGACAAAACCGCGTGATGGTGGAATAGTTTTCCATTGTGCGTCGAAGTGCTGATTGAGCGTCTGCAGTCATGGAGTCTGCCTCGTCCAGAATAACAATCTTGTAAGGTGGACATGGATATTTGGCCCTCTGCGCCTCGGTGGGACGGGTCACCACCATTCTAGCAAATCTCTTGATCTTGTCCCGCACTATCGAGATACCTCGCTCATCTGAAGCATTGAGTTCCAAGACGCGCGACTTCATGAGCTCCGGCCCAAAGAGTTCTCGACAAAGTGCCAAGATTGTCGACGTTTTGCCTGTTCCTGGCGGACCGTAGAACAACATATGCGGGAGATTATTGGATCCCAATGTCCTCTTCAGGACTGTGACCGTGTTGTCCTGTGCAGACACATCGCTGAGTGTTTTAGGGCGACCGGTTAGTGATGCTCTTAGACGCAAAAGAGAGTGAAGAACTTACTATTTTTCGACCCATGGAGTCTCACTGGAGTGCTCTACCTTTCGTGTCGCGGATTTCGCGGTGAAGAAGCTCATGTCGCGTTCCGTGTTTAGGTTGGTGTACCCTATAACGCATCTTTCGACTCTGCTTGGTAGCAAAGATTGGGTCTAACCGCTATCCCGTGCTAGACAGGCGACTTTTGATATAATAACCCAAGAAGGCATACGAAATACTTAGTGAAATGGCTATGACGCACTGTGGCCATCCCGGTGGCAGCTCGCACGTGCAGTCAGTCGCTCAGCTGTTGAAACTATAATGTGACACAAATTTATTCTTCTACCCATTGGCCGTTTCTGACATAGTCTTTATACAGGTTTTGAGCGACTGCTCGGCTGGACGAACTCATAAGAACAGAAATCGAGCGAAGGTTCTTGGGTGGTCCAATGACATTGAACACTGCATGCATGGC
Organism: Trichomonascaceae sp. Y4102; assembly: GCA_023628915.1. Classification (NCBI taxonomy): domain Eukaryota; kingdom Fungi; phylum Ascomycota; class Dipodascomycetes; order Dipodascales; family Trichomonascaceae; species Trichomonascaceae sp. Y4102. Next base: position 61,561 of record JAMAJT010000006.1, on the reverse strand, counting down.
AGGGAGCAAGACCACTCTCACCTCGGGTTTTAGCGCCAGGCTCAGCTCAATCCTTGTGTATCTGTCTAGGAGTTCTGGTATGAATTTCCTCAGAACCTGCTTGTGTTTTCGCTGAACTGGAACGAGACCTGCGTTGTGCCATCCGCTGCTCTTCTTTGAGAGACTCGCAACCGAAGGGTTGCACAAAACGTTGATTGCTCGAGCCAATTCTGAGCCACAAGTGACAGTTTGCAGGGACTGGGAGTGCGCAAATTCTAGCATCAAGTCTTGCATGAGATGCATGAGGAGATGGTAGGACTTTGTCATTCTCAGGCGTTCCACAGACAAAAGAGTGCATACAAAATCACAGATTTTGCAAAACACTGACGATTCACTGCTGAAAATGAGCTTCTGAGCAATGTAGATGCTCAGCTCCAAATCCGGACGACTGAGGATTGGCCGAGCTCGATGACGTACAACGGCATTTAAAAACTTAAGGGTGAGTTCTGAGTGATCGCCGGAAATGCTCATGTTCATCAACCTGGAGAGAAATTGGGACAAAAGACGTGTATCAAGTTCGCCGCTTGAATAAGGGACCACCATGGGCCCATTTTGAGCCATTAGTTGGAGAGCAGCAATTGGCGAATGTTCAACATATAAAGAGATTAGTTGGCCAATAACAGCAGACTGAGTATCAGCATCGCTTGTATGCAACAGCTTCTCAATAGAAGAGGAAGCTGCTATGCGATCGTCGCGAGACATGCGACCATAGAGTGCCGAGTATACCGCTACAATGCGGAGGCAATCTGAAACCTTTGGCTGAGAAAGTGAAGCGATACAATCAATGACGCTAAGGCACAAAAGTGAAATATGCGGATCCTGAACAGATTGAGCCCTAACGCAAATAGCTCCTAGTTTCTTGGAGAGTTTGTCATCGCCAGTAACTGCAAAAAGATGCTTCGCGTAGATCAAAGTGGCCGCAAGATTTATCGTGCTCACTTTGCTGGAGTCGAGAATTCGGTCAAGACCCAGCATCACAATGGAGTTCAGCTCGCTATCTGTCGTTATCGAGCATAGCAAACAGCCCATCTTCACAGCTGAAATATGCTTGAATTTGACGGTAGCCATCATGTCATGAAGCGACTTGACAATGTGCCTTCGCAGTTTTTTAGCGTTGGATTGCTTAATAAAGTCCAATGCAACAGTAGCAAGCACGCGATGAGTTTCCTCATCAGTGTGCTTTGTCGCCTTAAATAGTAGCTCGATGAATTTGATGCTTGCTGTGGAATTTGAGGTGCTCGTCAAGCGATGAAGGCACTTGAATATGGGAATAAGACGGTCAGCACTTTCGGCCCTTTTCGAGAGAACTTTGAGCAACTTAGACTTTTGGTACTTGGCGAGGAAGTCCAGAGGCAGTTTGTAGATTACGGACAGCGCTTGAGACTCTTGTCGATCGATAATTATTTCAAGTAGGCTGACAGTGAGGCGGGGTAAGCTGTGCAACACATCGGCATTAGACACTACTCGTAAATCTGACAGATTCTGACTGTAGAGTAGACATAGGTCTTTCAGCTGAGCATCTGAGAAGTTTCTTTCGGCAAAATGGAGCCATCTTTGGGTCATATGGCTGAGCACCTCAGATGAAAGCTTGGCGACGTTCAACGTAGCGTCTGTGAACGAGAAAACTGTAGGATGTATCTCTTGAATGCGCATGAGACAGAAAATATGGGCCGAACAAGACTTCTTCTGATTGTAGGAATGCTCTTCTATCAGGCGAGAGGCTGTCAATCTCACAATTTCTGAGTGCAGCGACAAGATGGTGTAGCGCAGGGCCCAAATGATTGTACTTGGACCAGGAACATCTGAAAGACACACAGCAGCTAGTTTGCCGCTGAGCTTCTTGAGTCGAGCAGAGGTCCAGGTAGACAGAGCCCTTGTGAGCACCAATAGAGGAGTGCATTGGCTGGAGCACTCATTCAACAGTTCTGCGATTTGGTGATCAGAAAGAAGGCTGAGATGGGCTGAAAAAAGCTTCACCACGGGCTCCTGTAGCCACACGCTGGTAGCGTTCTTACCAATAACGCGACACCATGTTAAAAAAAATTTCGGTAGCACACGTAGATTCGAGAAACATTGGACGACGCACAAGACAAACTGAATCATATCAGGAGGAAAAGCTTCATGGCGCGAGACCAGAATGAGAATTTCCTGAAGGTTGATGGAGACTGCCTTAGGTTGGAGGAGGAGGATGGCCGTCATACGTTTCCAGTCGGGGGTTTTGTTGACCAGCTCGGGAACAAACATCTGCTGGGCAAGTTCTGCATCTAAAGGTGACTTGACGGGACAGTCTGACATCTGCTGCAATAGTGCGTTGGTGGTACCGGGCCATTTGGTTGAGATATCTCTCAGATAAATAGAGGGATAGTGCCGCCCTCTCAATATATAGTCAAACACTGAAGGGATGCTTTTGCTGAATATGGCTTGTTCTGGAACAAACGCAACCGCTTCGTGAATCGCCGATCGAATGGAGATCACTGTCTTCTTAGTCTGTTGGTCAAAGCTATTCAACGGAGCAAATATTTTGCTGAGTATAAGGTGACACAATTGTATTTGTGAGGGGAAATTGCGTGGAAGGGCCAAAATAGCGAGATTGAGTGCCAAAAGATATGTAGTGCTCTTGATCCGTTGTTTTCGCGCGTTGGCGGAGGCTGCATATATCTCCTTTTTGCTCAGCTCTTCCGTAACAAGCATGTTCTGGGCAGAATTGGTCTCCTCAAATTGTTTTGCCCGTATGATCTCTTCCAGCATGGGGTACATCGCCGTTAGCATTGCTTCGTAAGTCTCGCCAGCGAGTATTGAGCACTCCAAGTTCGCATATAGAATGGCATCGCTACCCGAGTCAGCAGGAAGGGTGCAAGTTGTAAAGATTTGCGACAGAGTAGCAGCCATTATTGAGAAGAGGTGGGCGAACTCTTGAGAAGTAGGGGCATGGCGATAACTTTCGAGAACCGGGATGATGATTGTTTTGAAGGCTTGTGACCTTCTTAGCAATGGATCACGAACTTCGGGGTTGGTTTGTGTCCAAACTTGCAATAGGAAAGCCCATACTTGAGGGCTTTGTCGCCATTTCTCCTCTCGCTTCATTCGATCAAAAACCCACTCCAAAAGAACCATTTGCCGGTAGGGGAGGTTGATCGACACGGTGCCTGCCAGCACCTCGTGTGCTACCTTGAGAAGATCATCGACATTGTTTGTTTTGTCACGTAAAAACTTCGTAAGCTTTTCATTGGAATCCATGAGGTGTTCAACGATGAAGTTGTTTACGAGTTTGAGGTTTAGCTCAGCCGTACTGAAGAGCCAAAAAAAAAATATTAAGGTTCAGCGACCGCTGCCTACTGCAAAGAAGAGAATATAATGAGCGACGAAGAGAGGCAGCTGGAGCAACTTGTATTTGGCGGATCGACCAGTTTCGAGCACTCTGCAGATGCGGGGCGTTTTGAAAACACCGAGAAGGGGTTTGTGTCGGAAGATGAGGGACTTGATACTGTACAAGATGAAGATCTCTTCTTTGTTGACGATGGACAGTCCAAGAACTCCAACCAAATGGACATCTCGGACAGCGAGTCAGAATCAGACGACATAGAGGCAGCAGCTTGGCAGGACAGCGACGACGAGCGAGTTCAGGTATCATTACAATCAAACCCTACAATCAAGAAGCTACGCAAGACTCTTAACGACGACGTGATCAATGGAACGGAGTATGTTCGTAGACTACGAGCAAGATACAGCAAAATGTTTCCTACACCTAAATGGGCTATTGACAGCCGTTCTGGTGGAGAGGGAGAAGACGGACCGGATTCGGACGACGACGACACTGCACACGTAAGAAAAAGTGATCCTCTGGCGCAGATTTTGAAATCACGGTCATCATACGTTTTTAAAGGAAAGAGCAAGCTATTACCTCCTACTACACTCGAAATCACTCCCATGCCTGATAGTTCAGCTTCGAACCAGAGCGGAAAGTCGATCCTGGACATCACTTTCCACCCCAGCCACTCTTTGCTTCTTTCTTCTGGCTACGACCAGCTTGCTCTGGTAAGTTATATCGACGGGAAGAAGAACCCCGTGTCAGCTTCTCTTCACGTCCGCAAGAGTGTTTACCAGCACGTGGGTTTTCATCCCAATGGTAAACTTGCTTTGCTCGGTAGTGAGCGCAAAGGACTTCAGCTGTGGAATATTTTGACTGGAGAGACCGAGAACATACGAATGTTTAGACATTCTAACCAAAGAGAGAGCCGATTCAATGACGTCCGTATGAGTAAGGATGGGCAACTATTGGCGATCATTGGAGCTAATGGTTGGCTCGACATTTTGTCGGCCACCACCGGTCAAAGACAGACTGGAGTGAAAATTGAATTTGGAGAGATAGCAGATGTAGCCTGGATAGGCGACAACTCAATGGTGCTCATTGCAAGCGATTCTGGAGTCATTCATGAGTGGGATATCAAGTCTCGCGAGTTCACTGCCAGGTGGCAGGATGCTGGAGGAGCCGGTGTTACGAAAATTGCCGTGGGAGGCGGACCATCCAATGATAGATATGTTGCTATAGGCACTTACTCTGGAGTCGTAAGCGTGCACGATCGGTTTAATCTGGCTGTCAGTCTTACTGTCTCGCACTTGGAGCCGGCCATTTGCAAGCCTAGGGCCACTCTTGAGCAGCTCGTTACTCCTATCACCAGTCTTTCGTTTTCAAATGATGGTCAGATTCTCGCATATGCCAGCAACAAGGCCATGTCTGCGCTCCGACTCGCACACGTTCCTACATTTACTGCATTCAAAAACTGGCCCCTCCAGACTACCAGACTGGGGCATGTGAACGCCATTGCTTTCTCACCTGGTACTGAGATGCTTGCTCTGGCTATGGAGGAGGGAAGAATAAGGCTCTGGAGACTTGAGCACTATGTAAACTGACCACGATTAACTTAAATTAAAGGCTACATTATTGCTGTTGCTGTTGCTGCTGAATCTCGTTCAAGTGTTGCTGTTGCTTTTGTTGCTGCAGCTGTTGGGCGGCAGCAGCCGTCGTCTCCTCATGTGCCTTTTTGATCTCTTCGTTGATTAGTTCCGCGCGAAGCTTAGCCTGAAGTTCCGGGGTATTGGGGAAATCAGGCTGTTGCTGGGCCTGCATCCATCTAGACATATATGTCACCTTGGCCTGAAGCAGGCGATTCTTGACAAAGGTGACCGCATTGCCATCAGCTCCTCCTTGAACCATTCTCGTCAGGACGCTGGTGATGATCTGATCCATAGGGTCCTGTGGTTGAGGGTTAGCCATATTGGACTTTTCTCTTTCGCTCAGGCCCATATTAATAGCCTTGTTGGGGTTCTTTTTACGTCGCTCTGGCTTTGTGAGAAGCTTTTGCCCGTGCCAGGCATACAGCGGCACGAAACTCTCGAAGAATCCCGCGTCCTCGTCAAATAAGTTGGGGAACAACCAAAGGCCAGGTTTGAGAACAACCCATGTGATCATAAAGATAAACAGCCGGATGATGGCGATGACAAAGAACATGCCCAGCAGCCCCAGTACTCCCATAGATAGATACCATACCCCCACACGCATCTTGACGGGCCACAGAGGGAATAGCACAATGGCAAATACTGCCACTAAAGCCAGGGCCGCATACACATATGTGATAGGCTGTATGGGCTCGAAAAACCATATGTAGTACATGTCGTCCTCAAAGTCTTGTTGAGGCATGATCTCCAAAACAGGAACTCCGTAGGCTGGCTTCTGATTCGTTTGAATGGCCTGCTTTGTTTCGAGTTTGCGTACCCGAAATGCCAATTTGTTGAGAGGGAGCAAGCGCAGCGCAGCAATTGCCTGCTCTTTGTTTTCTATTGCGGGCAGGTTTGATCCTTTGGCTGCCGCTTGCTTTTTGTACTCCGGTGACTCCAAGGCGCGCACAGCTCGCTTTACTCTGAAAAAGTCATGTCGCTTGCCCTTAAAAATGCCTTGTCGCTGTTTCAGCGATCTATGATGGCGAAGGAAGTTTCCCACAGCGAGTGCAGGAGGGGTCACCTGGCTGAGATCTGGTGCGCCAATTTGCACTTCTGAGGACATTGTTATGTGGATAAGTCGCACGCACACAACCACGTCAACCATGAACGGGTCAAGTATATTAGGGTTGCGGCTGGCAAAAACACCGGGAGTCGATGCAAGATATATTTTGAAATATACAAACATGATTGAGAGATCTAATCCACAGCTGCCCTCTTCAAGAAGAAGGAGCGTCTTGGAGAGCAGCTTATTGTGTAGCGTTGTTGAGTTAACTCATACCTGAGCTAGCAAGGTAAAAGAAAAGTGTCATCAAACAGAGAGTAGTGATGTGTGTGTATTTGATCCACAGGTAGCCTATCCAACCGCCAGGGGCTGACCCCATGGACGTCCCACATTGAGCTGGATTGGACTCCACGAAGAGTGCCGAGCGTAGAACGAGAGTGCAATTGCCAGCTGCGGAAACTTGCAGATCCCACCTCGAGAAAATTTGCATTCCACAAACCTGGCTGAATAATGAGGCAAAGCTGTCTGAGGATACTGTGGTATTACACACTGGATGTTTCCCAGAGAGTCAGGCAGCGATCGAACCTCCCGGTCACCAGAGACTTGCAATCGATGGACACGTCTAGAGCAGTCGTCTTATCGGGCTCACCGTATGTAGCATAGGAAACCCAGTTGCCTGCGCTCCATACTTTGATCGACTTGTCGTAAGAGCCTGTGAACAGCGCAGCACCATTGTGAGTAAATTTGGCATCGCAGATCGTGCTGGTGTGTGCCGGTATAACACACGTGGATTTGCACTGACGAAGATCCCATACGACCACTTGACCGTCTGACCCCGCGGTTGCAAGCTCGTAGCCATTTGGTGAAAAGTCGCAGGCATACAGTCGGCCAGTGTGGCCGCGTAAACTCATGATAGTCTTGTCAGTGCGCAAATCAGTAACATTGGCTGTCGCATCAAACCCCACAGAGCACAAGAGACCACCGTCAGGGTGGAAGCGGGCGTTGTAAACCTCGTTTGGGTGAACTCCACTGGAAATGGCGGTGCTGGTGGCAAGATCCCACAGTTTCCAGCTGTGATCGTAGGAAGCAGACACTAAAAACTCGCCCGAGCGATGGAACGCGATTTTGGGCACACGTGCTTCGTGCTGGCCTAGCAAATGCTCTGAGCCATCGGACCTCCACAGCTTGATTTGGCCCTCCAGGCCAGATGTAGCCAGACATACTTCTACCTGAGAATAGGGTGATTTCCACGCTATGCCTGAGGCCATACCCGCGTGGGCATTGCCCAAGTCGCGGACAGTCTCTAGAGTCTGTAAATCTAAGATCTGGACTCGACCTGCCCAGTCTCCTGCAGCTACATGTAAGTTGTCATCACTTATAGCAATACCACTGACTGCCCGGGCAAATGCTGCCTGGCTAGCCACGGATGTGTAAGTCTTGAAAGGTTCTAGGACCTGGCGTCTTGACTTGACTGTATCGAGGAGTGATACTGCGGCCGCCTGCCTTTCAGACTCTAGACGAGCTTTTGCTCTATGGAGAGATGACTGAGCCAGCTGGAGTTTCCAACCAGCGGAATCATGGGCCATTGGCTGCAACATTAGCTTAAGCACGCTGAAAGAATACTTGTACTTGCGCCTGTCAATGTGCCCACGTTGCCGCACGATGGCGTTGTTTTGTCGTTGAAACAGCGATGTGGGGAAAAAGGTCGCCGCAACAACAAGTGTGGTGGTGCGTTACCCTGGACCACCCAAAGCTGCAGGGGTTCCCATTGATACGACTTTTCAGGATTCAGGTACGAGAATATTTTCGCACCGTGTGTGCACATGTGCACGCACATTCTATGTCAAGGTCGTCTAGGTCATTGCACATGTAGGGACGACCGCTGATCCCCCACTCGCATGACGTTGCCATCAGCTACTCCGCCTGCCAAATTGAGTTGCCCCTCCCTCATGAAGATCACGGCAGCAGTGCGGGGTAGGCCAGCCCTCGATTGGGATTCACAGGCACAGCTACATGTATTAGACGTACAGGAAGCCTGCAGCGAGCTTATTCAGGTTGCATGGTTGATGTGAGATCTTCCTTTGATTTGCGTCTATCCAATAGAGTATGGCTAACACCGTCAGCAGCTAGCGGGGTATGGTCAGTTTGTGATTTAACAAAAGTTCCAGGATTGCTTAAGCAGGCATAAAACTTCTATACCAATGATGTTGGCCCAAATAAATCTACAGGGACCTCCCGTCCACGAGTGGCGCTGACTCTAAAAGAATGCCAAGTCGCAGAGAGGCTGCCATGGCAGTTTAATTGTCCGACGCATCTTCCTGGTTGTACTCCGAGTTACCCCAGCCCACCACCCCACATGTCGCCTCATGAGATTTTCAGGGGCGAGCTTGCGTGGGTCAGACTCACTGTATCGCAAACATAGTCACTGAACGGCACATGCATCGGAGCAAAATCCTGGACCCTGGTTGATAAGAAATAGTGCAAAAGAGCCGAAGGAGATCTGATTGCAGCATGTGGATGATGGCGAACGAGGACAGAGGAAAATTTACTAAACTAGTCTCTAGCTGTCAATAATCGAATAGCCAAGAATAGGGACGCCTAGACCAATATCTTTGCTCTATATCGTTGGTTCCTTGCCTGCTGACAAGTTTGCATGGGCCAGGACCACAGTCTCAGAGTCTGCATGCCCCGCATTACAGCGGACTACAGGGATCTCATGTTTTACCGAGAAGACCGAACTGTCTCATGCATGCTCACAAGCATGCATGTGTTTGTGCTTGTGATCATGTCGCTGAGAAAGAGAGCGACAAACCTATTAAAATAGGCCCATCCACCCTGGTCGATCTTCTTCACCACTTTCGTTAATTTCGGACAGCGCTTCAGTCATTCCTTACAAATGACCCGCAGCAGCTCTATCATAACCTTGGCTCTAGTGGCCAAGGCTCTGGCAGACTGCCCTGCCCCGTCGGGACGCGTTGCGGAATTTATTACGGCCGTGGGAGATATTGGTACGAGGGCCCAAGCGGTTACTAATAAGATCAACGATTACGATGCTTTCTCGGGTCTTCTAGGAGCATGGTCCATTCAGAATAAGGAAGACAAAATTGAGACAGCGGTGTTGGAGGCAGTACTTATCGCCAACAGCCTTCCCTTGGATCTATCCGAGTGCGACCAAGCGGCCATTCTGAAGGCCACCAACGGCGTTGTGACTGCAATTACTAACACCCTTGCGGCTTTGACTGCCAGAAAGGACGACCTATGGCCTGTAGGTGGAATTGTCGATTTCGATCTAGAGGGTTTGCTCTTTGAGACTTACAATCTCGAGCTCGCTACCTTCTCCCGGTTTCAATGCCCTGAGGTCGAGAGCATGGTTGACCTGTTTGACAGGATCAATGACGCGTTTGCAGAGACATTCAATTCTTTTGGTATGCCCCTGACGCCTGCTCCCAACCCCCCGGTCTGCGAGACCGCGCCTCCTGCTTGCAGCAGCACCCCTGTGGACTGTGCTGGACACTCTCCCATCGGTGTATATGCGGATGTTGTGAATGCTCTCAAGTCCCTGTCTTCCGAAAGTTCTAAGACAGCCAAATCTGTCAACAATTTCCGCCCTAGCTGGGGCTGGGGCTGGTGGGGCCCTAGTTCTTCTAGCCAGATCCAGTCCGACATCAGCCACGTCCAGTCTCACATCCAGAACGCGCTATCTGCTGCCAACGCCGTTATAGCTCCTGTTGGCGATTGTGAGGCCAAGCTTATTGTTGATACACTCCAGAACTCTGCGTCTGATATTTCCAGCACTTTCGTGGCCCTCACGAACCAGGCTTCTGAACTGAACTGGGCGGGTGCGCAGGGAGTTGTATGGACTGAGCTCAACATATGGAGTTCGCTCCTCTGGGCGTTTGAATCCGCCATCTACAACTGGATCCCTTGTGCTTACGCCGACCAGCTCAGTGCTGCTCTCGAGCAGATTAACACTGCAGTCAACAATGCGAGAGATGCAAACGGCCAGTCTTCTATGGTCTTCCCTACTCCTCCTTCGTGTCCTGCTACTACTTGTGGTGCTTCCACTTCGGTTGCTGCTCCTACGTCGGTTGTTGCTCCCACTTCGGTTGTTGCTCCTACGTCGGTTGCTGCTCCTACGTCGGTTGCTGCTCCTACGTCGGTTGCTGCTCCTACGTCGGTTGTTGCTCCCACTTCGGTTGTTGCTCCTACGTCGGTTGTTGCTCCCACTTCGGTTGTTGCTCCTACGTCGACTGTTGCTCCTACGTCCGCTCCTCCCAGTTCCGGTGCTGCTCCCGTTTCTACTACCGCTACTCCATGCAGCACTGTTGACTGCGCGGGACACACCGCTACTGGAGCCGTCTCATCTCTGGTCAGCGCTTTGTCGGCTCTCTCTTCTGACACCTCCAGCACGTCGGACCTTGTCAACAAGTTCGAAGCTAGCCAGGGTATCAATGCTGCACTTGGCATTCAGGAGAACTACGCCAACATCCAAACTGACGTGCAGAACGCTCTCTCCGCGGCCAGTGCTATCCCGACTCCTGTCAGCGACTGTGATTCTCAGTTGATCGTTTCCGCTGTGGCCAACTCTGCGCCGGATATTGCAAGCGTGCTCAATGCTCTGAACACCAAGGCTTCAGCTCTGATCCAGGTTGGCACTGATCAGATTGTTCAGGGTGATCTCAACACTCTTGCCAACTTGACTGCTCAACTTGAGGCAGTAGCCTACCACCGATTCCCATGTGCTTATGTTGACCAACTTAAGTCATCGTTTAGTCAGATCAACAGTGCGTTCAACAGTGCCAATGCTGCATATGATCTGCCTTCTGTGCAATTTCCAGTTGCCCCTCCTTCGTGCGCACCCTCTTGTGGCGCAGTCAGCTCAGCACCTGCTCCTGTCAGCTCTGCACCAGCTCCTGTAAGCTCTGCGCCTGTCAGCTCAGCACCAGCCCCAGTTAGCTCTGCCCCAGCTCCTGTCAGCTCTGCTCCTATCAGCTCTGCACCAGCTCCTGTCAGCTCTGCCCCTGTTAGCTCATCGCCAGCACCTGTTAGCTCAACGCCTGTTAGCTCTGTGCCTGCTCCTGTTAGCTCCGCGCCTGTAAGCTCCGCGCCTGCTCCCGTTTCTACTACCGCTACTCCATGTAGCACTGTTGACTGCTCGAGACACACCGCTACTGGAGCCGTCTCTTCTCTGGTCAGCGCTTTGTCGGCTCTCTCTTCTGACACCTCCAGCACGGCGGACCTTGTCAACAAGTTCGAAGCTAGCCAGGGTATCAATGCTGCACTTGGCATTCAGGAGAACTATGCCAACATCCAGACAGACGTGCAGAACGCTCTCTCCGCGGCCAGTGCTATCCCGACTCCTGTCAGCGACTGTGATTCCCAGTTGATCGTTTCCGCTGTGGCCAACTCTGCGCCGGATATTGCCAGCGTACTCAATGCTCTGAACACGAAAGCTTCAGCTCTGATCCAGGTTGGCACTGATCAGATTGTTCAGGGTGATCTCAACACTCTTGCCAACTTGACTGCTCAACTTGAGGCAGTAGCCTACCACCGATTCCCATGTGCTTACGTTGACCAACTTAAGTCATCGTTTAGTCAGATCAACAGTGCGTTCAACAGTGCCAATGCTGCCTATGACCTGCCTTCTGTGCAGTTCCCCGCTGCACCTCCTTCGTGCGCGCCTTCTTGTGGTGCCGTCAGCTCTGCTCCTGTCAGCTCTACACCAGCTCCAGTAAGCTCCGCGCCAGTTAGCTCCGCGCCTGCTTCTGTCAGCTCGGCACCTGCCCCTGTCAGTTCCGCGCCTGTTAGCTCATCGGCAGCACCTGTTCGCTCAACACCAGCACCTGTCAGCTCCGCGCCAGTTAGCTCTGCTCCTGTCAGCTCTGCTCCTGTCAGCTCTGCTCCTGTCAGCTCTGCCCCTGTTAGCTCATCGCCAGCACCTGTTAGCTCAACGCCTGTTAGCTCTGTGCATGCTCCTGTTAGCTCCGCGCCTGTGAGCTCTACACCAGTACCTACTAGCTCTGCACCTGCTCCCGTTACTACTAGTGCTACGCCATGCAGCACTGTGGACTGCTCGGGACACACCGCTACTGGAGCCGTCTCTTCTCTGGTCAGCGCTTTGTCGGCTCTCTCTTCTGACACCTCCAGCACGGCGGACCTTGTCAACAAGTTCGAAGCTAGCCAGGGTATCAATGCTGCCCTTGGCATTCAGGAGAACTACGCCAACATCCAGACTGACGTGCAGAACGCTCTATCCGCGGCCAGTGCTATCCCGACTCCTGTCAGCGACTGTGATTCCCAGTTGATCGTTTCCGCTGTGGCCAACTCTGCGCCGGATATTGCCAGCGTACTCAATGCTCTGAACACGAAAGCTTCAGCTCTGATCCAGGTTGGCACTGATCAGATTGTTCAGGGTGATCTCAACACTCTTGCCAACTTGACTGCTCAACTTGAGGCAGTAGCCTACCACCGATTCCCATGTGCTTATGTTGACCAACTTAAATCATCGTTTAGTCAGATCAACAGTGCGTTCAACAGTGCCAATGCTGCCTATGACCTGCCTTCTGTGCAGTTCCCCGCTGCACCTCCTTCGTGCGCGCCTTCTTGTGGTGCCGTCAGCTCTGCTCCTGTCAGCTCTACACCAGCTCCAGTAAGTTCCGCGCCAGTTAGCTCCGCGCCTGCTCCTGTCAGCTCTACACCAGCTCCTGTAAGCTCTGCACCAGCACCTGTAAGCTCTGCGCCAGCTCGTGTCAGCTCCGCACCAGCACCTGTCAGCTCTGCTCCTATCAGCTCCGCGCCTCTGAGCTCAGCACCTGCACCTATCAGCTCCGCACCAGTTAGCTCTGCTCCTATCAGCTCTGCGCCTGCTCCCGTTTCTACTACCGCTACTCCATGCAGCACTGTTGACTGCTCGGGACACACCGCTACTGGAGCCGTCTCATCTCTGGTCAGCGCTTTGTCGGCTCTCTCTTCTGACACCTCCAGCACTGCTGATCTTGTCAACAAGTTCGAAGCTAGCCAGGGCATCAATGCTGCACTTGGCATTCAGGAGAACTACGCCAACATCCAGACAGACGTGCAGAACGCTCTCTCCGCGGCCAGTGCTATCCCGACTCCTGTCAGCGACTGTGATTCCCAGTTGATCGTTTCCGCTGTGGCCAACTCTGCACCGGATATTGCCAGCGTGCTCAATGCTCTGAACACCAAGGCTTCAGCTCTGATCAAGGTTGGCACTGATCAGATTGTTCAGGGTGATCTCAACACTCTTGCCAACTTGACTGCTCAACTTGAGGCAGTAGCCTACCACCGATTCCCATGTGCTTATGTTGACCAACTTAAGTCATCGTTTAGTCAGATCAACAGTGCGTTCAACAGTGCCAATGCTGCATATGATCTGCCTTCTGTGCAATTTCCAGTTGCCCCTCCTTCGTGCGCACCCACTTGTGGCACAGTCAGCTCAGCGCCTGCACCTGTCAGCTCTGCGCCTGTCAGCTCAGCACCAGCCCCTGTTAGCTCTACTCCGGCCCCTGTCAGCTCCGCGCCTCTGAGCTCAGCACCTGCACCTGTCAGCTCCGCGCCAGTTAGCTCTGCACCTGCACCTGTTAGCTCTGTTCCTGTCAGCTCTGCACCTGCTCCCGTTTCTACTACCGCTACGCCATGCAGCACTGTTGACTGCTCGGGACACACCGCTACTGGAGCCGTCTCTTCTCTGGTCAGCGCTCTGGCTGCTCTCTCGTCTGACACCTCCAGCACTGCTGATCTTGTCAACAAGTTCGAAGCTAGCCAGGGCATTAATGCTGCCCTTGGCATTCAGGAGAACTATGCCAACATCCAGACTGACGTGCAGAACGCTCTATCCGCGGCCAGTGCTATCCCGACTCCTGTCACCGACTGTGATTCCCAGTTGATCGTTTCCGCTGTGGCCAACTCTGCGCCGGATATTGCCAGCGTGCTCAATGCTCTGAACACCAAGGCTTCAGCTCTGATCCAGGTTGGCACTGATCAGATTGTTCAGGGTGATCTCAACACTCTTGCCAACTTGACTGCTCAACTTGAGGCAGTAGCCTACCACCGATTCCCATGTGCTTACGTTGACCAACTTAGATCATCGTTTAGTCAGATCAACAGTGCGTTCAACAGTGCCAATGCTGCCTATGCTCTGCCTTCTGTGCAATTCCCAGCTGCCCCTCCTTCGTGCGCGCCTTCTTGTAGTGCCGTCAGCTCTACACCAGCTCGTGTCAGCTCTGCACCAGCACCTGTCAGCTCTGCTCCTATCAGCTCCGCGCCTCTGAGCTCAGCACCTGCACCTGTCAGCTCCGCGCCAGTTAGCTCTGCTCCTATCAGCTCTGCGCCTGCTCCCGTTTCTACTACCGCTACTCCATGCAGCACTGTTGACTGCTCGGGACACACCGCTACTGGAGCCGTCTCTTCTCTGGTCAGCGCTCTGGCTGCTCTCTCGTCTGACACCTCCAGCACTGCTGATCTTGTCAACAAGTTCGAAGCTAGCCAGGGCATTAATGCTGCCCTTGGCATTCAGGAGAACTATGCCAACATCCAGACAGACGTGCAGAACGCTCTATCCGCGGCCAGTGCTATCCCGACTCCTGTCACCGACTGTGATTCCCAGTTGATCGTTTCCGCTGTGGCCAACTCTGCGCCGGATATTGCCAGCGTGCTCAATGCTCTGAACACCAAGGCTTCAGCTCTGATCCAGGTTGGCACTGATCAGATTGTTCAGGGTGATCTCAACACTCTTGCCAACTTGACCGCTCAACTTGAGGCAGTAGCCTACCACCGATTCCCATGTGCTTATGTTGACCAACTTAAGTCATCGTTTAGTCAGATCAACAGTGCGTTCAACAGTGCCAATGCTGCATATGATCTGCCTTCTGTGCAGTTCCCAGTTGCCCCTCCTTCGTGCGCACCCTCTTGTGGTGCTGGCGCCTCCAGTCCTATGGCGGACCTGAAGGTTGTTAAGAAGAACGCGTCTCCCGCCCTCTCCAGTTCTGCCCAGCCTGCTACTACACAGTCTGTGGCAATTGCCAGCGGCACGCCTTCCGCCACTGCTGTTGTATCTCGTAAGCCTTCTGGCTCCGGCGCTTCTTCTGCTGCCCACGCAAACGGCGCTAAGTCTGTCCAGTTTGCTGGCTCTTCCATTGTGACAGGTTTGCTTTTTGCTCTGCTGATTTAAGTTGACTTTTGATTCTTACTGATTTGTTAGATTTTGAATAAATGTGATTTGATTATACTGTATGTCGTCTCATGAATGAATGAATGCTATGTGGAATACTCTCGGTACAGGTCTTCAACCTTTTGCGCCTCTGACTCCGACATTGAGTAGCAGTGTTCTGGCTGAGGGAATTCTCGTGCTCTGACCTCTGCCTTGTACTGCGAGATGGCAGCCACATGGTCATGGCTCATGTTGCCATACTTCTTGAGAAACTTGGGCGCGAATCCGTCAAAACCACCCAGCATGTCCAGCTGAACCAGCATCTGTCCGGAGCAGTGAGGACCAGCGCCAATGCCAAGCGTAGGAGTGTTGAGAACGTCTGTCACCAGCTTGGCCACGGGGTTCGGCACAGCCTCAATGATAAACATAAAGCACCCAGCTTCCTGTAGTTCCAGTGCCTCCTCCAAAATGATTCTCGCAGATTCTGCTGTCTTGCCCTGTGCCTTGAACCCTCCATATGACGCCTTTCTTTGGGGCTTGAGTCCTACGTGGCCCATGACAGGAATGCCAAAGTCGACCAATTTCTTGACAGTCGGCACAATCTCACTACCGCCCTCAATTTTCACTCCCTCGGCATCACCTTCACGTACGAGGCGAATTGCAGACTCAAGGGCGTGACCAGGACCCTTCTCAAACGACCCAAATGTCATGTCGCCCACAACGAACCCAGTCTGAGTTCCTCGAGCAACAGCAGCCGTGTGGTAAATGATATTATCAAGCGTCAACTTGTTGGTGTCAGGAAATCCCATAGCGACCATGGCCAGTGAGTCGCCTACAAGTACGATCTCGCATCCCGCGGCCTCCACCATCTTGGCCGACGGGTAGTCATAAGCCGTTATGCCTGTGATGGGAGTTTTCGATTTGTAAAGCTTCCGCAGATGAGGAATGGTCACCTTAGGTCGCGCGGCTACAGCTGGGGCCTGAGGAGCTGAATAAACAGTCCTTACACACTGCTTGGATAGTGACTTGGCGGTTCTGGCAATCCGGTTCATTGTGGCGAATAATTTGTCAGGGGGTCGGAGGTTCCGCTTTTGCCTAGCCGCTCAGCCACACTCCAGCAAATTGGCCCATTCGTCCGAGCTGTTGGGCTGCATCTCTACGCATAAGCGTTTGTTCACATACCTAACAGTAAACGTCGCTGCTGCATGGATGGTTATACGGGGATCATTACGCTAACAACCATAGTTCACTTTACTATCTCTTGACATGTTCCTCGGCAATTGGAATCTCCCTTATCCGAGAACTTTATTTCGAAAGGGTCTTTCCCTCGGCAGGCGATCGATATAGGACAATCTCCAACCACATGTACTACTTACGATCTGGAGTGCATGCGCAGGCGCCAGACTCTCCGGTTAAGCTTCCTAGCGCCGACGGAGATGGCTATATTAGCCTTGACAAGTTGATTCAAGACCAAATCCCAGCTGTGGAGGATAGAACGTGGTTTTGGAACCACCCTCTGTTCGGAAGCGGTGCTCTACAGACAATGTACGCTGCAGCAGGGAATTTTGAGCACGTTGACCAAGTCTATTATGGACGACGCCTCATGACGTGGGATGACGGAGCCCAGATATCCCTGGATTATCAGGTAGACGCACCTGAGACCCCTGAAGAGTGGGCAAAACAAGTGGAATACAAGCCGGTCGAGGGCTTGCCACCATTCCCCTCGAGAACGAGATACCTGCGACCTGAAGAAGTTGAGACCCTGGATAACTCCGACATCACGCGCCCCCTGGTAATCTCGCTGCATGGACTTACTGGTGGGTCTCATGAATCTTATGTCAGATGCGCAATCAGCTCTTTTAAGAAGCGTGGATTCGATAATCTGGTAATAACGAGCCGTGGATGCAATAGAACGAAAATCACCACTCCGCAGCTCTTCTGCGCCATTATGACCGACGACATTCGCCGTCTTGTCAAGCACATTAGACACCAACAACCATCACGGAAGATCTTCTTAGTGGGTTACTCTCTTGGTGCTTCTATCCTAGCAAACTACTTGGGTCAAGAAGCGGACAAGGTCGACGTCGACGGTGCCTGCTGTGTGGCTAATCCTTGGGATCTCCATCTTAGTGGGCTCGCATTACATCAGTCATTCATGGGACGAAACCTGTACTCGCCAGTAATGACCAAGAATTTGCTGAGGGTAGTCAAGAATCACCGCGATATGCTATCGCAGAACCCTGTCTTCCAGGAAGCTGTGGCTAAATCTCGACCAAAGTTTATTTTTGATTTCGACAACATCTACACTGCTCCGTTCTTTGGCTTTGATTGCGCCAGCGATTACTACAGACTGGCTAGCAGTGTACACAGGCTGACATCCATCAGAACCCCAACGCTCATTCTCAACTCTGTGGACGATCCCATTGTTACCAAAGACTGCATCCCCTACGAGGAGTCGCGCAGGAACCCCTATACCTATCTTGTTACCACAGACGTTGGCGGCCATCTAGGCTGGTTCATGCCGGGTGGCAAGAGATGGTTTGCGGATGTTGTAGCCGACTACTTCAGCGCGCTCTTTGATCTTGTTGGAGATTTCCGTGATGCCAAAGCAGATGTGTCTCTCCCTCCTAGGAAGTGGCATGTGAACGAGTTGCAACTGTAAATATACTATTATTATTAGATCAAGTAATTATATACATACCACCTGCAGAGCCTGATGGTATTGCAGGGCCTTTTGTTGGCTCAAGATGCTCGTGACATCATCAATGACGTTCATTTGGAACCCCAATTGAATGAAGATCTTGATCTTGTACAAAACCAAAAACATGTCTGGGGCCGATGCCCACCCTAGTGGGCCGTCTGTTCCGTACTTTGTAAAAGTCTGCAACAAAAGATCAGCTGAGTTTCGAGCTTGCTTTGTGAGAAACTCATATGTATCTTTGTGATCTTGCGTGACGCTTAACCGAACAAAGTCCGCCAACTGTTCCAATCGAACCACGTCATCCACATAAAGATTGGATTTCTCTTGCATAAAAAGCTCGTCATCTTCCTGAGAAGCATTCTCCAGTTGTGTTTGAAGTGCGCCGTCGCCCAGCAGAGCATGTGCCATTATGCCCACCGTATGGTCGTTGACAGGCAGCCTTGACAGAATGGCCTTCTCGCCAGCTTTCGTCGAGAGATCATCTTGCTTATAGTATGCAGCAACCAATTGACTACTGAGAAGTCTCACGGTTGGGTCGTCGTCGGAGAGAAATTCCCACAGCTTGATCAGTATGTCAGAGGGACAAGATTCAGCGTGGTAGTCAAGAAACCCCGAGATCCCACACAGAGCAGCAGTGCGACCAGGAACATCCTTTTCGCTGAATTGAGAGAGAACTTCGACAAATTCAGAGACAGCTTCTTGTTCACGATTGGCCAGCATACCAGACAGAATGCCGAGGGGCTGCACCGCGGCCGCTTTGATCTCGTCCGAGACCTGTTTTTCTAGGCAGCAGTTCTTCAATCGGGTCCATAGCTGTTTGCTCTCCGTCACAGAAAGCTTTAGCTCGCCTATACAGGCAAGCAATTTCATGGCCGGAGCACGGACCAGAACATTGGTGCTAGTATTGAAAGCTAGCTTCTCAGCAACTGTCAGAACTTGCCTATTCTGAGTTTTTGACCGCGAGAGGTGCTCTATTACCACAAGCTGTACCTCATACGCTTCATCTTCCAAGAAGGAGCCAAAGTCAGTCTCGACTGACGAATTGTCCAGAAGATAGGAAACCGCTTCAGCTCTGAGGCACCGAGAGCAAGCATTCAAGCAGCGCATCAGCGGTTCCTTGCTCATCTTCGACGCTAACAATTGCAATCGGTCAAAATTCCTGACCCGTCTGCAAATCCGAAAATATGCCAGTCTTGTCTCTGGGCAGCGGTTTCCGAGCATTAGCTCGTCAAATCTGGACACAATGGCCCGTTGGACTAGAGAAGTGTCATCGTCTAGAAGAGAGAATCTCTGAATTAGGCCCAGTATTGCGATCAACTTTCCATGCAGCTCATTTTGGCGGCTAGTGCTTGCCGATTCCAACAAAGCAACGCAAAGTGACTCAGCTTGCCCCTGGTAAGTGATGTGTGTCAAAGCTCTTGCTGCCATTTCCCTGATTTTCCATTCAAAACAACTGAAGCATTGGATTACCAGCTCCTGGAAGTCGTTTAGGCCAGTGTAATCACTTACAGCTTGCAGGCGACAAAGTACGGTCAGCGACGGGAACAGCATCTCTCTACTAAGTCGGTCTGAAGTGTTGATTTGCGCAACAGACTTTTTGATATTGCTGAGAAGTAAATTGCGAACAAGTTTGTACCGCGAAAAGAACAATTTTGCTGATATGACTTCACGGGTACCAAATAACCTGTTTTGCAGAGCAGTGAACAGCATAACTGCGCAGTTTCTGATAGACCAGACAGGGCTTTGGAAAGATGTGATTGCTAGGTCAAGCGACGAGTCGATCATAAACCCACATGCTGAGGCCAGTCTTGTGTCGATAAGGATGGCTTTGATACAGTTGAATGCGTGGACCTGGGGGTAGTCCATTGCTGCGTTCTCCACTACGGGAGAACGAGCTACCTGGAGCAGGTGGTTAAATGACGTCTCTAAATGTGTCGATGAGATCTTCGATGACAAGACTTCAGCAGACAGAACGGCCGTGATAAGATATGGGATGCCTCCTGACCTCCGCGTTACATTTTGCGACTTGCTTTCAACGAGGCTCAGATTATGATCTAGCCACGTCTTTGGCAAGACGGCGAGCTGTGGTTTCGTAAAGCACCGCATGCAGCAGGATACCAAAGTAGGATGTACACTTGAAAATGCTCCCCGATGGCGGATGTCGGCCAGTTGGACGAGAAGCAGTTCGCCACATTTGGCAATCAGATCGTCCGGCAGTGACGAATCAAAATCCTGTCTGTCAAACATGACTTTGAGTAGCGCTGTTGATTCACGAATAGCTCTCCATGCATAGCTAAGCGTGGACTGAGAATCCAGGTTCTCCTCAACAATACTTCCTTCCGGGGCATCTTGTGTCAGGATCGGCTTAACAGTCTTCCAAATCGCGAAATAGCAATTGATCGCACGTTCAATCAACTGTGAAAGAGAACTTTGCTCGAGGCGACGCACATCAATCGACTCGTAGATGTAATACAAACTCGTGAACGTGCCATGGATGTTTTCCTCTCGGCAGCAAAGCGCATAATCCTCCTCTGCTCGCTGCACCTGAAACTCTAGGATCGAAGTGAGTTTGTTAACAAGATTGAGACAGTCATTCTTGGAGTGTGCTTGTGCATAGCTGAACAGAAATTTTAGAATCTGCGCCCCCGCGTTACCTTCTCTGCCTCGGGCACCTTTCATCATAGTGATTCCTTTCTCTGTGAGCGGAACAAACTCATCGTTCAACAGCCCTGCAGGAGCCATTTGAAGAAGGTTAGAGCTGCCGGCTCGAATGTCGTCGTAATTGTTAGCAACATTGTCAAGAAGCAAGCGAACGGCTCCAGGGCTGTAGATTTCAACTGAAAATGGGAACTTTAAGTACTGCTTTTTCGTGAAATGGCTGGCGGCTACGCTCTGATCAAGGCCCGATTTCACAAGAACAGTCATTGTAGTGATTGCAGTAGTGAGCTTGTAGTAAGGACATTCTGGTCGTAAGTACGACAAGAGGAATGAGATGAATTGCTGGAGGAAACCTGCTAGTCGATCTAGAATGCCCCTCTTAGCAATTGCCTCGACTTGGGCCCTCTCATCGTCCCTTGACCGCAAGTTCGTTACATCACGATCTAGTGCATAAGCGTAGCCGCGGATACGGGACACAAAATTGCGCAAGAGGCCGTTGAAGTCATTGCGATATCCTGCACTGGAATCTGTGATAACATCAAAATTGCGTTCAATGACAGCCAAAACAGACTCAGGTACTGGTTTTGATCCCTGAGGAGACGAAACAAGGATGGAAAATGCACCAATGCGAAGGGAATGATCGGCCAATTGAAGTGTCTTTTCAAGAAAGTCGAGGGACACAAGGTCACTTATGCCAGCTTCAAAGACTCCGGCAAGTTGGCCAACGCGTAGAACCCCAATGAGTTGCTGGCGAGAGTCTATAGTCGAAGATTTCAATCTGTCAATGATCTCGGGGAAGAACCGGGGCCATCTTTCAAATAAATGAGGCAGAAAATAGGTAATTACCGAAATGCGCACGCTCTCAGTTAGAAAGAGTGGGGCTAGGATAGCTTCTGCCCAGAATTTGAGCCATTCATTGTACGCAGGCGACTCGTCATTGGGTTTCGTAGACTTTATCAGAGCTAGGATCATTTTTGAGGCAGGGTTTGCCAAGGAGTTCGATGCCATTTGTTGGAAGGAGTCCTCCACAAGATATGGCTGCTCTCTGAGGAGGTAAGTTGCATCAATGTGTTGTACAAGCATCTCGAGTGTAAAGTAGAATATGCGCATTGATCTGGCGAAAAGAAGCACTCTTTCGACCCAAGATCTAAGCAGAATAGTAAGATCGGCGGTGTTTCTAATTCTGGTTAAAAGAGCTAGCAATTTCGTGAAGAGTTCACGAAGTGCGCTGCCGAGGGCCACACCAGAATCCGTCCAGAAATCACATACGTAGTAGAATAGGTGTGTGGCCGCTTTGTCTGGCAGATTTATTTTGTGATTTCTAGCTTCACACAGTTGAAACGCTCTTTGCAGCCAAACATTAATCGTGTCGGTGAGGATAGTCTGGTCTGCAGTCGTGCCCGTATAGTTGAAAGCCGCCGTCAAAAGCGTATCCTGGAGTCCGTCGAACCTGGTTAGCCGGATTGTACTTCAATATGGGGTAATATCAGATGGAACTCACCATTTCAGGTCAAGATCTGCTGGTTTTGTCTGAATGAGATGAGTCCTCAGCTCGGTGCATTCAGAGCTCGAGAACATGAAATTTCAATTTAGAGTTAAGGACCAAGTTCAAAACAACTTTTATCGACATTTCCGATAGCAAATACAATACATAACCTGTGACAATAGGGAATCACCATCCACAGTCAACGTTTGTGACGTAGAAGTGCTCCGACAAGACCCACTCCAATTGCAAGGGCTCCTCCAAGGATTGCTATTCCCATCAAACCTTCCCTCGACAATTTATCCTCGATAGCCTGTCTCAGTTGTGTTGCTTGTTCGTTGTTAGGTTCAAGGTTGAGCAGGATATCACAATACTTGCGAGCATTCGTGTAGTCTCCCAGCTTGTAGCTTCCTATCGATAGGTAATATAGACACTCTCGACGTCGCTGTGGTGCATCTTTAAATAGGTGAGTGAGTAGCTGGACTCCATGTTGCTGGTTTCGTACAGAATCGGATCGGATCAATCCCCAGGCGTAGTTGAATCTAGTCTGTAGGCTCACGAATTGCCCCTCAGAGTCGTACTGGTGCTTTAGAACATCCAATTCGGCTTGGGACAGTGGTCTGGTTAGACGCTGTTTCGCAGTCATCAAAGATATGCTCTCAATGAATTATTGAGCGACAATAGCCTTACTGTGTCAATTCTCCGAGCGCTGGAAAGTACTCTTTCGACATTGCGATCAGTGGAGGAACTCTAATCCCGAGCACCGTCTTGTTCTGTTGCGGCGGCCGATCGGGACCGGCTGAACAACTTTAAATTTCTGCCTCACCACCTCAACACTAGCCAACCAGCCATGGTCGTCAATATCCTGGGCAAATCATTCTCTGGTAACACCATTGTGCGAGTCGGCCTGTCGTCCAAGTTCTTTGGTGTGGGAGCCAAGACTTCCGAGAAGATCTGCTCGAAGCTTGGAATTTACCCCCAAATGCGTATGGTACAGCTCGACGAGCCCAAGATTCTTGACATTACGAAAGAACTCTCCGACCTAAAAATAGAGAATGACCTTAAGCAGGAAATACGGCAAAATATTCAAATCAAGCGAGAGACTCTCAGCTACGAGGGCCGCCGACATATTGCTGGCCTGCCTGTGAGAGGACAACGGACACGAACTAACGCCCTCACAGCCAAAAAGCTCAACAGAGTCAAGCGCCATCTCTAATACTGCTAACAACCTATGTTTTCTCAGGGATTACAATGAGATCCTTTTATGAACCTGTACATATCTATATGCACTCTATCCTCATCACCTTCGTTTCGGCGTCAAGCTGTGGTGCCATCTCCCTAAAGCGCCAAGGCGCATCGGTCAAGTCAAATCCATGTCTTATTTAAAATAGAACACCAAAGAGCGTAATGTCAACCAGCTTGATGAAAGGAGATAGTGGTCCAATTGGTAAGCCCGCCGCACGGGTCCTGCTCGGCGGCTTCAAAAGATGCTCGAGAATGAGTAATTCTATACATGCTTCAATCCAATATCCGTCGAGTCGCAACACGCGCGTCTCGTCGTTTGAGAACCTGCGTTCCTCTTCGAGTCGCAGCTGCTGCCACTAACACACCTCGCAGTTTGGCGATATCTGCATGTCGACTATATTCCACAAGATCGACGGTGATACAACTATTGGACAACATTGGATCCAAGCGTGAGGTGGAGCAGTACCTCAAGTATTTCACGTCAGTGGACTCGCAGCAGTTTGCAGTCATCAAGGTAGGAGGTGCCATTATCACTCAGGAGCTTGAGCAACTTGCGTCGTCTTTGGCGTTTCTCTACCATGTAGGATTATATCCTGTGGTGCTCCACGGCACTGGACCCCAAATCAATGAGATTCTGGAGAGAGAGGGCGTCGAACCCGAGTATCACGACGGAATTCGAGTCACTGATCCTAAAACCATGTCGGTTGTCCGTCGCTGCTTTCTTGAGCAGAATTTGAAGCTCGTTGAGGCTCTCGAGGCTCGAGGTGTCCGCGCTCGACCCATCACCGGGGGCGTATTTACCGCGGAATATCTTGATCAAGCGAAGTACCAGCTGGTCGGAAAGATCACCTCGGTTGATAAATCTCCGCTCGAGGCATCCATTAATGCTGGCGCTCTCCCCATTTTGACCTCCCTCGCCGAGACGCCGGACGGACAGATTCTGAACGTGAATGCCGATGTTGCTGCTGGAGAGCTTGCTCGTGTCATTGAGCCTCTCAAGATTGTGTACCTCAACGAAAAGGGAGGACTCATGCATGGAGCCACTGGCGAGAAGATTAGCGTCATCAACCTTGATGAGGAGTATGAGGCCCTGCTGAGAGAACCCTGGGTTAAGTACGGCACCAAACTGAAAATCAAAGAGATTAGAGATCTTCTCATGTACTTGCCTCGATCTTCTTCCGTGGCTATCATCTCTGTCAATGATCTTCAAAAGGAGTTGTTTACTGATTCTGGCGCTGGAACGCTCATCAGACGCGGATACAGGCTTACGTCGCGCAACTCGCTTGACCAGTTTCCGTCCAGCGATCTTCTGCGGGCTGCCTTGGCGAGAGACAACTCTCAGAAGGCAAGTATTGCCACTTATCTCCGCGACCTAGAGGAGACACCGTTCAGAGCCTATGGTGATGAACCTCTGGAGGTTCTTGCTATTGTAAAAGAGGGTCAGAATGGTTCCGTTCCTGTTCTTGACAAGTTCCTGGCTTCTAAGAACGGCTGGCTCAATAATGTCACTGATAATGTCTGGTCTGCCATCTGCAAGGACTTTAGCCAGCTCCAATGGGTGGTGTCTGAGGCTGACGAGAATGCGCCTTGGTTCTTTGCCAAGGCCGAGGGTTCGTTTGCGCACAACAGCCAGATTCTTTTCTGGTACGGACTCAATGACACGCAGCAGATCTCCGATCTCATAACCAACTTCAAGGCTAGTGCTAACCGTCGAGTGGAGCTTGAGCAAAGTGTAGATACCTCTGCTGAGAAAATTCAGTCCAAGACCGTCACGGGCTTGTTTCAGCAAACTCGCTCATTCTCCACTGCTCGCTCTAGAGGCGCATTGAGAACCGTGGCCGGCATCCCATCGCCCTTCAGACGCATGTACTCTACCAACACTCAGACTTCGAAAGTGGCTCTCATCGGTGCCCGTGGTTACACTGGACAAGCCCTTATCGATCTGATCAACAAGCATCCTTACCTAGAGCTTTCTCATGTTTCATCTCGTGAGAATAATGGACAGAAACTCGAGGGTTACACCAAGAGCGAGATTCACTATACCAACCTGCAGCCCGAGGATATTAAGCGCCTCGAGAGCGAAGGCGCTGTGGACGTGTGGGTTATGGCTCTTCCCAATGGAGTTTGCCAACCTTTTGTCAACGCCATTGACGAGGCTGCCAATCCCGCCTCCAACTCTGTGATTGTTGATCTCTCTGCTGATTACCGTTTCGACGAGACTGGGCAGTGGATCTATGGTCTTCCCGAGCTCAACGATCGCAAGGCTATTGCCAATGCTCGCAAGATTTCTAACCCTGGATGCTACGCCACAGCCGCTCAGCTGGCTATTGCACCCCTAGTGGACTACATTCCCGCTCGAACTGAGCCCAGCATTTTTGGAGTCAGTGGCTACTCTGGTGCTGGAACCAAGCCTTCGCCCAGAAACGATCTCAATAACCTCCAGGACAACCTGATCCCCTACTCTCTGACTGACCATATTCATGAGAAGGAGATCTCGTCTCGCCTCGGTCGCTCTGTAGCATTTACTCCGCATGTTGCCCAGTGGTTCCAGGGTATCAGCCACACGATCAACATTCCTCTGTCTCAAAAGCTCACAAGTCGCGACATCCGCAATTTGTACCAGGACAAGTATGCGGGCGAGAAGCTCGTCACTGTCTCGGGTGAGCCACCTTTGGTGAAGGATGTTTCTGGTAAGCACGGAGTCATCATCGGCGGATTTGGAGTGAACAAGAGACAGGATCGTGTGGTCGTTGTTGCCACTATCGACAACCTTCTCAAGGGAGCTGCCACTCAGTGCTTGCAGAACATCAATCTAGCAAGGGGGTACGACGAATATGAAGCTATTCCTACGGATCACACTATTCGTGGATAGAAGTATATATAACATAATGTAGTTTTCGTATGTCACTGAGCCAAAGCGTCATTTGACAAAATTCTTGGGTGAGTTCCGCATAAATCCAGGGCTGACGCGCGGCTGCACCATGGGCGGTAAAATCATCGTCACCCACGCAAGAGTGAAGAAAGCTGGGGTGGGGTGTGGGGACCTGCCTGGTCACCACTTGACTTTCTTTTCATGTTTCGACGACAAATAGGACTATTTGTGCGAGGAGGTGCTCGAGCATACAGCAATGCTGCGTCTGGTCGCAACCCGATGCCACTAGATGGCGTCAAGGTTGTCGACCTTACTCGAGTACTCGCGGGACCATACTGCACTCAGGTGTTGGGCGACTTGGGAGCCGACATTATCAAAATTGAACACCCGACAAGAGGCGATGACACGCGTGCATGGGGTCCACCCTTTGCTGCGCCTAATGAGAGTGCCTATTTCTTGGGCATCAACAGGAACAAACGTTCAATTGGTCTCAATTTTCAGAGCAAAGAGGGCCAGGAGGTACTGCACCGTCTGATCAAAGATGCAGATGTATTTGTTGAGAATTTTGTACCTGGGGTGCTTAAGAAGTACGGGCTCTCATACGAACAGCTTCGTGAAATCAATCCCAAACTGATCTACGCAAGTATCACCGGCTACGGCCAAACTGGACCCTATCGGTTGCGACCAGGATACGACGTCATGGTGGAGGCTGAGTTTGGACTGATGCACATTACTGGTGAACCCGACGGTGCTCCAGTCAAGGTGGGAGTAGCTGTGACCGATATCACTACTGGCCTATATGCTGCTAATTCTATTATGGCTTCTCTAATCCACCGCAACGCCACTGGCAAGGGCCAGTGGCTTGATGTGTGTCTGAGCGACTGCCAGCTGTCTGTCTTGGCCAATATTGCCAGCAGTGTTCTTATTTCTGGAAAACGCGACAGTGGTAGACAAGGCACCGCGCACCCCAGCATCTGCCCTTATCAAGCCTTTGACACTCAGGACGGCAGCATCATGATTGGAGGAGGAAATGACAATTTATTCCGTATTATGTGCGATGCTATTGACAAGCCGGAATGGAAGACTGACGAACGGTTTCTGACGAACGCTCTGCGAGTGGAGAATAGAGACATTCTTGTCCCTTCCATTCACGATGTGACCCGAACCAAGACTACTGCAGAGTGGCTTGCAATTTTTGAGGGCAAACCATTTCCATACGCTGCCGTCAATGACGTCAAGGATTCTTTGTTCCATGAGCATGCCCAGGCACGCAACATGGTCATCGATGTTGAACACCCCACATGTGGCACCATCAAGATGGTGAACTCGCCCGTCAAATTTTCAGAGACTCAGCCTACTGTCAGACATGCTCCCCCTACTCTCGGGCAGCATACTGACACGATCCTGAGCGAAGCGGGATTCTCCGCGGACGAAATTGCTCGGTTCCGTACTGAAGGTGTAATTAGCAAGTAAATAGAGCGATACAATTAGAGATTAAAAAACTAGAGCAGGTTAGTAGTCTATGAGTTGAGCTTATGCCATGTCTTGCAGTAACCACAGATTCCAGAAAGAAGGCCGGTGATTATAGGTACGCTTGAGTCTACATCTGAGTCGAAGAAGTCTATCCAGCAAAAGGCAAAATCACACAGCAGCTTGAATATGCTGATGTTTGACCAAATCAGCGCCTCTTTTGCGTTCTCCGCCTTCTCAGGGTTCTGTGCCCTTGTATAGTAGATTTTTTGGCGCTTCTGAAGTTCGGCGTAAAGGTTGAGAGAAATAGCCGCCAGCCAGGCTCTATTGGCTTCACGATCAGCCAAATGAGCCCATTGCTTGGTTTTCTTGACTTCTTTTGGCCCGAAAATAACTCCAATTTTCAAAAGTAGGTAAAGGTCGTCAAAGATCTCGTTGTAAAGGTCAATGTACTCGATTGCCTCGGCGCGCAGCCATCCATGCTTGTGAATCTCACGGGCTGTTGTTAAGAAATTGCCCATTCGTATAATTTTGCGAAATGTGGAAAGATTGGAAACCAAAGGCTCGAGGTTTTTTCGGAGACCAGTCGTTGCAAAGGCTCTTTCGGTAGACCTGCGTGACCCCAGATCAAGCACTAGCTTGGCCGTGTACTGAATGATCTTGATTGATTTGTCCTTTCCATCCTTATTGTTGAGTACCGTGAGAATCCCATCCACCTTGGAGAAGGAGCTTTCATGAGCAGCTGCGCCCATTTGAAATATACGTCCAGGTATTGATCAGTTTCTGTTGTTGGGGTGTAACCTAGAAATGCATACTTCCTCGGTTCGAAATTCGGTCATACTTGACCCAGCATCTAAAAACTATAATAAAACGCATCTCACGTAATCCAACTCGTTAGTCTGTAACATCCTTGCTTGCAACAGATGAAAGAGCCGAAAAGGTGACTTATAAGGGGCCACAAGGATTTAGAATAGCTGAGAAATGACTTTCCTAAGTTAGATTACACACGCCAAACTGTCTTGTCGTACTTCATAACAACCATCTTTAGCCTTGCGTGTTGTCGGTGCTATGACTCCTGCCCAGTCTTGACGAAGCGCAAATACTTATGAGTCAGAAAGGCGATTGAGGAGATTTGCCTCAAGGACCCTGTTGAGAGCGGATGAATAACTCAAAGCGTATCCACTGCCGTCGGTTTAGCCGCCGAGCAAGATGTGATTAAAAGTGTAGCCAACATGCCCGAACCTGTACAAGCATGGACCACGCAACACAGCAAACTTGCCAGGCACAATTGGCTTACTATGGGGGCGACGAGCACCGGACCGTACTCATGGATCTCAACATTGAGGTTGGTCTGATAATGTGTTGTGCTGATTACTAAGCCAGCGTGCCTCCTAGTTTGGACTTGATTGTAAAAGTAACAAATTAAAAAGCTCAGTTTTGCTTGACACTTATTGCCAAGACTAGCGGTGACCAACGTAGTCTTTAATAAAAAAGAAATAAAACACTGGTAACCCTTGCCCTTAAATGACTGTATCTCGTGACATGAACCAATAGACGGAGTCGGATCTCGGAAATGTTGGATGCTCATCTAGCATTTGAGACCGGTCAAGAGCCGCTTTGCCGTATCTGGGTGAGTATTCCCCAAACTCAGCGATTGACTCTGCCCACCCGATCGGGCAATGATTTGTGAGGGTGGGCGTCTAATGCAAAAGGCTATATCGGCTCTATTAGCTTCAAGCATAGACCAGGACGAATAGCCAAGATCCGCAACTTGCAGTGGCCCGCCCAAAACTATTCAGAGGACGGCATCCGTTTTACTTCAACTTACCCTTTGGGCGCGTCAGCTGTCTGATCGCAATTGCCCATCGTCCATGCCCCCGGCTGAAGGTCAGCCCTCAGCCCTCCCCTCAACCCCCACCCCCGCCATGCCCCACAAAAATTTCATATACTAAATCATGCGGGGTAGGGCGGAAAAAGTCTTGGGGTTCCGGGTCATCGCACCGTCGGTACGACAGACCGAACTTGTATAAAGATCCAAGTATCGAAAGGCTTGTGATTCATTCCATCCATGAACTCCACTACCCCATCTACTCAGTCGCTCGACGTCACACGAGAGAAGGCCTATGGTGATAATCTCGATGCGGCTGAGAAGAATCAGCTGGCACAGCATCAGGAGCATGCCATTGAGGAAGAGCTGACTCCCGAACACAGAGACTACCTCATCTCCCGTCATGGGACTGTGGATCTCGACCCTATTCCTTCAATGGATCCACAGGATCCTCTCAACTGGCCGCGCTGGAAGAAGAATTTCACTGTGTTCTTGGTGGCATTCCACTGTATGTCTTCCACCCTTATGGCGGCTGGTATTGTTCCTGCCTACGAGTCCATGGCTAAGGAGTACGGCAAGCCCCTCCCCGCTATCTCATATCTCACATCGGTTCAAATTCTGATTTTTGGAGTTCTGCCTACCCTGTGGCTCCCATTCATGAACACCTACGGAAGACGCCCATTCATGACCATCTCCGTCTTGGGTGCCATGGCTTGTAATATTGGCGGAGGTTTTTGCACAACTTATGGCCAGCAGATGGCGACCCGCGCTATCCTCGCCCTTTTTGTGTGCCCGTCTCTAGCCGTGGGATCCGCCGTGGTTTCCGAAATGTGCTTTGCTCACGAACGTGGCATGAAAAATGGTATCTGGGCACTCATGTTAACCGTTGGAACCCCCAGTGGCCCCTTTTTTATGGGATTTGTCCAGCAGTATGCTTCCACTAAGTGGATCTACTGGACTTTTGCTATCATGAACTTTTGCACTTTCATTGCCTGGCTCTTTGCTGATGAAACCCTTTACGATCATACTGGCCAGGTTAAGACGAGTGAGGTGAAGTCTCGGTTCCGCTTGAAGGCACTAGTTCCCTACCCTATCAACTGGTGGGAGCTCGTTTCTCCTCTCACGAGAGCTCTTGACTACCGCGTGCTCATTGTTTCATGTTCGTATGCCATTGTCTTCTGTTACGCTAATATCGCTCTCATTGTAGAGATGCCACAGGTTTACGGCCAAAAGTTCTCTCTTGATTCACAAGGAATTGGTCTGCAGTTCTTGGCCATCATCATTGGTTCCGTGTTGGGAGAGATCCTGGCGGGGCCGCTCTCTGACTACTGGATGAAAGTATGCATCAAGCGACGTGGTGGTGTCAAGGTCATTGAGGATAGACTCACAGTGTCTTATACTGGATTCGTCTTTGTCATCTTTGGTCTCATCATTTTTGGTGTGCGTGTACAGCAGGCTCAGCAAGACAAGTGGAATATCACCCCACTCATTGGTGCTGCGTTTGCCGCTGCCGGTAACCAGATTGTGACCACTCCCCTCATTACCTACGCGGTTGACGCCAATAACTTGCGCTCCTTTGATACCTCTCTCTTCATTTCATTTGTTCGCCAAGTTTGGGGATTTCTCGGCCCTCTCTACTTCCCAGATATGTTTGATAGGCTTGGATTTGGTGGCGCTTATGGACTGATGGCTGGACTCGTCGGTGTATGCGCCCTTTTACCTGTTGTCATTCTTCAGTTTGTCAATCTTCGTCGATACAAGAACGTCGTTTGACGAACAACAGACTAGTGCTACTGTATTTATTACGTGTTTTTTTTTTTTTCTTTAGCGGAACACGTTTCTCCCTGTTTACAACGAAATAGCGTGTTTTGCGGAACACGATGTCCATTCCCGATGTCCAACGTGGTACATCTACATTCGCAGGTCACTAAGGCTCATACCTACGGCTAAATGTCCCGAAACCCAACGCCCTGTACGGCCCAGTTTTACCGTTGACTTTTCTTTTCTTCAGCCGAACCTGCGGACAGCCTTTCCGCACCCCACCCTACTTCCGCTCTCCTTGTTGAGGTTTGGTTTGCGCCCACACAAAAAATGACTGACTAGGAAAAACAAACTTGAAGACGACAAGACCCGTGATAGGCACTGTGAGGGGCAGCCGCTATTCAAGCATACATATTAAAAATTAGATAAACTAGGAACGTTAACGATGAAAGGAATAAAAACACTACGACTCAAGCAGTCGCCTCTGTGTCCTTCGGAGCTGTAGATGGTTCATCTGTTGGAGGTGTTTCAACTGCAGCGGAAGTCTCAATCGGGGCTGCAGTCTTTTCGTCGACCACAGCAGTGTCAGTAGCGCTATTGTCGGAATTCTCTGCACTTACTTGTCCCGCTTGCTTCACAAGGGCCGGGTTTCTTGGCTCAATGTTGCTGACACGCGTGACAGTAAGGGGCTCGGCTTTGCCTCCGTAACTCTTGGGAATGTTTTCGTCTAATTCCTTAGCCAGATCCTTGCCGTCGCCCACCACGTGCAATTTGGCTGCAGTAGCGGCCTGCAGGAAAGGCTTGACAAAAGCAAACATCCATGACATAATCATGCTGACGTTGATAAAGTACTTTGCGTCGAGCATCTCGGGGTAGTAGTCGCTGAAAATAGCAATGGTAGCCTTGGTGGCTGCCTTGGTCTCGGCATCCATGCGAAGAAAGCTCACGTCCATGTAGTCGTGAACCTGTGTCACGTAGGCCAGATTGTCATTGTGGGACTCAAAATTCAACAAAGCGATGCCACGCTCCATCAGCCCCACCCTCCATCTCAAGAATCCGTCCTTATCGCCAAATAGCTCCCGACGGTTCTTCACCGCGCCGTACAGGTTCCATGTGACAACCTTCTCGTTGGGCAGCTTGGTGATTGCGCCGAGACTCTCGAATTCCGGCTTGTGCTGCTCGCAAAACGCAGCAGAGAGAGGGTTAAACTCCTTGCGCCACTTGAGGCACTTTGTGAGCTGAGTGGCCGCAGCTTTCTCGTCGTACTCGTTTGCCACCAAGAACTTTCTCAAAAGCTTCTCCTTGATGGGACCGCTCTCAAGAGCAGTAAGGTCGTATCCCCAGAGCTCAGAATATCCTGCGGTTTTGCAGAACTCAGGCACCTTGGCCTCAAATGACTCGTATGCCAGCTGTTTCTCGACTTCGTTGGACATGATTTGCTGATCATGGCAAGAATCATAATTCTAGATCTTATCTGATGGTAGGGTAACCGATCGCCAAGTGGGCCCCTAATGGTCTAAAAGCGGCTCTGTTTTCCCTTTTCTGTGCTTTGCACTCTCATCTGTTGCAGACAGCGATTATCCAGCACTCTCCACATTCGTCGAGCCAGCCCGTTTCAGCCGTATAACTTGGTCGACCAGGCCGTAGTTTGAATTGGCGAGCATGGCCCTCGCCCCTAGAATCCCTTACACGGTAGTCAGGGGTGCCCTCGGACCCGGGGGTTTCGCGAGGCAGGCTCTTTGCATTCTTGAATGGGACTAAGCTCCAGGGCTAGGGCGATTCTGGCCGTTTTGGTTTCAGTTGAAACGTAAGGGGTCTGTTTGAAAGTTGAGAGATGTCGGTGTTTGCGTGATTGAGAATTGTCAAAATAAAAAAAAATCCAGCCAATCGGGCTCCATGTTCTGGTCATTGCGAGTGTCTGTGCACGATGGGCAATTCTTGACATGTGCTCGTGCATGTTTACGACCCAAACAGGAAAGTTGCTGGATCTAAACTTTACTCTTCCAGCCTGCTGCTATAATTAACTTAATCTGGAAGCTTGTGTTGCACCAAAACTGAGCTGACTGTCGCCAGAAGGTCTCGCTTACGACAAGTTCCATGGATCGCAAGCGCTCATCCAAAGAGCCCCGTGTGAGCGGGCCCTATACGTCATTTGACGACGATGAAGAGCAGCGGTTCGGCACCTTGAGAGCCATGGAGGCCACTGGTTCTGGGTCTGGTACTGGCAGCAATGCTGGAGGGCCCGGTCCGAGCGCTGGACTGGTACGATCTACAGCTGAATTTCAACGCAAGCGTTCGCTAGTACGACCCGAACGTGAGAGAATGGACCCCGGCCACAGACTTTACCATTATACCCAGGTGGCAGCCCAACAAGCAGACCACATTGCTGTCCAGACTCAGCCTGGAGGCATCGACCCGGTTGCTGTAGCAGGAACTGACTTCCCCCTAGCTGACATGCCCCGCTCGTCCGACGATTCCAATAATGATACCGATACCAAGGGCGGCAGAAACGTGTACGGACTTAACGACGAAGTTGGCGGCTACCATAGCCAAAGTAGCGACAGCGGCGACTATGTCGGCCATCAACACGAACAACGGCATCTGCAAGACCCCTCTCGCAAACACCATTCGGCTGGCAGCGCTGCCCAGGAAAAGCACCTTTCGATAATCCGAGGGGGTGGGAAGCCCCCCAATGTGTCTGACACGGAGCCGCTGTCTCTGTGGCATGCATACTGCAGGACTGTGACGTTTTTCATACCGTCGGCGCTGCTGAGCATGTTTGGCATGAAGACCAAGGACCGCCAGGAGGCATGGCGCGAGAAGATTGGTCTGATCACTGTGATTCTGTACGTGGCTGCATTTGTAGCCTTTTTGACCTTTGGCTTCACCAAGTCGGTGTGTAGCAACAGTGTGCTGCGTATTCGCAACAATGAAGTCAACGATGGCTACCTTATTGCCAATGGACGAGCGTTTCAGCTTGCCAAATGGCGTCACCCTGCTGCCCAAGGTATTGCGGCAGACTCTACTATTCTGTATCCTCCCGTGAATGCTGGTGGAATGGACGCCAGCTTTTTGTTTCAAAACGTAAATGGAAACTGCAAAGGGCTTATTACTGCGGCAGATGGAAGCGAGATCCCCCAAGACAGCAACGGTAACTTGGCTTGGTACTTTCCATGCCAACTCTTTGCTCAGAATGGCACCACCCAGCCCAAGTTTGGTTGGACTGATGCCAACGGTGTTCAGCGATATGTAGGCTACGCATGCCACACCTCTGATGAGGCCCGTCGCCAGTTCTACAACCTCAAGGTTGCTGCAGAGGTCTATTTCACGTGGAATGATCTCAAAAACGAGACGCGGAATTTGGTGGTTTATAATGGGAACGTACTTGACCTCGATCTCATCAAGTTTTTGGACAGGGACAACGTCAATTATCCCCAGGAGTTTGACCTTTTGCGGCAGGATTCTGCCATCCGTGGTACTGATGTGTCGCAGCTGATGGCTACCGGCAAGGACGCCAAGATTATCAAGTGTCTGAATGAGGTCATCAAGGTAGGCTATGTCGACACCGAGGAAATTGGATGCATTGCATCACAGGTTGTGCTATATGTGTCTCTGGTGTTTATTATTGGACTTGTGGGCGTCAAGTTTCTGCTGGCGTGCTATTTCAAGTGGTTTATCGCTGGAAAGCAGGGGGCTTTCTACATGTCCAACAAGGAGTTGCATCATCGAGATAATCAGATTGAAGACTGGTCTAGGGACATTTATCAGCCGGGGCCCATCAAGCCTGCCCAGGTACTTCCCGCTCGCAAAAAGCTGTTTGGCGTCAACAATCCCAACCGCAGCTCTGTGACGATGGCTCAGCAGATTCCTCTTCAGTCCACCTCGAAGATTGCAGGAGCGACTGGCTCTATCTACGCGGCGTCTCGATCATCTCTATTTTTGCCTGACCGCAGACAATCATACATGTCGGCTGATACTTCGTATCGCGGTCCCGGAGAACAAATGGAGTACGAAGACGGACACGGCTACCAGCCCTATGGTGCTGAAATGACACCTGCTGCCGGCCCTTATGACAATGGAATGCAAGGCGGCTTTGACGATTCGTCAGGCTCATTTACGTCTTACGTCGTTCCACAGCCGCCAATTGACTACCAGCCTTTTGACTATCCTCTTGCTCACACAATTTGTCTTGTTACCGCATACTCTGAGTCCGTTGACGGACTGCGCACCACCCTCGACTCTGTTGCCACGACCGACTATCCGAATTCGCATAAGCTCATTTTGATTATCTGTGACGGTATCATCAAGGGATCTGGAAACGACATGTCGACACCTGAGATTGCTATTTCCATGATGACTGACTTTGCGATTCCTCCTGAGCAAGTCCAGGCATATTCATATGTATCTGTGGTGAGCGGATCCAAGCGCCACAATATGGCCAAGGTTTATGCTGGTTTCTACAAGTACGACAACGAGACTGTTGACCTCAACAAGCAGCAGCGTGTTCCTGTGATTACTATTGTAAAGTGCGGTACACCTGCCGAGGCCACCCAGGCCAAGCCCGGAAACCGTGGTAAGCGGGACTCACAGGTCATTCTCATGAGTTTCCTGCAGCGAGTCATGTTTGACGAGCGCATGACCGAGCTTGAGTTTGAAATCTTCAATGGCATATCACGCATAACAGGTATATCCCCAGACTTTTACGAAATGGTGCTCATGGTTGACGCAGACACAAAGGTTTTCCCAGACTCTCTGACGCATATGGTTGCGTGTATGGTGAAGGATCCTGAAGTTATGGGACTATGTGGAGAGACAAAGATTGCCAACAAGACCGAGTCGTGGGTATCGATGATCCAGGTGTTTGAGTACTTTATCTCCCATCACCAGGCCAAGGCGTTTGAGTCTGTGTTTGGTGGTGTGACTTGTTTGCCTGGATGTTTCTGCATGTACAGAATCAAGGCACCCAAGGGTGACGATGGGTTCTGGATTCCTATTTTGGCCAATCCGGATATTGTTGAGCGGTACTCTGAGAACGTTGTCGACACGCTCCATAAGAAGAATCTTCTGCTTTTGGGAGAGGATCGATTCCTCTCGACTATCATGTTGCGCACGTTCCCTAAGCGCAAGCAGATCTTTGTGCCCAAGGCTGCATGTAAGACCATTGTGCCTGCGGAGTTTACGGTGTTACTGTCCCAGCGCCGTCGTTGGATCAACTCAACCATTCACAACCTGATGGAGCTCGTGCTTGTGCGCGATCTCTGTGGCGTGTTTTGCATTTCCATGCAGTTTGTTGTGTTTATCGATCTTGTGTCGACGTTGGTTCTTCCTGCCGCCATTGCGTTCACGATTTACATTATTATTTTTGCCATTGTGAGCTCACCCACACCGACCATGTCGCTCATTCTGCTGGCCCTGATTCTGGGTCTGCCAGGAGTTTTGATTGTCATCACTGCATCTCGTGTGTCGTACGTTGGTTGGATGCTAGTGTATCTCCTGTCGCTTCCTATTTGGAATTTCGTTCTGCCTATGAATGCTTATTGGAAGTTTGACGACTTCTCATGGGGAGATACCCGTACTATTCAAGGAGGGGACAAAGGTGGCCATGATGATGCCAGCGGAGAGTTTGATTCGTCTCATATTGTCATGAAGAGATGGAGAGACTTCCAGAGAGAGCGCGGACGAGGATATGCTGCCACATGGAGCAACCCGTACCAGTCCTTTTCAGGCTCTGAAGGCTCTGAAGCCCATTCGCCTGATTTGCAGCAGCGTCCAGAAGAGGGACTCTAATATTTATATATATGTATACACTACTACTTACTTTGCCGTATCAGTTCAGTGGGTTGTGTGGGAACCATTTGACTATTCCATGCTGGGACAACTCAACTCAAATTTCACAAACTTGATGTCAAACACACAACTATCATATGAGGCTAGAGCTGAGTCTCATCCGAGTCCCGTAGCAGCCAAGCTGCTGCGCCTTATGGCGGAGAAAAAAACAAACCTGTGTGCCTCGCTGGACGTCAGATCTACAAAGGAGTTTTTGGAATTGCTAGACAAGGTTGGGCCTTACATTGCCATTGTCAAGTCACATGTGGACATAATTGACGACTTTACGTTTGATGGGACCGTCAGGCCCATGCTGGAGCTGGCCAAAAAGCACAACTTCATGATTTTTGAGGACCGTAAGTTCGCCGACATTGGATCTACCGTTAAAGCTCAGTACGCTGGAGGAGTCTACAAGATTGCCCAATGGAGCGACATTACCAATGCTCATTCTGTTCCTGGAGCAGGAATCGTGAGCGGACTAGAAGAGGCAGCAAAGGAGACGACCAGCGAGCCTCGCGGACTCATCATGCTTGCCGAGCTTTCTTCTAAAGGGTCGCTAGCCACGGGTGAGTATACTCAAAAGACTGTTGAGATTGCTCGACAAAACAAGGGTTTTGTTTTTGGGTTCATTGCACAAAATCGCATGCCCGAGAACGAGGATGAGGACTGGATGATTCTCACCCCGGGAGTGGGATTGGACGACAAGGGCGATAGCCTTGGTCAGCAGTACCGCACGGTGGATGTGGTCATCAACGGAGGATCCGACGTCATTATTGTAGGAAGGGGCCTCTATGGAAAGGGTCGCGACCCCGTGGCCGAGGCCAAACGGTACAGAGACGCCGGCTGGTCCGCCTACCAGGCTCGGATCCAGTAGTTTTTACATGAGAAATATATATTCGCGCTGACCGTTCTTGTATTTAGGGCTAGGAAACAAGGTTGAAAAATATCGGGGGCGACCGGCCGTTTCGATTTGGACTAACAGTAACCATGGATCAGCTTAACGCCCGTGAACAGCAGGAGTTCCAGCAACTCGTCGAGAAGAAGCAGATGAAGGACTTCATGCGCGTAAGTTGAACTCAGTTGTCGTGCCGTGGGCAAAGAAAAACTAACCAGCTTTACTCTTCGCTTGTCGAGAGATGCTTTGGAGACTGTGTTAACGACTTTACCTCCAAGTCGCTGACCTCAAAGGAGGAGACATGCATCATGCGCTGCTCTGAGAAATTTCTGAAGCACAGCGAGCGCGTGGGACAGCGATTCCAGGAACAGAATGCTGCTCTGATGCAGCAGCAGGGCCGATAATGTATATACGTACTCAAATTGTCTAGTAATAAATATGTAAACCGCAGTTCACCGCTTCCGACGCTTGGGCGCTACAGTTGAGTCAGTCTCATCGTCGCTGGTATCATGCTTTGCTTCCTTGTACAGTCTGAGGATGTTTTCGATTTGCCCCTGCATCTCGCGGGTCCACATACACATTTCGCTGTCCAGACCATTATACATAATGGCGTTAGCAAACATGCGCTCAATTTCACGCTCAAGCTCCGCCAAGTTCGAAATGATACCCTCCTTTGCTTGGACTTTGATAGTGCGCAAGTCCGTGGGATGGTAGATGACGGTGCTATAGTCAGGGGCATCACTTTTGTTGATTGGATGCATGAAGAGCGAACCGGATTTTGTCGCGGTGATCTGGTCGAGGATGGGGTTGACTAGATTCAAAAAGCGGCGATTCGGCGCTCCACTTGTCGGGGTTTCTGCTTGGGATGGCGGCTGGGGCGACTCGCGATGTCGTTTGCGAGTTCTGGGTTCCTTCTTTTCTTCAGTGTCAGTACTATTTTCAGTCTCCGCCGATTGTGGCTTCGAGACCGGCGAGAGCTCCGGCTCTTCGGATGTTGTTTTGGGTTCTGGAGGAGCAATTTCCGGCTTCTCATCCTTATTTATCTCTGGAATGGAAGCAGCGTTATCCGCAGCAGCTGACACTTCCTCATTAGCCTTTGTGAGACGTTGTTGCTCCTTCTCCTTCTCCATCTGGACATTTAATGAATCCAACCGTTGCTCATCTTGAGCGATTTCTGTGATGATGCAAGTACGCCATTTTAGATAAAGGCTCTCCACAATAGACTGTATGTTCTGCTCGGGCCTGCGCAGCTCAACCTTGGCCACGATCTTCTCACACTGACTAGCATTTAGTGGAGGAAGCCGATAAAGAGGATGTGAGTTGACGCAGTTTACAAGTTCATCGTGGGAAACCGACTCGACGTCTTTGATTTGACTCTGCTTGAACAGCTCTTGCGCTACCAGAAGATTTGCCAGAGCCTCTTCAGAGGACGCCATTATAATATGACAAGGTTCTAGGCTGACATTTCGTTGTTTGTCTTACCCCACTCCATGCAGGGGTTCAATGGGCTATGGGCTACCTGCCTGATGAATCCAGTTCTACGGGGCTATCTACAAAGAAAAACAGACAAAAAGAAGATATGCTAGACTTTGTGTTACAAGCTTGATACTCGACCTGGCCGGATCACCATGAAGTACAGCAGGGGAGTCGCCCGCCAGGCCCTTAGTAATACGCGGCTTATGGGGAGGAGTTATAGTTACCCAGGTTTAACATTGCCATGGGCTTGGACATGCCCAGTCACAAAGAGAATGGACAATTTAAGGGTGGGGTGAGTCGGAACGGCTAGTGGATCAAAGCATCGGTATTGTTTTGTGATCGGCGGAGCAACCCGCCAGCCAGCCAAGATAGCGAGTGGCAGCGAGTGACATGGCATCCTTGCCTAGCAGTACATGCCTATGTAAAAAAAAATATAGTCCGAGTCCGATTCTGGATTTTTAGAATTTCCATGAACCTGCACCACAGGGTGACAAAATAGAGCCATGCACCACCCAGCAGCACAAGGCAGGCAGGCAAGGGTGTAACGAGTGCCGCCATTGGCCGCGACACATAAAAAACAAACTCGCCACGCCGAACATCCTCACAAAAAAATCCAGCGGCTACAGGCACAATGTCCGATAGACAGGTAAGTCACTGGACGACTCAGACCAACCTGGTCCCCGTACGGACTAACCAGCGAATGGCCATTTCGGCGCTGCTAGATGGCGATGCTCCAAGCCCAGCAAATGGCCCATCTACGGGCTTCACGCCAATCAATGGGGTGTCGTCAGCACCGGTTTCCGTGGCGCCATCACACAAGGCGACAGCACCAAGTGTCAGCACTTCAAGCCCCATAATCAAAGAGGCGTTTCCCGACAAGCAGAGCTACAAGAATAGAATGCGCAGCCGACTTGACTCGATCACCAAGAACGACCAGGCACGTATTCTCAAGAGTATCATTCGTACTCATCAGAATGATCTGGCAAAGGAACGGATGGCGTTGGAAGAGTATATTGGCACTTTGAGAACTGAGCTGCATGATCGCGCGCTGTTCCATATTCTACAAGCAGACAGTCTGCTCACCGAGGAAGATAAAAAGAAGATCAAGCGACTTGAAGCCAACCAGAAACGACGAAATCAGCGCCGAGCTCAACGCGCCGCGTTTCTAGCTAAACACCCAGAACAGAACGTCCGTGGCCATAAGGAAAAGAGCAAGAAGGAAGACAGTAAGGTCAAGTCTAAAGACGCCAAGGAAGCGGTGGCGGCGATATCAGCGTCAACGGCATCAGCAGCAGCAACTGCAGTTTCGACGAATGACAGAGACACCACAGAATCCAAAAAACGCAAAAAGTCTGGCGACGAGGCGACTGGCGATTACGACGCCACCACCGCTTCTGGCCGACGAAAGGTTAAGGCCGCAAAGCTCGATCATCCTGACAGACCTAATTCCAAGAGTGAAGTGGCGGCTGCAGATGCGTCTGCATCTGCGGCTGTAATAAGTGGCAGCCAGGCGGCCGGGCCACAAACCAGCAGGAAACCCCCGTCACAAAAGGAGATCAGAGCCGTGGCGCGCCTGTACCAGAGCACGTACGATGCAATTTGGAAGGATCTGGCTAGAAAGGAGTCGGTAAAGGTCAACAAAATTCTGGTCAATGCGCAAAACGTGAAACTGAGCAACGGCCGTAAGACGGCATCGCTCGTGGCCAAGGAGGCCCGCCGGTGGCAGTACCGTACTAACAAAAACGTCAAAGACTTACAGTCTCGCGCTCGACGTGGGATGCGCGAGATGCTTGGGTTCTGGAAGAAGAACGAAAAAGAGGAGCGCGATCTGCGCAAAAAGGCCGAAAAAGAGGCGCTGGATCAGGTCAAAAAAGAAGAAGAGTCCCGCGAAGCCAAGCGGCAGGAGCGCAAACTCAATTTCCTTATTACTCAGACAGAGCTCTACTCCCACTTTGTGGGTAAGAAAATTGGCCAGGGTGGCGAGGAGGACGGCAAGGATGCAGAAGCAGCCGCAAATGGAGACATGCAGATGGACACCGACGCGCCACTGGACTTTGATAAAGCTGATGACGCGCAGATTCGACACCGTGCAATGCTCAATGCCCAGTCTGCCGTCCAATCTGCTCAAGACAAGGCCAGAGCGTTCAACGATGACAGCACCAATGCAGCTGACGAGGACGGCGAGCTGAATTTCCAGAACCCTACGTCGCTCGGCAACATGGAACTGGCGCAACCCAAGATGCTGAGTTGCCAGCTCAAGGAGTACCAACTCAAAGGACTCAACTGGTTGGCGAACTTGTACGAGCAGGGCATCAACGGAATTCTTGCCGACGAGATGGGTCTGGGTAAGACGGTACAGAGCATCAGTGTAATGGCGTATCTGGCTGAGACACACAATATCTGGGGCCCTTATCTTGTGATTGCACCAGCATCAACGCTGCATAACTGGCAGCAGGAGATTGCCAAGTTTGTTCCAACCTTCAAAGTGCTTCCCTACTGGGGTAACGGAAAAGACCGTAAAGTGCTGAGAAAGTTCTGGGACCGCAAGCAGGTCAAGTATACCAAGGACTCACCGTTTCATGTACTAGTGACATCGTACCAGCTGGTTGTGGCTGACGCACAGTACTTTTCGCGCATCAAGTGGCAGTATATGATTCTTGACGAGGCGCAGGCGATCAAGTCGTCGTCATCCAGCCGATGGAAGAGCCTGCTGGCATTCCAGTGCCGAAACAGACTGCTACTGACGGGTACGCCTATCCAGAACTCAATGCAGGAGCTATGGGCGCTGTTGCACTTTATCATGCCGTCGCTGTTTGACTCGCACGAGGAGTTTAGCGAGTGGTTCTCGAAAGACATTGAGAGCCATGCTCAAACCAACTCCAAGCTGAATGAGGAGCAGCTTAAGCGACTGCACATGATTCTGCGGCCGTTTATGCTTCGTCGTGTTAAGAAGCATGTGCAGAAGGAGCTTGGCGACAAGATTGAGATTGACGTCTACTGCGACCTTACTTCGCGACAGAGAACTCTCTATAAGATGCTTCGGGCCCAGATTAGCGTTCTAGACCTGATTGAGCGGGCGCAGTCGGAAGAAGGCGCCCAATCGCTGATGAATTTGGTCATGCAGTTCCGCAAGGTCTGTAAC
Organism: Trichomonascaceae sp. Y4102; assembly: GCA_023628915.1. Taxonomy (NCBI): domain Eukaryota; kingdom Fungi; phylum Ascomycota; class Dipodascomycetes; order Dipodascales; family Trichomonascaceae; species Trichomonascaceae sp. Y4102. The sequence continues at coordinate 18,995 of JAMAJT010000006.1, read as the reverse complement.
CATCCCGATCTGTTTGAACGTGCCGATGTGAGCTCAGCATTCAACTTTTCAAAGTTTGGAGAGACTCCTGCTGGATCGCTACTGCGTGAAAAAGATGGGCAGGTGCTTGACGTTGAGTACAGCGCCAATAATCTCATCACCTACCCGATGCCTAAACTTGTATATCGCGAGGGAGGAGTGCTGAGCGAACCGTGCGAGGAAAACAACGAGTTTATCAAGCGTAAGGAAACTATGCACCTGCAAGAGCTTACCGCAGGCTTGGCTAGGCTAGCGGGAACAACCACGTCGGAGTGGGCGGGTTTGGCGCGGATGGGTCTGTTTGAGAGAAGTCTGCATGTTGCCAGGCATGGGGAGAACAAGGGCTTTTTATCAGTCGCTAAAACGCTGTCTCAGGACAGCGACGTGTGGTCGGAGCTGTTGTCTGTTGGCGACAGGTGTTCGACCGAGCAATATTACCATGTTACGGAGCGTGCATTCCGCGAGGTTGTTGTCTGTCCTCCCATCAAACTTGATGGCAGTGACAAGGGCATTGTTGAAGACCAGAAGGCGCTGTTGGACGAGAACTGGCAGGCAAAGCAGCTGATGTTCCCACTCACGCTCAACCAAGAGTGGGATCTACTTCAAAAGGGTGTGAGTCCTGGCGACTTTCCACTTTCAAACCTCTATCCCGAAGCAAAGAACATTAGGGCTGGGTACACCACGATCAAGATGCCTTCGATGGCCAAGTTTGTCACCGACAGCGGCAAGCTGGCAAAGCTGGACCAGCTTTTGACGGAACTGAAGGCTAACGACCACCGCGTCCTGATTTACTTCCAAATGACCAAGATGATGGATCTGATGGAGGAGTACCTCACGTACAGGCAGTACAAGTACCTGAGACTTGACGGAAGTTCAAAGCTGAGCGAGCGTCGTGATCTCGTCAATGACTGGCAGACTAAACCAGACCTGTTTGTTTTCTTGCTCTCTACCCGAGCTGGTGGACTGGGTATTAACCTGACTGCTGCCGATACTGTTATTTTCTACGATTCTGACTGGAACCCGACGATTGACTCGCAGGCTATGGATCGTGCGCATCGTCTTGGGCAAACGCGCCAAGTCACAGTCTACCGACTCTTGGCTCGTGGTACCATCGAAGAGAGAATGCGCGACCGTGCTAAGCAGAAGCAGCATGTGCAGAATGTTGTCATGGAGGGAGGCTCGAGTGCTGATTTCCAGAAGCCTGGCAGAGAAATGGCTTTGTGGCTGCTTGACGACGATAACCAAGTTGGAGAGGCGCTGACCAACAAAGAGGTCAGCAACAACGCCAACAACACCAAGGGCGCCAGCAGTAAGGATTCAAGTGCTAAGAAACGCCAAAAGAAGGACACCAACTCCAAGGCCGTCAGCCTAGAGGATATGTATCACGAGGATGAAGGTAACTTTGAGGAGAGCCGTCCTGGTACTGGTACATCGACCCCCACGCCCAGCACGTTCAACACGCACAAGAAGATGACGGTTGAACAGCGCCTCAAGGCTGTTGGCGGAGACATGTGATTCATTATTTATTCGTATTAACTGCATTATTGAAGAGTATCTCTCTGTACAAAGAGCCGACACAAGTGAAGAGGGGCGGGCGGCCGGAATGCACGCCGCGCCAAACTCTATTTTGGCGGTTACCCCTGAATTTGCCGTTTTGCAGCCTGATGCATGTTGCAAAAGTTGCATGAGGTTGGTCTCGATTTGCAATTCATTCTCGCATAAGCATAAGCACGCACGCAGACACAAATACGCATCACACAACTGACAGCCAGGCAACAAACCTATGAGCAGGACCAGCCCAAGACAGGGGTTGACCCATCCCTTGTCGTCCCCGCCGACACCTCCGACTCCCAGCATACCGGAAGATGCAGTGCCAGTAATGCGACGAACAACGTCGAGCAATCGCATGAATAGAGCGTCGACAGCGGGAAACCGTCAAAGTAAGCGGTACTCTGTGGCCGCATTGTACATGAGCATGGGAGGAGTTGACAGGGACGACGATCTGGACGATGAGCTAGCTAAAGCACAGAAACATTTGAGAGAGCTCAAGGCATGGATCTCAGAGCAGAGCAAGAAGAACTTCCTCTTAGAAAAAGATGTGCGGTACCTCGACGGACGCATTGCTCTACTCATTCAGAACAAGATGGCGCCAGAGGAGCAACGCGAGGTGGCCAGTAGACTTAGCGAGGAGCAAGTGGTGACGACAGGCGAATATTTTCCGGATAGAAAGAAGACTGAAACATACGGCACCCTATTTTTCTTGCTGCAGAGCGAACCCAAGCATATTGCGCTGCTGTGTCGGCAAGTCTCCATGCCCGAGATTGATTCGTTGCTGCAGACAGTCATGTTCACCATCTATGGTAATCAATACGAGCAGAGAGAAGAGCATTTGCTGCTGACCATGTTCCAGGAAGTGCTAGCGTACCAGTTTGACATAACTACGGAATTCAGCTCGCTTTTGAGAGCAAACACACCGGTCTCGAGAATGATGACCACATACACCAGGCGAGGACCAGGCCAGTCGTACTTGAGAACTGCCCTTAGTCAACAGCTCAATGCTATTCTAGACGCAAAGGACAATCTTGAGATTAACCCGCTCAAGGTGTATGAAGAGCTGGAGGACTCAATGGATCCATTTGATCCCACATCATCGGGGTCGCGTTTCAACAACCTACCGTCTATTTCGTTTGACGAGGCATCACGACACCCAAGGGTGCTGGAGCTAATCAGACCCCGGCACGAGAGATTGAAGCAAATAACCAGCGAACTGCTCGATACGATTGTGGCGTCCCTAGGCAGCGTTCCTTACGGCATCCGGTGGATTTGCAAGCAGATTCGAATTCTCACCAAGAGGAAGCACCCCACGGCAAGTGAAGCTGCCATGGCGTCACTGATTGGTGCCTTCTTCTTTCTGAGGTTCATCAACCCAGCCATTGTGACACCACAGGCGTACATGTTGGTTGACAAGCTGCCGGCTGACAGGAGTCGGCGAACACTAACATTGATTGCCAAAATTCTGCAAAACCTTGCCAATAAACCTTCTTATGCGAAAGAACCATACATGAGCTCGCTGGCATCATTCATCGAGTCCAACAAAAGTCGCATCAATCGCTTCTTCCACCAGCTGTGCGACGTTCCAGACTTTAACGAGAGTCTTGAGATGGACCAGTGCATCGCGCTGTCCAAGATGGACATCACCCTAAAATTGTCGTTGAACGAAGTTTACGGTATGCACTTGTTGTTGACAAAGTACCGTGATGGAGTTTGCGACTCTCCCCAAAGTCACCTGGGGATTTTGCTAGACGAGCTAGGACCAGCCCCCGGTTTAGTTCCACGCAATGCCAATGCCACCATTGAGCTGAACCTCATTTCACGATGGGAGACTGTGATTGGCGACTCTGAGACCCCATTAGAACTTCTCCGAGCAGACGTGATTTTCATGGAGGCCAAGTCTCTTATGATCAACATTATTAGAGCGTTCCCTCCTGGAACGTCATGTTTGAGGCGACCGTTTGATTTGCGGAAGATCGCTGACCATGCAGCAAGAACAGACGAGCAGGCGCTGGTGAAGAGAGGGATTAAGGCCCTAGATCTGCTCAATGAAATAGAGGCCAGCGACTCTGATGATTTTGAGCTTTTGCAAACCGAGGTTGACAGCGAGCTCAAACAGCTGGGCTCTCTCAGGGAATCTGTTGAGCGCGAGGCCAAATCACTAGAGGACGTGTACAATGTCATTCGTGGCCACAACGACTACCTCAAGCAGCAGCTCGATACGTACAAGTCGTATCTGTCCAATGTGAGGAAACAAACAACTGGCCCCAAGATGAAGCAGCGCATTCAGGTTCGCAAGTACAACATTGGGCAATTGGAAAGAGACGGCGTGGTGCGTGAGTGGCAGGTCCCTGACATTCGCACCAACGGCATAACCGTGTACATTGCCAGCCCCATATCTGGCACCTACGTCATTTCATTGGTGTACAAAGGCAGACAGGATCCGCTGGTGACGATGGATATGAAATTTGATGACCTGCTTGAGTTGTGTGAAGCCAGACAACAGGAGGCGCTCGACATGAAGTTTATGAAGGTTGCGATCCGGCCGCTAATTCAACTGCTGAAGCGCGACATTGATAAGTAAATATTTATATGTATGTTTATTAAAGTACGTCCAACGTGTCTTGGGCAGCTTCGGTCTGCTGAGTTTCACGGAGGCGCTGGGCATCGGCCCGTTGTTGTAGCTCTGGAGCACTCCGTATGTTGCTCTTGGTAAGGAACTGGCTGCAGCCGCCCACAGGACACTTGATTTTGGATGCAGAGCGCTGCAGCAAGTTAGTAAGAGGGGCCCTGGAAAAGAAATGACCACATGTTGTTGAAATCACAGGATCCACGAGCCAGTCGCGAGAGAGGGGGCATTTGTACGTGATTGCTGTCCTCTCCATGATGAAGTCCTCCTCTCCGCCGTCTATGTATGTTTCAATTTCGGGCATTTCCTCGTCGGCTTCGTCGTGACTCTCTTTATATATAGCTTCGCGGAACCGTTTGTATGATTGAAGTACGGACGGAACGAGCCTCCACTGATCCAGGCGAGTTGAGCCTTCAGCTGCAGTCTGGTGCTCCTCCAGGAGTTCATCAAACTTCACCGCAGGATCAGTCATTTTCGGAAAGTTGCTGAGCTCTTCAAATGTATTGACGGGCTCCAACACTCTGTGGTTCTGAATGTAATCTGCCACTCCTACTGCTGCTCTTTGGGGGTACAGCTTCGAAACGTTTAAGTCGATGGCTCTTTTCATGACCGAGTCGGATTCTTCAACAGCCATGGAGCATTGTTGTTCCATTTCTTCGTTAGCTTGGAGACCTCCAGTTCCGTCGTGTAGACGCGTTCGCATGCGTTCGAGTGCACGGGCCTGCTCTGTGAGCGCCTGCTGGACGCGAGTAAACGACTCTGCAAAACTGCTGAAATCATGACGCGCAATCGTGGCGCATTTGGCTGTGCAGTCGGGCAAAAACGCGTACGTTTCTGTCATTATTTTTCGATCTAGTCGAAGAAAGGCGGAAGCTGGGCGGGCTGAGACTTGTGCTGGGATGTTCCAATTCAATTTTGCTGGAGAAGAGCAGAAAGGTCAGGATCAGCAGCCTCTTAGCCTCGAAAATGTTACACTAGAGGAGGAGTTTCGGCCAAGGAAGTGGACTGCCTCACAGCTCCTGATGGACGACCAGGTCCCTCTCAGGATAAGTTTCTCGCAAACCCAGGTTGATGGTGGAGTTGAGCTACCCCGGCGAGATGTGTTTGACGTGCAGTACTGGCTCATGAAAACCGACAAGCATACACAGACGGAAGAGATCATGCTGAAAAACTCAGAGGATCTGAAAGCGCATACGTACGAGGGTGGACTGAAGGTGTGGGAGTGCACATACGACATACTGAACCTGCTAGCCGGATGGGACGATGATCAACTGTTTGCAGGACAGCAGAACAACGATACAAGGATACTAGAGCTTGGAAGTGGATCTGGGGTTATCTCGAGCTATATTCTATATAGGTTTTTGGCCAAACCACGGCGGAATCGTCTTCAGCTGTACGTCGCCGACTACAATTACAGTGTACTGCGACTGGCGACAGTGTATAGCATGCTTCTAACCTGGGTACAGCTTAAAGGACAAAAACCCAAGGACGAGTTCAGCGACAAAGAAATGAACATTGAGGAGGAACTTGTCAAAGAGTTTGAGCGGGATCTGGCTCAGTACAATGTCGAGCTGGTGTTCGTGTCTGGCGGATGGTCACGCGAGTTTGTCGCTCAGTGCGGAAACCAAAGCTTTGACCTTGTAATGGGCTCAGAGACCATTTACTCACCAGAGGCACTCCCTCTGTTTACCGAAACTATGCTTGCGACGATTAAACCCGGCGGGAAGGCGCTCATTGCCGCAAAAAACGTGTACTTTGGTGTGGGCGGCGGAATCCCCGATTTTGTGGCCGAGCTTGACAAACGGGAGGCAAAATACACTGTAGAGACGGCCAACACGGTCAACGTCGGTCGGTCCATTGTGACGGTTAGTAATTGATGAATTATTTTTTTCTGAAAGACGGGACGGGGATGCGCGATTTCGATGTCTCTGGCATTTTGTGCTGTTGAGTCCTTTTGGCGATCCGACCTGCTTGGAGAAGCTTGGACCGTCCCAGAGGAGACAACACAGGAATACGGGGCTTGTGGCCCGGGCTCTTTCGCTGAACGGACTCGAGAACAGATGGAATCTCAAAAATTGACAGCCTAGATGAGGAAGAATCTTCTGAGGGAACTGAGCGGTCGAGGTTGAATGACTCGAGGGTTGGTGCTTCTGGGTACTCCACACACCATGCGTCCATCTTCATGCTATATAGCAGCGCCGAGAAGCTATTGTTGAAAGACACAAGATTGCTATGGACCTTTGATAAATTGGCCATATTCCGGTCGAGCGTGGCTGTTTCCTGCTTTAGGTCGTAGAGCATGTTGTGTGAAAGTCGTCCACACAGGACAGACTCGAGCGACACTTCGTCATCGTCGACGCCGGCACTAAGGGGCAGTTTCTGCGGAGGCTTCCGCTTGGGCGTGATTGGATCCATTTAAACCACAGGCTCAGGTCGAGAGTTGAAGAGTAACTTGTAGTGGACGACGCCGAGAACGGGAATCTCTGACGATTGGGCTGGGTCGAGCTTCAGAACCGCTAGCGGCTTAGCAAGCTTGACGATTTTACCTTTGAGAAGCTGATGCTTACCCACCAGCAGACTAACGTCCTTGTCTGAGGTGAATTGGATATCGCCTAGCGAGACGCGGCCCAAGTCTAAGTTTGCTTCGTCGAGAGTGAGATTGGACGAGACTAGCGGGCTGTCACCGACCTGGATTGATCCTTGAATTTCCACAAGAGCCAGTCCGTAGGGAGTTTGTAACGTCTGGGGAATACTCGAGTTTTGAGCAGTTGGTTGCGCTAGACGGAGACGTGCAGTAGGCATGCGCGTTACGCGTGAGTGGAGATCCCAGCACAACTGTATACACACACTCACACACAGCACAACAACAGTAAAATGGACACATGGTCCGTCTACTTGGATCCCGAATTTGATCCAATTAAATTCGCAAATACACTCGTGACATCTACGACGGCTAGCACTGACAAAACAGTCGACCTTGAGGCACCTAAAAAGAAAGTTGGCTACGACTGCGAACAGATTGACCAGGTGGTCATTGACGTTGCTCGGACCCACCACAAGGAATTGCTAGGCGCAGCCAGCAGCGCCAATGAAATCCAGAAACAGATCCAGCCGCTCAAGCAAACTCTCGACCATGTGACAGTATCGTACAACCGACTAGTGCGGGACGTGGTCACGCTATACAAAGACGCACATTCACAACATCAGACACTTAAACGGCTACATGCCACTGCCAATCTACTCAACAATCTGGTATGGTATTTACATTTAGCTCGACAGGTGGATGCCCTGAGTTCGCAGAGCGATCAGGACCCGGAATCATTGTACCAGGCGCAGCTGGCGTTCCAGGAATTAAAGACTCAAACAACCACACACCCGAATTTGGTTTCGCTCCAGCTGGTTAGGCAACATAGCGCTGGACTCGGCGAGGTGCGGAATCATCTTATTGGACGAGCACACCACTACCTCAACACAATGACGCTGGTGGCTCCGGACTCTACTTTAGAGTACGCTCTGCTTACACTTGCTCACGACGAAGACCCAAAGACACTCTCAAAGGCAACAGAGTCATACTGCCAGGCACAGGCTAGCTCGATAATTGCGCAGTTTGGCAAGGCGATCACAAGAGGCATGCCTGCGGTGATTGCGACAATAAACGACTGCCGCAATCGAGCACGACAGATTGCGTTACTCCAAAAAACACTTGCCAAACACAACTTGCAGCTCGATCAGAATGAGAAGAAGCAGAGCATTGTGTCAGAGTTCTGGCGCGATGTGGCGTCTGGTCTGAGCTCGGCGATCCGCGAGCAAACAGTCCGTGCACCGCACACCGTCAGAGGACTGGACTACCCGAAACTGAGAGCGGCGCTCCAGACCGCCGTTGTCGAAGGAGGAGGAGGTGTTCTCGCTGACGGACTCGAGACAAGAGTCATGCTAGGCGCGATCAGCGCCCTAAAACACTAACTAAAAGAACATGCCGTATAGTCGGGCGGGTCCGAACTGAGGCCCCTGGCCGTAACCACGCGCAGAGTACCTGTATCGGGACGAAGACTGCTTTTTTGCTGCGAGTTTGCGGGCAAGGCGTGTTTTCTTGCCAGGTCTGCGTCGTTTTTTTTCTCGGGCCAACTCGGCTTCCTGCTTTGCGGCAAGAGCAGTGTAGTCCAAGACTCTCCATGGCATCCGCATGCCTTCGTTTGGCAAGCGGCTTTGCGCTAGAACTGTCTCGCCTGTGACGGCACAGTCTTTGTACTGATTTTTTTGAGTCGGCGATGGCTCAAAGTAGTAGTAGTCGTCGCTACGCTCCGGCGCAATGTATATAATGTTGGCCATGTCGTCGTCAGAGGCAGCAGTATCGGCAACAGGTTCCTCGACTACCACTTGCTGTGGTGCCTGGCCAAAAAATAGATTCATGACATTGTCTTCCTCTTGTTCTGACGCTTGATCATGAGTGTCGACCTGGACGGCCACTTCTTCAAACTCGAAGTCCATTTTTCAGTCGGTGGAGCTCAGCCGAGTGGTAAAGGTCGGTAACTTTATCAGTACCATTTCACATGAACTGAGTGAGACTCCGAGAGGTACCAGTTTGTTTCTGTTGATATTTCTAAGAGAATTTTCAGCTCAGATAGATTCATTATACCATCAATTGCACGAGTATCTAACAGTATGGCAAAACGTATCAAGTATATCACTGGCTACAACTGCAAATTCCGCCGAGATAAGACAAGCCTAACCGATGGTGGTCGTCTTACGGGTGGAACCTCGTTAAACCTCCTAATGAAGATAGATCACAATACAAAAGCCATTCGATCAAAAGAAAAAAAAAGAAAAAAGTACAGTGGTAATCGCCGCGTATATTAAACAACGGGGTACCCCTGAGCCCTAGCCCACGAGCCCACGCAATCCAACTTCCCACTTGTCAAGGTGGCCACTTGTAAGCTGACCGCAACCAAATGTCCCAGTACAACTACGGAGTCTATGGTGACCAGGACCAAGGGCAGCAGCCCGGGACTCCTGGGACTGGGGGCAATGCTCCCCAGGCGTCGTCTTCACGATCACGGCGTCGCATGTATCCTACGCAACAAATGGACTATTCGCAGCCTCAGGCCCCAATGGGAGGGGCTGCAGGTATGCCAGTGACACCAGGTATGCCCATGGCGCCTGGCTACGGCGCAGGTGCTCCGATGCCAGGCCAAGGAGCCCCCGATATGTATGGACAGCAGCAGCAAGGCTTTGCACCAGGACCCTCAGGATCACCGGCCCCTTATGGCCAGCAACAGCAACAGCAACAGCAACAGCAACAGCCAGCATACCCCGGCGCTGCGGGGTATGGTGCTGATCAGGTCCAGACTCCAAACCAGCCTGGAGCACCAGGTCAACAGAGCTACTTCACTCCTGGAGGAGTCACCCCCGGTTATGGAGGAGCGGCGGCTCCTGTTGGTGGATACGGTGGAGCACCTGGAGGAGGAGGAGTCGACGCCATGGCTGGCCAGTTTGGCCAGATGGGGATCAGTCGAGCCCCTTCTGCTGGTGCCACTGCTCCGCGTCTTCCTCCCAATCAGCTCTACAACATTGATCTGATTCAGAGCTTTCCTCCCCAGGTGTCGGATCTGCAGCTGCCTCCCCCACCCATGGTTGTTCCCCCCGAGCTTAGTTTGACCAGCAACCCTGAGGCCAATGCCAGCAGCGATTTTATCCGCAGCACCTTGAATTGCGTGCCTGTGAGCAACAGCTTGCTTAAGAAGAGCAAGCTACCATTTTCGCTGGTTGTGCGGCCCTACACTTCCCTCCTTAACTCCACCGCGCCCGTTCCCGTTGTTAGCGAGGCCACCATCTGTCGCTGCAGACGCTGTCGCTCGTACATTAACTGCTTTGTGACGTTTGTGGAGCAGACGCACCGCTGGAAGTGTAACCTGTGTGGTCTCACAAACGAGATCCCCGCCCAGTTCGACTGGGATCCACTGCAAAACGTCCGCAAGGACCGATTTGAGCGAGCCGAGCTCAACTACGGCGTTGTTGAGTTTATCGCGCCCCAGGAGTACCTTGTACGGGCCCCTCAGCCCCCGGTCTATGTCTTCTTGCTGGACGTTAGTGTCAATGCCATCACCAGCGGACTTTTGGCGACTGCTGCCAGATCCATTCAGGATAGCTTGGACCGCCTGCCGAATGCCGACGGCCGCACCAAGGTTGCGTTTATGGCGGTGGACTCTGCGATTCACTTTTTCTCCATCCCTGTTCCTGCCAACTCCAACCCCTCTGCCGTTGCGGGCGAGGAGAATGGTCAGGACAGCAACGACAATATTGACTGGCCTGAGCCTGCTATGATGGTGGTGACCGATCTCGAGGACCCATTTCTGCCTCTGCCATCGACGCTGTTGGTGAACCTGAACGAATGCCGCGGCTCGATCGATTCGTTGCTGTCCAACATCTCAGGCATGTTTGCCAATAATGTCAACTCTGGCAGCGCCATGGGCTCTGCGCTCAAGGTAGCACACAAGCTTGTTGCTAATATTGGTGGAAAGCTCATTTGCCTGACGGCGTCGCTTCCCAATGTGGGACATGCTGCTCTCAGCGTGCGCGAGGACCGCAAGGTTCTTGGCACACCCAAGGAGTACCAGCTGCTGCAGGCGGCACACACCTTCTACAAGAGCTTTGCCGTGGACTGCAACCGCAACCAGGTGACGATTGACATGTTTTTGTTTTCGTCGCAGTACCAGGATGTGGCAACGCTGAGCAACCTGCCACGGTATACTGGTGGCCAGACCCACTTCTATCCCGGATGGTCTGCCACACGTGCTGAGGATGTCACCAAGTTTGCCCACGAGCTTGGCGAGCACCTCTCGATGGAATTCTCGACTGAGGCCGTGCTGCGTACGAGATGCTCTACTGGACTGAGAATGAGCAACTTTTATGGAAACTTTTTCTCGCGATCGTCTGATCTGTGCTCGTTCTCGACTTTCCCTCGCGACCAGAGCTACGTGCTCGAGGTATCAATCGAAGACACTATCACCAAGCCCTATGTGTACTTCCAGGCAGCAGTGCTGCACACTACATGTTTCGGCGAGCGTCGTGTTCGAGTCATCAACATTGCGCTGCCCACAACCTCGCAGCTACAGGATGTCTATGCTTCGGCTGACCAGCTCGCAATCACTGCCCATTACACACACAAGGTTGTCGAGAAGGCATTGAGCAGCGGTATCCCCGACGCGCACGAGTTCCTCAATGCCCGTCTCACCGATATGCTGCAAACATACAAGAAGGATCTCATGACAACCAACGTTGGAGCCTCTGCGCCGCTGCAGTTCTGTGCCAATCTACGGATGCTTCCTTTGCTGTTCAATGCTCTCATGAAGCATGTGGGACTTCGCAAAAACGTGCAAATCCCGTCAGATCTGCGCGCCCATGCTCTCTGTCTGCTGACCACACTGCCGGTCAAGTACCTCATCAAGTACATCCACCCGGACTTTTTCTCGCTGCATGATATGCCCGAGGAGGCCGGCACTATAGACGAGGCCACTGGAAAGGTGATACTGCCACCGCGCCTCAATCTGTCTTCGGAGAAGATTGCCACGCACGGACTCTACCTCATTGATGATGGACAGGTGATGTTTCTGTGGATTGGCCGCGATGCTGTTCCCCAGCTGGTCCAGGATGCGTTTGGATACGAGTCCCTCAGCCAGGTGGCTCCAGGCAAGCACGAGCTTCCGGAGATTGATACGCCTCTCAACCAAAAGATTCGCAATATCATTGCTCACTCGCGGGACAACAGTGACAGTGTCTACTGGCCGTCGCTCTACATTATCAAGGAGGATGGCGAGCCATCACTCCGTTTGTGGGCGTCGACGTTCCTGGTGGAGGACCGTACTGACGCCACACCGGGCTACTACCAGTATCTGACCATGTTGCGTGACAAGATTAATAATTGAATATAGTTTTGTATTGACCCCAGGTTTTTTGCCTTTTTAAGGGGAACGGGTCTGTTGTTGTTGAGCCCCACGTTATATTGGACCCTGGATTGATTGCCTCCTAACATATGTCCTTGTTCAAACGTCGCAGTAAGCATTCGTCGGCTCTGCAGCAACCACCACCAGGGTCACCGACGCCTACGGTCCCTGTTGAGCAGGCTGAGCAAATGCGACTGTCGGATAAACCACCACCAATCAACACTTCGACCAAGCCAGGGGCCGAGGGGTCATCGCAGTACATTCGGTTTCAGAATGTTGTCCCCAACGAAACCATGCGCCAGCGCCTGGCGCTGGTGCATGGTACCACCAAAGAGGCGATAAACTCATCGGTCGTCGTCTACCACCACATTGACTCGTTTCCCGCCCAGCGGTTCCCAGTAGTGGACGGATACTTCAAGGCGCTCGTGCACCTTGAGCCCGGGCCCAACCGACTGACGTTTGTGTGTGACCAGAATGGAGAACACGCGACGTTGGATCTACGATATGAGCCACTTCTCCAAGACCCACCGCTGCACTTGGCTATTATTGTAGGAAAAGACAGCGATGGCTCGTTTGACTCGCCCGACTACAAGAAGAAGAAGGAGGGCAATTCGCTGGACTTGCTGGTTAAAAAAGTCCGCCTTAGTGGCTACATGATGGCCGCGTTCACCCAGGAGCAGATGAAGCGGAACGGGTTTGGCGCCAGAACATTCCGCCTAGCAGAAGCTTGGTCTCCCGACACCCTGACCAATAGAGATAACAACCTGTGCCGCCAAACCGCCATTGTGCATATAATTCGGTCAGACAAAACAAGAGACGAAATCAGAGATCCCAACAGAGCTCAGCAGAATCCTGACGGTAAAGACACTGGGGCGTTGTTTGGGTTTGCTCTGGACGCACTGCGCAAGCACGGCGGTCCTTTCACATCAGGACAGCCCGTGCATGTGGCTTGCATTTTCGCCGACACGCACTGGGACGCCGAACGCAAGCTGGTGCTGGGCCACGCGGCTCTTGGAGGAGGATCCGGGGATATCAAGCTGGCTATTTTTGGGTCCCATGCGTGCCACGCATGGCCGTCCTGCGTAGAAGAGATAGTCCCCTCGTTTTTGGATGATACGCGGACCGACACCAACCAAATTGCCAATGATGCTAACCAGAGTGGAACAGCATGGGAGGCATGCAATATTGGTATGGGTGCGTTTATGCACGAGATTGGGCACTTACTTGGGTGCCCGCACCAGCCGTTTGGCGTTATGCTGCGAGACTACATTACGTGGAACAGATCGTTCATGTGCACAGAGTCTTTCTGTACCAGGACAAACTCTCCTGGCAAGCGGCTCTGTCTCGGCAATGACGAGTGTGGCTGGCATCGACTCGACATCCTGCGGTTCCGGTTTCATCCATCGTTCCGACTCCCATGGGAAAGTAGAGTCCAGGACGCAGAAAAGCCCAATGTGTACAGCGTCGAAGGCGGCGCGTTTGTGCGCTGCAAGAGCGGCATCTATCTTGTCGAGATTCATGTCGAAGGCGAGTGTCGCACCCACATGGAATTTGCCGAGCAGCCAATCACTGAACTGTTTCTTATAGACACCGACATGCAAAACCAGCTTCCCGAGCAGTTCCGCAGAAAGGATGTCAAACTTGAGATCCTTGGCTGTGGAGAGCAGCAGCTGACAGTCAACGACTTTGGTGTGCTTGTTCGTGGCTCTGGCAGGGAGAAAGACGGGCTTCTCTGTAGCTCCAAGCTAGGCGGGGACTCGGGCGACGAGCAGGTCGCCCGACTCCCTCCCAATGGTACTGTGACTGCGGTCACCATCCACTCTGGTCGAGCTCTGGACGGCATCGAGTTTGCTGTATCCGGCACCAAGGAGACTGTTTTATTTGGCAGCCGAGGGGGTAGCCCTCACGAGTTCAAACTAGAGCAAGGAGAGCACTTTATTGGCATTTGTGTGCGGTCTGGCGCATGGGTCGACGCGGCACAAGTCATAACGGATCGTAGGCGCAGCCAGATGTTTGGCAATAGTGGAGGAGGAAGTGCCCATGACCTTGTGCCACCAAGCGGCTACCACTTTGCCGGACTGTACGGTAACGTGGGAGCATGGGTGGTCTCTGCGGGAGTTTTGTATACACGATAGACCTTAAATATACTAGACTATTTACATTTCAATCTTGCGGGCGTGCTTGGTCTTGGCATGAGCGCCAAACTTCATGGCCTCGCGTCGCTGCTTGACGAGGAAGAACAGCATCACCGTGGTCAACACAGATAGACCGTACCAGGTGACAATGTACTGAAAGTGTGTGTTGCGGAACTCCACCTTGGGTGGCTTGCCAATAGGGATACCGCGCGCAATCAGCTGCTCAGGATACACCTCCTTTCCCTTGTATGTTAGATCCATGAGGGCCTGGATGTACACTGGCTGGGCGCCCGTGCGCTCGGCCATCTCATCGATGCTCATAAAGTAGTAGTTGCCCTTTTCGGGCTCGTCGTTTGGCGTAAACAGGTTCTTTGCTGGTTTCTTGCGCAGCATACACTCAATTGTGACTTCGCCTGTCACCAATGATTCTGGTCGAGATGCCTGGTCTTTGAACCGCTTAGCAATCCATCCTCTAAAAACGAGCAGCTTCGATCCATCTTTGCGCTCAAGCGGCGTCACAACGTAGTACCCATCCTCTTGGTCAAACAGTCGGGGCCCCACAAGCATTTCTTGGTCGTGGCGGAACGTGCCTGTGGCCGTCACTCGTCTGAAATCAAACTCCTTTTCAACAATGTCTGGGTTCAAGATTGGTGGCAGAGGCAGCGTCGGCAATGCCAGGGAGTTTTCTGCCCGAGAAATCAGATCCTGTTTCCATTTGAGGCGCTTCACCTGCCAAGTACCCAGCGCTGCACTCACCACCGGCATGAGACATAACAGTCCAAAAAACACGCCATTGCTGGCGCCCCGTTCGTCGCTGCGCTTCTTGCTTTTAAATGGTTTCCAATCAACAGTCGATGTCTTGACTGTTCTTGAAGGAACAACCACTGGCTTTTGTATTGGTAGTGGCCGCAGCCCCAGCCTTCGTAGTGGTAGTCGGATCATTATATAGCAGCGCCCACACAAGTGACGACAAATGATATATAAGGGTAGCCCCCACTCCACAAACACAAATTACACAGTAAATGTTGATGCAATAAATACTAATGACGGATGGACGCCTGGCCCAACCGACTCGTTAACCGATTCACCTTCTCGACATCGTCAGCCGAAGGCACTACACTAAAATGTCGCTGCTTGACCTCCATAACTGCTGGAACCTTGGTTCGAGGTGCCTCCACTTGTACGCTCAGGTCCTTGATCTGCTCCTTGGGCACGCGATAGAACCAGTCCTTGTCCTCATTGTACTCATACATGGCCCAATCAACTCCGTACGGCTTAGGTTCCAGCACGTAGAGGGTGTGAAGGGGGACGTCCAAGTCGCCAATGGCGTCGCGACCAAGGTTCATAAAATACGCCAACAGAACCCTAGCAACAACCCGGTGTCCTATAATCAAACAATTGTCCTGCATGCGCTCCATCTCGACAATTACAGGTCGCAGTCTGTTAATCACGTCGAGATACGACTCGCCACCAAGGCCAGGGTACCTGTACCTGATCTTGTCTGCCATGCGGCTGGCGTATTCTGACGGAAACCTTTCCTGGATTTCTGCGTACGTCATCGAGTCCATTATGCCTGCTCCGAGTTCATTGAGCATGCGCATCTCCTTGACGTCAAACTGGTTGTCGTCAAACGATTCGCCTGTTTGGACCGATCGCTTGAGCGAGCTTGTCCACACGCAAAAATGGGGCTCGAGTGGTTCATTCATTGGCGTCCTCGTACAGTTTTCAGCGTCATCGTCATCGCACCCGTTGCTTGTCTCCAGGATCCGTGCGTGCTCCTCGAACCGCCGCAACTGGTTCTTACGGAACTCGGTCTTCTGGAAATCCATGAACCGCGCAAGAGCCTTGGAGAACTTGACCCCCCGCGAAGTAAGAGCTGCGTCTCCGCCAATACGGCCGCGCACATTGTCGTCACTTTCTCCATGGCGGGTGATCCAGATTTGCCGCTCCGCAAGATTGAAGTTGAGCAGGAAGAACACCGCCTGGCCAGCCAGGAACCCGGAAATGTTGGCGCACACAACCTTCTGACCCACATTGATCATCTTGACGTACTGGAACTCCTCGTTGGCCTCCTCCTCGGCGGAAATCGTCTCGTAGGCCCTTTCGTAGTTGTGCATACGGGCTACAAAGTCCTTGATGGCCATTTGCGGATCCATGGTCTTGTAGTCGGGACCCGACAACTTTAGCCGGATGTTGGACTCAATGATCTGTGACTTTGTGCATATGCTCTCGAGAAAAAGAATCTTGAGACGTCCGCCGCTGCGCTGCTTGACTCGGTTGAAGACCTTGCGCCGGCGGGCTACAGTCGTGTTGGTTGCATCGAGGATGCCCACGCTGCCATTTTCCAACAACACAAAGTCGAGCAATCGCTCCAGGGTGTCCATGGCCCATTGCTCGCGGAGCTTCGACGTCTCCTTGTTGTCTGGTGCGAAAAAGTCGGCGCTTTGACTGGTGCTTTTACTGTGAGTGCGGGGTTTTCCTGATTCTGCTGCCGCCGCCCCGGCTAGGTTACTGCTGCTATTGTTGCGACTAGCATTCTCAGGCGTATCTGGGAGCGGGCGAGTTGCAGGACCGACATTCTGGTTTGCCTTACGTCGGGTATTTCCTACATTGAAAATTCGGGTGCTGTGTTGTTGCCAATTGAGATATCGACACAGCTTCTTGGTGACATAACTTTTGCCTCGAGCCGGAAGCCCCACCATAACAATGACTAGTTTGGACTCGACGTCGCGGGCGGCAATTTTTCCGTCGGGACTCACCTTGGATCTCGTCAGTCCGGGGACATCCAGGGTGGTGGCTCGACGCTGTGAAAGCGAGAGAGGCGGAATGCTGCTGCTCTTGGGCGACGACGTCTCACTATCGACCCCGCTGTTGCCGCCTGCATGGGAATGATTTCCGGCAACACTCGGAGAGTTGCGTGCGCTTACCAATGGGGTGTCCGAGGGCGGCCGGCGATTGAAACTCGGCATGTCGGCGTTCGACATGGATCCGATGGCTGTTTAGTTTTGTGATTTCTTCTCTTGATTGTTGCGCGTAATTATCACTATATTCACGAATATGGCTATCATAGAAATCCGTCTTATGTAATCATGGTCTCTACCAAGGGCTCCAATAAATGCACCGGGGGTGCCTTACCCTAGTGTCGGAAAAGCAATTATTATATAATAATAGCAGAAATTACAAGAATGGGGATTATTACAGGACAATCAAGGAAGAAGGAGACATATAGATGGTTTGTTAGGATTATTGCTTAATGGGAATATAGTAATACCGATAAGAGCTTCAAATTTTAGATAATTACTTATAAGTGGTTATCTCTCTCTAATGGATAAATAGGATTTTTCATTAGAAACAGTTTTCTTATTCATCTTCAGTAGCAGATGCAAGTATATCTGAATTGCGCAGGGGGCATACCCTTGAGGTCCTTGTATGGCCAACAGATCATCTATAAGTCTCTTTCGTTCGATCGTTTAGGGGCTCAGTTTCTAGTATACCTGGTGGGTAGTCGTCGATGTTGACGGTGTCTAGTTTGTAGCCGAAGAATTGTACGTCGTTCTTTTCTTCAATTGATAGATTGAATGCCTCCAAATCATTGGGCGTCCATTGGCTGCCTGATTTTGCAATTCTAATTAGATTCGCCATTCGGTTAGTTGTACTTCTAACAGAAGTAAAGTCATCGTTACACAGAGTTACCACCCTCACCACCCAACGAGGATAAGAACGAGACTAATTTCTCCTATCCATAGAGTAGAGAATCCTAGCAACGATCGTCGACAATAGTCTCTCTTAGTATGGCATACGATACATGAGACTCTGATAAATGATATTGAATTGAATTTAATTGGCGAACATGGAAGTGAGACTCACTAGAAATTCAAGAGGGGGCGGAATGCCTTGAAGGCTTTGAGGATTCCCTCACGGTTTCTGGGGTCGCGCATTCCTTCATTTCGTCTTATGTGGCCTGTCAAAGGTGCAAAACTGCTTACTATGGTTTGATATTGCGGGTAAGTTCCGCGTCTAACCGAGTCGTCGAGATGCTTTGTAACTTCCTTTTTTTAAAAGGTTGGATAAGTGCCGGCCATGGTTATGCATGGGAAGTGTATTCGTCATGAGATGCGAGCATTAGGTCCAGTTCGCGAATGATGTTGTTAGAAAGCAGCCATAGCATCAGCGATAAGTTGCTGTTGGGGTCCGATCCTGAGACCATTGAGATTTATTTTCTTGGAATAGAAGAAAAATCTCCGTTTCTTCATTCATGATGGATTTGATAACGTCAGCTCGCGAGAAAGAAGACAGCGCTGTCACTGATTTCGTAGTGGAACTCTTCCAGTGCATCGGCTACGCTGATATGGACCACTTTACCCGCACTCGCAAAGACATTCGTCTATTTATGTGTGGTCAGACTGTTCCTATTACCAACGTGTGGCATCTGGATAGTTTTGGTCGGGCTCAGATGCTAGTCTATGTTGACGGTGTCTATTCTGTAGCCGAAGAATTTTTCGTCGTCACACATTTCAATCGAGATATTGAATGCTGCTAAATCATTGACCGTCCATTCGCTGCTTGATTTCGCGGTTCTGCTAAAAGTGGACATCCTCGTTTCCTTTATTTCTGACACAGGTCAAGTCAACCCAATCAAGACCGTACTACACACAGCCACGCGCCAAGAACTCAGCACACTGATCCAGTGGCGATCAGGAGCTGGAAACTTTGGCGCATACT